>PVJL010000291.1:0-471782 GCA_004026885.1 Lyroderma lyra
TGCACACTGGGGGATCAGGGCCTCTGCACACTGGGGGATCAGGGCCTTTGCACACTGGGAGATCAGGGCCTCTGCACACTGGGGGATCAGGGCCTCTGCACACTGGGGGATCAGGGCCTCTGCACACTGGGAGATCAGGGCCTCTGCACACTGGGGGATCGGGGCCTTTGCACACTGGGAGATCGGGGCCTTTGCACACTGGGGGATCGGGGCCTTTGCACACTGGGAGATTGGGGCCTTTGCACACTGGGGGGTTAGGGCCTCTGCACACTGAATGATCAGGGCCTCTGGGCACTGGTAGTTCAGAGCCTTTGCACACTGGGGGATCAGGGCCTTTGCACACTGGGGAATCAGGGCCTTTGCACATTGGAAGATAAAGGACTCTGCACACTGGCAGATCAGCATCTCTCCATGTGCTGTGTTCTCCACCCAAAGGGCCCTCCCCATGATCCACATGGCTCCTTTCCTCCCTCATGAAGGTGTCTGCTCATGTGTCCTCACATCAGAGAGGGTTTCTATGTATTCGTGAATGTGTCCATCAATCACTCCAGTTCCCTCTCACCCCAGGCACAAGGCAAGAAAGCAGTTTCCTTTCCTCGAGTTAGTTGTGGCCAATCAATGTTAGCTGAAGCCTTTAAGAGCCAGTACATGACTCATAACGCCCCTTTCCCCCTTCTATGACAACCAATCATACCCATGTGACACCGGCCCTCTCCACCTGGGTCCCCCAGTGAAGGGAGGTGGGGCAGAGCTCCTAGCTGACCCTTGCTGGGTATGCTGTATGAATGAGAAATAAGCCTTCATTCTTCTAAGCCATTAAGATACAGGAATTGCTGTTTCTACAGCATAATCTAATGTCTGCTAGCTAATGTAGCTTTTTCTTCTAAAAACCTTATGCCAAAGAGCATCACCTATCACTCTCAGTCTCCTTACCCTGCTTTTATTTTGGTACCTCGCACAACCTAACATTATATATTTGTAACGAGTTCATACTGTGCCCCACATCCCCTTGAATGTTAAGCTCTATGAGGGAAGGAACTTTGTCTGGTCCCCCAGGACCCCCAGGGCCTTCAACAGTATGCCTGAACAGGAGGCACAATCCCCATTCATGAAACAAGTCAATGAAGGAACCAATAGAAATAGGTGAGACATGGGTCCTAGCCTCAGCAAGAACATCCTCGGCAGAAGCTACAAACGCACCGAAGCATATGAAAGACACCTAATCCCACAAGGAGTGGGGCTGCGAGTGTTCTCAGGGGACACGACTTCTGACATGAGACTGGAAGGACAGAAGAGAGGCCAGAGCAGCAGGTGGAGACCAGGACATGCAAAAGCAGCCAGGTGCACTGCAGCAACCACAGCAATGTGTTTTATTGTATTTTATCAAGCCAATTAGAAGAAGAACCATATTTTTTTAAAGGGGGGGGGTTGTGATTGAAATGATTTAGGAAATAATCTAAACACAGTTTAAAAGATGTCTATAGTCCATAGGCTAATGTGTATTATAAAAATCCAAGGGTTTCATGATGTTCAGCATCTTCCTTACTTATTTGGCTTAAATTCTTCTCTGAAGGGGACTTCTTGCAGGTCTCGTATCCTGCAGAACTGGTATTCCCCTTGTTGGGAAATGCAGAATGAGAGCAAACTGCAAAAGGGGAAGAGGCGTAGAAGCTGGAGAGGTGGGCAGGGGTCAGAAATCATGGTAAGAGATTTGTGTGGTCGGCAGTTTACATTTTATCTGAAGGCAAACTGGTGTTCAGCGATGAGTCCGCCAGGAGCAGAGCCTTTATCACCATCTTCCACCACAGAAAATAATGCCCTTGCTGGTCCTTTCAATAACACCAGAAATCAACAACTGACGGGCCAGGAGACCCGCAGACTGGGACTCAGGAAGGAGCCTCCCGGGGCCTCCCCTCCCACTTCTGCTGCAGGGCTCACATTAACTAGGTCCTGTCTATGGGCTCTGTCAATTATTATGTTCGATGATGAGATGCAGACACCATCAATGATTACGGGTATAATCAATGCTGAGTATAAAGGTCTAAGGCACCATCTTCCCCAATGACAGCTCAAAGGCTCCAAACAGTTCAAAATAAGAGAAGAGAGTAAATAATCATTCAGAAAACTCATTTTAACGGGTAGAAGGACCGTGAAAAAGGTGGCCTAACCTGGAGGCCAAGAGAACCATCAGCTTTCCTGCCCAGCCCTGCACCTGCACACATACCTGTCTCCTTTCTCCCCAGGGAAGTGCCTGTCCCCTAACATGATTTGCAACATTCTTATTTCTACTGGGATCAGCCATTTCATGGCACCTCCCAAATCTTTGGATGCAAAGAGCAAGAGGGAAGAAATCATGTCACAAAACTGGACTGCCTGCTCATCACATGTGGTCAGCTGTGTAGCAGAATATAAATTTAAAACACTCAAATAATTAAACTGTCACTTCCTATTAAAGAAGCCATATTCAAAGGTGCAACCAATGGGAAAGGAAAAATAAGGAAATAAAATGTGTTTGACAGAGCCAGCGAAGTTCCAGCTTTCTCCACTCCTGGTCGACGATGACAAGATGGTCTCTCCCACGGTGAGGCACAGATTTGCTCTTTTGAGCCACAGCTACCAGGCACCGAGCGGGGAGAAAGCGCAAACGGCTACAGCAAAGATAAAGAAGAGGACACGTTCAGTCACACCAGAGGCCAAGCTGTCTCACATGGCACGAAAGAAACTGAGGGCTTGGGAGACAGGAAAGGCAATAGCTTCAAACTTAGGACATGCAAAAGGCACTCTGGAGCTCTCGACACTCAGAACTTAGAGAAGTTAAGACAAAGCAAAACTAGAAATGATGTATGTTGCACTTGCATTTCTTTGTAGAGTTTTCAGGACGTCCATATGCCCTATCGCATTTGACCTTTGTAAGAATGCTGAGAGTTAGATCTACCAAGATGATCGACACAGGTGAAGATGGGGGAGGAAGAGAAGAACTCAGCAACAGAGTCAGAGCTGTGGAGCACGTGGAAGAAAGAGAGAGCTCTCTAGTTCACCTGATGGGTACGATTTAGGAGACAGAAAGAGCTGGAAGGAGGCGGGGAGTGGATTGTGCTGATCCTTGGGTAACCAGCTAAGGGTTTAGACCCTAGGAATGATGGAGCTACTACCAAAGCTTTAAATATGGGGTGTAATATGCTCAAAGCTCTGCTTTGGAGGCATGAGCTGTGGTTGATGGTGGCGTGAGCATACCAGGGCTGTCCGGAAAGTATCCACCCAGGTAACGGCTCTCGTTATGTTGACAATGGCTGCATATTTTTCCCAGACAGCCCTCGTATAAGCAGGGAAATCAGAAGACTGGAGTCAGAGCCCATCTGAAAGGAGAAAAGGGCCAGGTGACACAGATAGGAAGGAGGTCACAAGATGGGTGGTGGAAGAATGGACCCAACCTGAGTGAGTGCCGCATGTGCCACCAGAGATGGGTTCGTCTTACACAGAGAAAGCATGAAGTGACGCTAAGTACGCAGGATCCAGCCTTGATTTGCTTTCAATCTTTCTAATTACTTAATGAGAAAGTCTCATCTGGGTGCTAATAGATCTTCAACACCTTTCTAACTCTTGCTAATCTCCTTTTTAAGGAGAGTGCAACATGCTAAGCCTTAACAGAAAATAGCAGCTAGCTGCATTTTAACAGCACCCTTGTATTTCCTCTTGTATTTTTCTTTCCAGATTTTTTTTTAAAATTTCTGTGAATAAGCCTGAAGGCATCACACTCCCCAATTGCAATCTATACTACAAAGCGTCAATAATCAAGACAGCTTGGTACTGGCAGACAAACAGACACATGAACCAATGAAACAGAATCAAAAACCCAAAAATAAACCCACAAATATATGAACAGATAGTTTTTGACAAAGCAGCAAAAAATATACAATGGGGAAAAGCAAGCCTTTTCAGTAAATGGTGCTGGGAAAATTGGAAAACTGCAGGCCAAAGAATGAATCCCAACTGCCAACTCCCACCAGAACGGATTCAAGACCTCCTCACAACACCTGAAACAATAAACTGTATACAAGAAAACACCAGTACTAAACTCACAGACCTTGGGTTTAGGGAGGACTTTATGAACCTGACCTCAAAGGCAAGGGAAGTAAAAGCAAAAATAAATGAATGGGACTGTATCAAACTGAAAAGCTTCTGCACAGCAAAAGAAACCATCATCAAAACAAAGAGACAGCCAACTGAATAGGAGAAAATATTTGCAAGTAATACCTCTGATAAGGATCTAATATCTAAAATATATAAAGAACTTGTACAACTCAACAACAGAAAAATAAACCATCCAATTAAAAAAAGGGCAGAGGACCTGAATAGACATTTCTCCCAGGAAGACATAGAATGACCAAAAGACATATGAAAAAATGCTAAACTTCACTAGCTATTAGAGAAATGCAAATCAAAACCACAATGAGATACCACTTTATACCTGTTAGAACGGCTATTATCAACAAGACTAGAAACAAGTGTGGGAGAGGCTGCGGAGAAAAAGGAACCCTCATACACAGCTGGTGGGAGTGCAAACTGGTACAATCACTATGGAGGACAGTATGGAGGTTCCTCAAAAAACTAAGAATACAGTTACCATATGACCCAGCAATCCCACTTCTGGGTATCGACCCCCCAAATTTGAAAACCTTAGTCCGCAAAAATATATGTACCTGAATGTTTACTACAGCACTAGTCACGGTGGCCAAGTCATGAAAACAGCCAAAGTGTCCTTTGACTGGATAAAGAAGCTGTGCACGTGTACACAATGGAATGTTACTTGGCCATAAGAAAGGACGAAATAGGGCCATTTATGACAACATGGATGAACCTTGAGACCATCATGCAAAGTAAAATAAGCCAGATAGAAAAAAATCAAGAATCATATGATTTCACTCATTTGTGGAACTCAAAGCTGAAAGCAACAAACAAAAACTCATGGACACAATAATTTAGTAGTTACCTGAGAGTAAGGAGGGGAGGGTGGGAGGGAAGGGACAGGGACTCAAATACATGGTGATGGAAAGAGAACTGACTGTGGGTGACAAACACATAACACAACACACAGATGATGTACTATAGAAGTGTACACCTGGAACCTATGTAATTTTAAATAACCAATGCACCCCAATAAATATAACAATCAAAAATGAAAATAAATTTTAAAAAAGTGTGTGATTTTGTGTGTTCATTAGTTTATTGTTGCCATCTATTCATGGCAAGAGCAACTGGATTCTATTTTTGGTAGTGATATAGCATTTCCTTTTCAAATATATTTATTTTCTTTTAAGATATAAAGAAAAGTGTTGTGGAAAATATTTTTTAAAATCAACCCTCAACAAGTTAAATCTAGTGTTACCATACGGCCCAGCAATTCCACTCCTGGGTATATACCCAAAAGAATTAAAAACAAAGCAAAAAAAAAAATTGTATACAGATGTTCACAGCAACACTACTCACAATAGCCCAAAGGTAGAAGCAACACAAATGTCCATCAGTAGATAAATGGATAACTAAATGTGGTCTATCCCCCAATGGAATGTCATTCGGCCATAAAAAGGAACGAACCACTGATACAGACCACAACACACATGAACCTTGAAAACATTATGCTAAACGAAAGATGCAAGACACAAAAGGTTGCATATTATGTGATTCCATTCTACCTGGAATAGGTAAATCCATAAAGACAGAAAGATTCGTGATTTCCAGGGCTGGAAGGAGGAGGGGGTGGCTGTTTAATGGTTAGGGAGTCTCCATGTAGAGTGGTGAAGGTGTTCTGGAACTAGGTAGAGGCAATGGTCATGTGACATTGTGGATGCACTCCGAATATCACTGAATTGCTCACTTTAAAATGGTTAAAATGGCAAAGTTGGGGGTTCCCTGGTGGTGTAGTGGCTAGGCTTTGGTGCTCTCAACGCTGCAGCATGGGTTCGATTCCCAGCCAGGGAACTACCTCCCCCCAAAACAAAAAATTAAAATGGCAAAGTTTATGTGTATCACAATTAAAAAAATAAAAGTCAAAGTGAACCCCAAAAATGGTGAGGGTGTGATGGGAAGAGTTGAAGAAACTCTTGTCAAAAACACACGGGCTGGGGAGTCAGGAGTCCTAAGTTCAAGTCCCAGCTCTCTTACCTACTAACTGTGTCACCAACAGCACGTGTCTGTGACTCTCCAGCCTCACTTTGTTTCTGCGAAGTGAGGACAGTGCTCCTCCACGTCCTGACAGCAGCACAATGTCTGGGCACATGGGAGCTCAGCGTACGTCCATCCTTCCTGTCCCTTCTGAGTGTGGTGACTGGAAGAGCAGGGACAGCACTGGCAGAGAGAGGAAACCCAGTCCAGGGACGAGCCAGAAGGGGGCAGGTTCAGGGCAGGTTCAGTTAGAGGTGCTCCTGGCTCACTGCACAGCATGTTCTTCTTGTCAAGCGGGGACGCAGCTCAGGGAATGGGGCCGGAACCCGGGGGAAGAGGGTGGGACCACAGGCACAGCTGGAGAAGGCATCTGCACAGCTCCAGCTAGAAGTGCGGCTACCGGGGATGCTTGGAGGAAAGCCCCAGCGCACCTGTACAGGGCCCAGGTCCTACCACGCTTGGAGGAAAGCCCCAGCGCACCTGTACAGGGCCCAGGTCCTACCACGCTTGGAGGAAAGCCCCAGCGCACCTGTACAGGGCCCAGGTCCTACCACGCTTGGAGGAAAGCCCCAGCGCACCTGTACAGGGCCCAGGTCCTACCACGCAGGCAGAAGGCAGGGCTCCATCTGGTCTCCGAGGAGCAGTGGACCCCTTATCAAGGAGGGGAGCCTGACCCAATCCCATGTTACAGATGAGGAAAGGTGAGGCCCAGAGAGACAAACATACGTTAATATTTCCTGTAGACGTTATCCCCTTTGACAGGGAAGGGCACTGAAGCTAGATTACGTCTGTTCTGCCTAACTCTAAGCTCCAAACCTTTGCAGCGTGATCTGCTCTCATTGCGTAGAACTCAGCCAAAGAAGGCCAGATGCAACACTGGAGAAGCAATTAGCCCAGCCTTCTCGCACACAAATGAGGAAACGGAGGGCCAGCGTTCTCTTGGCCTGCCCACCAACTTCACCCTATTAACATGGTGAAGCGAGCTAAACTCGTTGGCACCATCTTGCCATGCCCCAATGGAGAGACAGTCACGATGGCCCCTGTGGTTGGCTAAACCATGGCCCCCAAAATATCTGGGTCCTAATCCCCAGAATTTGTAAATGTTACTGGAAATGGCAACAGGGATTTCGCAGATGTGATTAAATTAAGAATCTTGAGATGGGAGATGTTATCCTGATGTTTAGGTGGGCCCCGAATGTAATCACAAGGAGCGTTACAGGAGGTGTGACAACTGAAGGAAGATGCTACACGGCGGGCTTTGAAGATGGAGGAAAGGGTCACGAGCCAAGGAATGCGGCTGTGGGAGCTGGTGAAGACAGGATGTTTTCTCCCCCAGAGCCTCCGGAGGGAGCATGGCCGTGCCCACACCTTGACTGGGGCGCAGTGAGCAGGAATTCAGACTTCTGCCCTCTGGGGCTGCAGAATGAACGTGGGTAGCAATTTGATACAGCAGCTGTGGGAAATGGGCACACTGCTGGACCTGACCCTATCTACTAACCCACTATTTCACTTAAATATCTGCTGAGCACTTCCCCTGCCCCCAAACAGTGTGCTGGTTGCTGGGAATAGGGAGAGATGGGGTCACAAATGTAATACAGTCTCCATGAACTAAGTGAATAGGAACACACACCACAAAGGGGAGTAAGCCAAGAGCCAGTGAACCTGAAGGGGACATGGACATGGGCAAGCCTGGATTAGGACACCAGACGTGGCATTAGGAACAAAAGAGAAGGCTGCAAGAATCAGGGAGGTCATCAGGATGTACATTCTAATGGGATTCCCAGTAATAGGGAGTCAGAGATCCGTCTAGATCTCCTGTGGGTCCCTGTGCGGCTGACGGTCCCTGTTTAGAGGCAGAGGCATGGCTGGGGAGCAGAGCCTTTCCTGGGCGCAGCTGAACCAGAGATAGCAGCTGCTTTAACGAGTTCTTCCAACCCATCGCACAAACCCAGATCAGCCATAAGAGCTAACGGACTCGCGTAAGAAATAAAACTTGATCTCTAAGTATTTTGAGAAATGCCCAAATGAACATAAGCTCATTATTAATTCATTCTTCCTCTTTTCTCTTCCTCAGGTCTCCTGAATTTCTTGACCCCTTTTCCCCATCCAGGTCCAAGAGTGATGGGGAAATTGTTCGCAAAGAATTTGGTGGAGGCACATGAATTGTTCAGATAACTCCCCGTAAGGCCACGTGTGAGCTACATGAATCATCCTTCTCAAACGCATATTCAGGACCTATGTGCACAGCGCTATGCCTGGTGCCCTGACTCAAACTGCCACAGCGTGCCTCGGCTGCCAGAGGAGCCACCAACAAGTTCATGTCCCCACGTACCAGGGCCCACTCGGTCTTAACACCAGCCTCCAGACTATTCCACTGGGCGCTGGCTGATGAGGCAGGAACACTAACAGACACTTGTCTATTTAGAGCTTCGAAGGTTTTGTGAAACGTGGGGTCCAAACATGATGAAGATTTCACTTATTAAGCACCTCCCGAACAGGCAATACCACACGGTGATCAGACCTCACAACCCAGAGCTGTGGTTCTCAACCAGAGACAACGTGCCCCGCAGCGAACATTCAGCAGTGGCTGGGGACATTTTGTGTTATCACTACTGGGGAGATGGGGGTGCCACTGGCATCTGGTGGGTAGAGGCCAGAGATGCTCCCAAACATCCTACAGTCCTCAGGACAATCCCCACAACCAAGGATTATCCAGCCAAATGTCAGGAGTGCTGAGTTTGAGAAACAATGCCCAGGAGCCAAACTAGCTTTGTTCAAATCCTGGCTCCACCACTTACCATCTGCGTGAATTCAGACATACGTCTTACATTCTCTGGGCCACAGTTTCTTCATCTATGAAGATGAAGAAGTGTTGGAAGATGAGAAGTGTTGCTACATAGGATATATTAGTTTTAGAACAGTGCTCGTTGCACCTTATATTCTACTTTATGTGCCAAGCAATGTGCTATACACTTCACAGACAATTATGGATCTTTACAGCAACCGTGCAAGCTTGACATTACTACTAACCCATTTTAAAGATAAGGAAGTGGAGGCTCAGAATGATTACGTGACTTGCCCAAGGATACAGAGTCAGTAAGTCAAGGAGCCAGGTTTTGCGTTGTCTAGATGCAAAGCCAACACTCTCCTAGGGTTCTTAGCCAGAGGCATGCATGGCCCAGCAGTACACACATGCAGAATAAACATGGTACAACTCCCCAGAGCACTACTTTTGCTCGACTATTTGGTGAAGGGAAAAGTTGACACATCTATCTGGTGGGTCATTTTTAAATTATTTTGGCCTTAATATCGACATAGTTACGTTATGAGATGGGATGCATCGTCTGCAGGAATCTTTAAGGTGAAGTAGAGACAGAAGGCCACGTGGGGCATGTGTTTATCAGACCTGTCCCCCGATACTGGTTTCCTATGGCTGCTGCAACCAACACCACAAACTTAGTGTTTTAAGCAGGGGGTCCAACTTTTTGGATTCCCCGGGCCACAGTGGAAGAATTGTCTTGGGCCACACATAAAATACACTCACACTAACTATAGCTGATGAGTTTAAAAACAAAAAAAAGCTCCACACATAATTTTTATAACGTTTTAAGAAAGTTTACGAATGTGTGTCGGGCCACATTCAAAGGCATTCGGGGCATATGCGACCCGTGGGCCACAGGCTGGACAAGCTTGGTTTAAAACAACACAAATCTGTTCTTACAGTTCTACAGGTCCAAAGTCTGGAAAGGGTCTCATTGGACTAAAACCAAAGTGTCACAGGGCTGCGCTCCTTCTGGCGGCTCGAGGGGAGGATCTGCTTCCTGGCCTCTTGTAGCTGCTGGAGGCCACCTGAATTCCTCAGCCCATGGCCCCTTCCTCCATCTTCAAAGTAAACAATCCAGTCTCTGCTTCTGTCAGCACATCCCCCTCTCTGACTCTCACCCCACTGTCTCCCTCTCATAAGGACCCATGTGATTGCACCGGATCCACTGGATATTCCAGAAGATTCTCCCCATTTGAAGATCCTTAACTTATGTGCGAAGTCTCTTTTGCCACATAAGGTAAGAGACACAGGTTCTAGGGATCAAGACATGGGGGTGAGGGGGAGACAGGCATTATTCTGTCTACCTCATCCCCCGAGGCTATCTGAGTAAAACATTTTACGAAGCACTGAACCTAACAAAGCTAATTTAGGCTGAAGAGTAGTTTCAGCAAGATACAAGGTTATTTTTATGCTTCCACAAATGACCACATCGCACCCCAAAAGTGGAGACTGCAATAGGCCCTTTCTTTGAACTGCAGTGAAAACCTGAGCTGCTTGGGAAGGTCCTGTCCTGGGCGACCAGGAGCGAGGGGCTGGGGAGCGGGCGGTGGAAGTGAAACCTGCAGCTCCCATCTCGCCTCTGTCCACGGGAGGGAGGCGCATCCCCGACACCCCACTGGGGAACCGACTCACAGGACAGAAGGGGAAAGCACGGGCTCAGAGGTAGAAGTAGCTATTAGCACGTGTCTATTCCATATTTTAATAAGAAAGGGAGCTTTGAAATGTCCTCAGCCCCCGCTTCCCAATACAGGGCATGGCTGATACCTGCCAGAGGAAACCGCCATCGCTGTCCTGTTCTGGACGGTTCCTTGAGAAACTCACTGCATGTGCTCTGGCAGAAAGGAAACAAGAGATTTCACTAATATTCTAGTCCGATATCCAACTGCCGTGTGCGAGCACAACCTTTCTGGTCATTAAAATACTGAAATGCTTTGGTTTTGACTGTGAATAGTCACAGCCTCCAGGGTCTTCAAGTCCCTCTGACACTCAGCACCTCCCACAGGAGCCCCCTATTTTCCCATGACCAGCCACCGAAGATCCAATGTCTGATGCAAAGGACCAATGTCTGATGCGCTGACTGGTCCGTGAGGATCGCAGTTTGGGCTGCTATCATAGAATATCATGGACTGAATGGCTCATCAACATCAGAAATGTCTTTCTCACCATCCTGGAGACTGAGTAAGATGCCAGCAGATCCGGCGTCTGGAGGAGACCTACTTCCTGGTTGGTTCACAGAGGGCTGTCTTCTTGCTGGGTCCCCACATGGCAGAAGGGGCCAGGGAGTTGTGTGGGGCCTCTTGTATAAGGGCGCTATTCCCATTCATGAGGGCTCCACCCCCAACCTCCACCCTTCCGAAGGCCACACCACCCGACACCGTAACTGTGGGGGTTACGGTCTCAACAGATGCATTTTGGGTGGGGGGACACAGACATTCATTCTGTCAGTCCATAACAGTGATCGTGCTGTACCAGTGCTTAAAGGTTTTGACGATTCCCCCGACACCTGGCAATACCAACCCTAAATCCGTCCTACTTTTGTTTACAACTCATTTCACTGGCCCCATCCATGCCATGGGAAAGGACAGCAGTTACTCCTCAACACCCATGCAGGAACCCTTTCAGGTCACAGGACAGTCATTGTCACATCCTCACCCTGCCTTTGCTTTTCTAGAGAAAGCTTCCCATCCCTGCTAGTCACCATAAAGCCTGTGACACGAGAACATGTCCACGAGGGTATGGTTCTGTACCACCTCCTGGCAAATCACAATAGGCAAGCTCTACAAAATGATTTTGTGCTGGGAGATTTTACATTTTAGAGCAATTCTTGAAGCAACATTGATGTAGACACAACGGCTGAGCAATGCCTGGTGACTAAGAATGAATAATCAAAGCTCCCTGCCAGCCTTCATAATATTTATTATTTTTTAGAAATTCAAATTATTTCACTGTACTTTATATTAAAATTCATCATTTAGGGAGGTTTTCCATTTACACAGTGAGAAATATCGAAGAGGTTAAAATATGCAACACCTAGGGAATATAAAAGTGTCACTAAATTAAAATATATTCCACAGCAGCTACCATAAAAGAGATGCAAATTAAAACAGTGAAATAACATTTTCAATGAAACAAAAAAAAAAATCTTTTGTTTCAAGTGCTGGCCAGAGTTCAGTACTTTATTCTAACACATTGGAAGTGTCCTGTGTCCCAATCTTTCTGGAAACCAATTAGCAAGATGCATTAAGAACTTTGAAATTCTTTATGTGCAGTGACCCACTAAATTCACCCATGGGATTCAATTCAAAACCAATAATCTGCAATTCAGACATTTCATTATGAAGATGTTCGCTATAGTGTAGTTTTTAATAGCAACAAATTTGAAGAAATCTAAATTATCAAGTAAATCATGATTTGTCCATAGGAAAAAAAATGTATCACATAAAGTGCTGACAAATAATTGGCAATACTTATGATAAAATGTTAAGTAAATTAAAGCTATGTGTGAAGTTATATAATCAACATATATGTGTGTGTGTTTGTATAAAAGGTATAGAAAAGACTAGAAGTAAATGTACCAAAATGTGACTAGCAGTTGTCAGTAGAGGCTGAGATCAAAGGTGATTTTTATTCTCTTTATGAGGTTCTCTGATCACTAATCCTCTAAAGTGTGCCTCCATTGTACTTTTATATTAATTGAAGTTACTCTTTAATAATCCTTAAAATCCTTATCTTTTTGAGAGATATATACTGATATATAGTTATGCTGACATATTAATAGTTGAAATATGACTTGAATTTGCTTTAAAATGATCCAGTGGGGCGGGAGGTAAGGTGATTGGTGAAGTTATGGATGAAACAAGAATGATCGTATGTCAATAGCTGTTGAAGCTGAGTAATGGGTACGTGAGGGCTCCTCTTACTATTCTCTCCACTTTTGTATGTGCATGAAGTTTTCCATGATAAAAGTATTTCTTTGAAGGCTTCCAAATAGCTTTAAAAGAAGAAGAAAAAGTGTGCCAATTAACCAAAACAAAACCCATCGCAATGAACTGGAGTGCAACTTGACCATGAAGCTCTCAGTCTTCGCCCAGAGCCTGCCATTTCACAGCCCTGCTGGTGGAGGCCATACCCACCACGTGGCACCGGAGCCACAGCAAGCCTGCCATCCCGTGCTGCCCAACACGCTGCTCCTGTGCTCCCGGTCCTGTTCACCCCAGTCAACCAGCACCAAGTTTCCTCAGCCCTACAAACATCTCAGCTTGACAACAACCCACCCGGAGAACATGTGGGGTTTTTTCAGCCCTGGAACTAAAGACGTGCGGGACAATACAGATTTCAAACACCACTCACTCTCCCTGGCTAGAGTTTTCTAATTTGGAAGAGAGGAGAGAGGAAACCTTCAGCCATTTGTGACAACAAAACAGAAATCAGCAAAAAGGTCAATGTTTTGATTGTGAGGACTGCCGTCCAGAGGAAAATTCAGGAGCTGTGAGAACAACACTCAAGCCCAGCAGCCTGGAGGAGGAAGGGCAGGGGAGGGAGGGGCGCCTAGGCTGTCCCCTGCCCAGCCCTTCCAGAGCCAGCTTCCTCCACCCCCGTGCCAGGTGCACCCTGCAGGGGACGGCACAGGGAAGGCCGGCCCCCACCCTGGGTAAGGAATTCTCGGCTTCCACTCTAGATCCCAGCCCTGGAAGGTGCCTTCTCTTACAAGCTGCCCACCCTCAGACCTCAGAAAGAGGGGCCGCTCCTCTATATTCCCACGGCCCCCCCAAGCTACTCAGTCCAATCCCGGCTTTACCCACGTGTTCCCTCCAACTACATTCTGAGTTTCTTCAAAGCAATTAAGTTGATCACAGATAAACCTACAGAACATTTTAGCCCAGTGTACAGGCTCAATAAATGTTTGAAGAATGAACATACATAAACCAATAAATTAATGACTTTCAAGGAAATCTATGAATGGGTTTCAGAAGGTCTGTGAGCCCCTAACATGACACATCACACTGAATACATGCTTATGAATGTACCTTCCTCTGGGGAGGGTCCACAGCTTTCATTAGCATATAAAGTGATTAGGACTTCCCCCAAACCATCCCAAGTCAGCTTACATTCCCTGGGTGAGTATGTGGGCCTAACTTTGAGGCACAAGTGGTTTTTAGACATGATCTTACATTCTAGAATGAGTTTTTATTTTGTTTAGGCAAAACAGGTGCAGCTAGGGATCCACACAAAATCATTAACCTCTTTCGAGTCAGTGAGACTTAAAGGAGGAAAAGGTCCTTGTAACATACCAACTTCAACAAACACTACAAATGGAAACAAACTACCATTTAATATTTTTTCTTTGAATGGGTAGTATGGTCACTTCCATGGAAAAGCATTGGTGTCTGAACATTAACTGAGCAACTACTCTTTCTCTGAATGCTGTATTGTATTAACAAAAATTGTTTTTACTCTGCACATGGTTACCTATCTTTAATAATTAAATAATTACAAAGAACATATCCATTTCCAGCATCTAGAAGAAAGCTGCTTTTCTCTCCTTTTCTCTTTCTGTTCTGTACCATTTGGAAAGCAATTTCTGATTTTGTTTTTGCCTAGGAGATGTGAAGAGAACACAGGAGAAGATAAACAGCAGAATAACACCCAGAGCAGTTTCTCCCATAAGCAAGTGTTCAAAACAAAGGGAAATACAATAGGCAAAAAAGGATAATTTGACAATTAAAAAATCAGAGAGGGTTCTGGCCATCTCTTTAGAATGTAACAGTACTACTACAGTAAGATGTACTAATATATGAATATATTTTACTAAGTAATCAGGATTAACTGGATGCAATTGCACACTTCCCGTTCGGAGACTGTTGGCAATTATTCAAAACATCATCTTCTCTAGGTATGCTTCTTAGCCAAAAACATTTCCACTAGTAAATATCATGCCTGCTGACCTACTTATGTTTATGTTCATATATTGTGTGTGAATTGATATATACATAGGTTTTCTGCTTCTCAAATATCATCCCCCTTCGGGATGATGTAAAGTCCTTTGGGCATTTCAGGTGATGATGCGGGGCTCACAAATTCCTCCCCCATGCTAGGCAAATTTAAAATGAATTACTCATATACTTGTAGAAAGTAAGGATGTTGGTTTTCAGCCAAATCCAAGGGCCTGAAGTACCAGGACTTGAGATTTAAAAAAAAAAAAAAATCAAGGGTTTGAGAGGTGCAGGGTCTCTGAGTTTAAAAGGACCTCAGAGGTGGCCCAATCCAATTTTGCCAATGTGTGTCCATCTCTCCAGCCTGTTCCTGATTGATGGGCAGTCACTCTTAGCTTAGTCACAACTGACAAACACTTCTTATTCCATGAGACATCACGGTCTTCTCTATTAGATACCAAATTGCCAAAGCTTATTCCTCATAACAAGCTGAAACTTTATATAATTTCAACCTTTGGACTCCGTTCTGTCCCCAGGACAACAACAAGAATTAAGACTAAACCTTCCACTCCCTAATAGCCCACGGGGTAGCTGATCACACCTTCCATATTCTCCCTGAGATTTCTCTTCTCCAGGCTGAACTTCCCTAAATACGTCTTCTGAGGTTCTCATCCTATGCCATTTAGACCCTATACAATCCTGGAGGCCCTTCCTCTGGACACTCTTCAGTGTTTCAGCATTTCTCTTGAAACACTGGCCCCCAGGACTAAGTCAAGTCTACAGATAATGGTGTCAGTGCTGCCGAAGACATCATCATTGTATCACGTGGCCACTGCTGACACCCCCGCTAACAGAAGCAAATTTGCCTCAGTGGCAATTATCCATCCTTAGAGAAGAATCTTGATTGTTATTCTCTACCAGTGATGTTCAAGGGATGGCATGTGACCCAGTTCTGGCCAGTGAAATGTCAGGGAAGTCTACTCTAATTACAGGATAGAAGGGCTAGAAGAAAGCTGCTTTTCTCTCCTTTTCTCTTTCTGTTCTGAATACTGGCATATGAAGATGTGATGGCTGGAACAGAAGCAGCCATTGTGTGACCAAGATGAACCAGAAGCTGAGGAAAGCAAA
Source organism: Lyroderma lyra (assembly GCA_004026885.1). Taxonomy (NCBI): domain Eukaryota; kingdom Metazoa; phylum Chordata; class Mammalia; order Chiroptera; family Megadermatidae; genus Lyroderma; species Lyroderma lyra. The sequence goes on from PVJL010000291.1 coordinate 16,048, forward strand.
ATAGAAGAGTGGAAAGGACCTGAGTCCTTGATGGGTTTCTGGGTCACTAAACTGGACCTGAGCCTCCCTGTTAAACGAAAGGACTAAATGGCTTAATGGTCAGATATTATGCTGCTTGCAGCTGAAAGCACTCCTAACAAGGGATAATGGGAGATATCAGCACTCTCGATTTGGATATTGTATTTCTAGAAATATGGCCTTCATTTTTTTAAGAGCCATATCATTACTTTGAATCTGCTGAGCATCTGGTCAAGGCAAAACAAACAAGCAAATAAACCAATAAAAACGCCATGATTGGGGATCACAATCTCAAAGGCTTGCAGATCGTGCAGTTAACAAAAACGTGTGAATCTGGCTAGATGTAAGATACCAGGGAGTAAGGTGTGCTGTCGTGAACTTGAAAATGCATGCCTCATCTGAAGACATTAAAATTCAAGCACTTTAAATACTATGCTAGTAAATGAAATACTAATGCATCTATGAGCCAGATTCAGAAGTTCATGACCCTTGCAAAAATCATTCTCAAATGAATTGGAGAGCCACATCCCTCTCCACTCCCTGCAAGAGTGTAAATTCTTCTTAAACCCTCCAGAGCAGTCTGTACTATGGGTTCATCATTTCAGTCTGGAAAGCACATCTTAAATTTTAATTCCTCATCCAACATCTTACTCATTTTAGTTAAGGCAACCAAAACATTAACATCAATATCTGTTGTCTCTCTTCAATCCAAGCCCCTTTCCTAAACCAACTGGATTCATGAGCATTAATTTGAAAATGCAATGAAATAAAAAGCAGAAGAATAAGTCCCCAAAGACCTGGGTTCTGCTTGTGTGACTAAACGAATCACTGCAATAATCTGGGCCTTTATTTCCTCATCTGAACACAGGAGTTGGTTAATCAAATATAACTGGAGATGCCAGGTTCCCCAGGCCATCACTGAGTTACTTAATCCTTGGCAGAGATAAAATGAGAAACTAGGTAAGTCCACACCCGAAAGCCCTAACTAAGCCCGGTGCAAACATCTGATCCAATTGGCGAAGTTATTTACTGCAAAGGTCACTGAGACAGTCTCCTCATACAGCCACTCTCACAATGGCCATAATTAATCTTCAGTTCGCCAGGATAAAGCTCGTGGCAAGTCCTAAGAACCCAAAGGAAGCCTGTGCTTGCAGCAGTTAAGAAAACAGGAGTCGCTTCAGGTTGGACTCTATACTCCTATAGGCTCTGTGGGATTCATTCAGTTTTTTGCAGAGGATACCCTCATCTCACCACATCGCCCTTCCTCATTTTTCCTGATTATTAAAAAGTGCACGGGCAGTGGAGAGAAATAAAAACTGCAAAACATAGACACAATAACATAGCATTCCTGTAATAAGTATTTTTTGTGAGCCGAGCACTGAGCTACATACTTTACATCCGTTACCTTGCTTAAATCTCACAACTCTATGCAGCCGGTACAACTTCTGTTCCCATTTTAAAGATGAAGACACTGAGGCTCAGACCTAGTAAGGAACTTCCCCATGAGCACCCATCTGGTGAGTGATGGAGCCTGAATTTAAACCCAGACTCTCTGCCTCAAGGTTCAACTTACTAACCATTTTGTAGTGACATTTTTAAAAAAGATTAAAACAGGCATGAGTTTGCCACCTGAAGAAAACCACTGCTCACGTTTTTCTATGTTTCTCGCTAGTCTTTTCTTGAAGGCCATAAAGTTTTCAGAGTTGGAAGGGCGCTCAGATTAATGATGGCAGCAGTGGGCACAGCAATGTGGCCGCATGCACACCATGCATTCGCCACCTACCCAGGAGCAGCCCCTGGGAGTAAAGGAGAATGCCTGGGAAAGGCCCTCCTGACAAAGACCAGCGATTTTCCCTCCCTACACCGGCGATCTCATACCCCAATGCCTTCAGGACCACGTCTGTGACATAAGTGGGTGAAGTGGGCCAGCTGAGGCCCACAGAAGGGCAGAGCAGACACCGTGGGGCAAAGGGGCCCACAGTGACCAGGCCTCTGGCTTTTTCGAAGAAGTATAAAATACAGATTTCTTTTTTAAATGGGATGTCTCCTAAGTTGAAAATGTTAGCAACTGATTCAAATTTGAATATTAAAGGGGAGTGCAGGACGAATAAAACACAGCAGTTAATAATGTCGTAACTTCTTGTCATGATAGCCTTATCAGAAGCCACCAACTCTTTATTATGATCCCAAGACTCTGTTTGAATCTCTCCCCTCCCCTCCCGCTGCCCTCCTTCTCCCTTCCCTCTCCCCTTCCCCCATCCCACCCTTCACTCTACCTAGAAAAGCATTTTCCACCCGTGACTGCCAAAGAGAAGGTGAACACTCCCCACTCCAAACCCACCAGGCTACGGCTAGGAAGGGTGCAGGCGATCACCAGTGACCCCGGGGCCACCTGGAAAGTGAGTCATCCTCTCGGGGGATAACTTACGTGAGGAGGAGTGGATGACCACAGGTGGGCTAAAGACAGGCCTCCCTGTCTCAGGAACGACCTGATGCCTCCAGAACAGGAGCTGAGTGGGCGCCGCCAACACCCCGACAAGCGCGTCTGCCCTTTCCCTGAGCTTTCAATGTTTAAGGGGAAGGCCCGTCACTCACACCCGAACCCCAGAGCTGCCGGGTTACAAAGGCACCAACTTGCACCCCCTGCGGGAGAGCTATTCCTCATCAGCATGATGGGGCCTTTTGCACAGAACCCCCCAATTTCCGTTCACCCGCAGGACGACTAGTAATCACCTGCCCACTACAGAGAAGAGGAGCCTGCGCAGGCGCCGACGAAAGCCGGCAGCAGGCAGGGAACAAACACTGCTCGGAAAGCCCTGAGCCACGGGGCACGCTGGCCTGGGAACCGCGGCAAGCTGGCAGCGGAACCAAGGGCTCGGTCCATTCCATCGACAGACACACACCCAGCCATGAGCGCAAAGGGCGGGATCGGCAAGGGTGCCGGACAGAACGTGGACTAGAGGTTAACCTCACTAAAGGTACGAGAAGAGAAGAACATTTCAAATGACTCTGGTATAAACAGAACCCTCTGAGCCACGTAGGATCATGTTGGAGAAGTCTATTTAATAATAAGGGGCAACTCCAAGAATACATAATCAAGTCTGAAAACAATCAGAGCCGGCTGTGGAGTCAAAACTGAGTCAAAATCGGAGTGAATATACTCAGTGCACCTTCTTCTCCTGCTCCCAAAGCAGAGGATGTATAGATAAACCTTTAGATACTTCAAAATTTCCATAGTACTGCTTGGAAATAATAAAAGTGTATCACAGATCAAAAATAGAGAGGACTCCCTAAAAATAAATGAATCAAGAGATGGGACTCTACAATTTCAAGTAGGAATCAAAGCCACATGACACATGGGACCATAGGTCCTCTATGAGCCATGGGAGCAGAGGTCCCAACATTCACCCAGGGGACAAGGGGACAACTGGACCCAGAGCCCAGCAGTTAGCTGTGACTGGGGCTGGAACACCTGCACCCATCCACCATGAGTCTCAGGCACATAGGATGCCTCTGGCATGTGTCAAAGAGCCAAAATGAAGTCACCTGCCTGAGACTGAGACCCAAGCATGAACCACAGGGTACGTAGAGAAGGAAGACAGCTCTGAGCCGAGCTGTGGACACGCACTCTGGTTAAAAGCACAGAAAGTGACAGATAGAAGGCAGAAAAATTCAGAAAATTGCCTTGAAAATCAGTTCACAAACAAAAATTAGGCAACACACGAGAACACCCAATGATCAGGGTCGGCAAAAGGAAAGAATATACCTGAAGAGACAAGGCGACAAAGACGTTAGAGCCATCAGAGAAAGACTTTATAATAAGTATTATTTTTAATCCTCAAAGGGACAAAGGAGGGATTTCTATCCACAAAGAAGAGTTGTTTTACAAAACCAAAACAGCAGGAAGGTATGAATAGGGACCAATTATTTATCTTGGAAATAAAATGAGCCATTGTTGAAGTTGAAAACACATAGGCAAGATAATAGACTAGACGCGAACGGCAAGAACTGGATAACAGGAGTAAAGAATTGAGAAAACTCTCCCAAGCACAGCAGCGAGATGGAGAACCAGGGAGAAATGTTTGAGATACATGCAGAATTGAGAAAGTACACACGGAGAGAAGAGAGGTAATGCTGGAGTGGAAACATCCAACTGATGATGGCTGAAATTTTTCCAGAATTAAAGAAAAATCTGGATCTCCTGACTAAGAAAGCCCAGAGTGCAAAGTACACTAAACAAAACCATACAGCCAGTATAATCCTGAATTTATAACTAAATAAATAGAGCTTAGAAGAAAACAGACCCAAGTGTCAACAGCGGTTACTCCTGGTAATAGATTTAGAGAGATTTTGATTTTCTTCTTTAAACTTTAATGTACTTTCTGGGTGCTCTACCATGAAAAGACGTTGTTTTTAGAAAGTGTCTGAAGAGGAGTATTTGTTATTTCAAATACATATATACACTTATAAACCCACTTTTAAAAACAAAAGTCTGTCCTCAAGGAATTTATACTCTATCAGAGGAGAGGAGGTACATATAGAAATAACATATAGAGCAAAACCGATGCAATAATCTACATGGATCAGTGTTGCTAGCATCCAAGCCTTGCCTCTTCCCCCATGGAGCATTTCGGAATAAGGGAGAAAGGGAAGGAGGGGGTGAGGACACTGAGCAGAAACCCTAAGGTCTAGTGCATGTGCCCGATTTACTACGCACAGTTACTGCAACCAGAGTGACTTCCATTTGGATGGGATCCAATGGATGGCCAAACCAAGATAAGATTAAAACTCATCTACATCCCATATTATTTCTACTTCTAAATTAATTATATCTCAAGACCACCTACTGACAGAGCAAAAATTAACATCTTCCTTATAAATTAAATAACACCACAAAAATCTGTCACTGAACACATTTCAATTAGTATAAAGCTTGTTCTTTTTTCCAAGGGCCAAGTAGACTGAGGGAAAGGTAAAAAATGGGGGGATAATCAAATTAACTCCCAGTCTTATCCACAGGGGCACTACCGTGTTATCAATTGAGAGGTGAAAACTCAGGTATGATCTGGGCTTTAGCAGATGGACATCATCTCAGGGGGAAACAGAGAGGTCTGGTCCATTTGGAGAGAGTCAGACTTGGTGGCTGGAACACCCCTGGCACAGCCAGGCAAGCATGGTAGACTTTTAGGCAACGTCTCATGGCTGCTTTTTTGAAGCCAAACAAACGGCACTCAGTGTTCAGCTCCAAAAGACACAGGTGGCAAAGGCCCCAGCCGGCTTCGTGTGCTACTCAGGGAAGGAAGGGCCGGTCGGTTCTCAGACAGGCTCTTTCCATTTTGAGCATAGCCAGGTTTTTCAAAATCGCACCCTATAACTCGGCTGCTTTCCACATCACCTGCGCATCCCACACACGGGGCACAACATACACCCCAACGCTATCGCCTCTGACTGCTTTGGTCCCCTGACATCAAGACCAACTCAGAAAGCCCCACTGATATTGGGGAGCACCCAACTTCCTTCACTGTTTTTGAGTCAACGAACCCCTTCCATTCCTCTCCTCTCCATCCCCTCTTGACTTCTCTGAAAAACATCTTTTTTCATCTTCCTCTTCCCATTTCCCAATTCCTTCTTACGTCTTTACCCGTAAGTAGAGTCATACTCCTGTCCAATCCCCAGGGCTTTCATTCCCTTGGAGAGGAGGAACCTCAAAACTCCCTTTCTAGTACTCCCTTCGAGGGAAGAGCAGCTGCTGGTCTAGTAGGCCAAGCCTAACATTCCTAATGGAAAGGGTTACTGCGCATCAATGGGGTGCTCAACTGTGAGCCCACTCTCTGTATCAGCGGCTTGGCCTGCGGTAGGCTGGGTAAGGCAGGAGAGGGCCTGAGTCATACACCCGCCAGCTGAGACCTCCCAGCCTGAGCCTCGGGCCACCTGCCATTCAGCTTTCACCAGACTCTGCCATTGACTGTGCTAGGCCCTAGGCAATCCGGAAATCCACTTGCAAGGTGGCTACTGTTTTTGCGTGTGGCTCCTTCACTCAAAAACTTCAGAAGGGAAGAGAGATCGGTGATAATATTTAGATCCCAAAACCACATGCAAACCCCGTGCTGTTCTCCTCCTTCATACCTCTGTTAGGAGGCGAGTCACTACTGGTGCTTAAGCCCTCTAGCCTCTAATTGGCTGCTCCTCTCCATGGCTCAGCACTTCCTATAAAGTAAGATTAATTCCTTGACCCTCCTGAAGAGGGGATGACAAAGTTATGGCTTTGGTAGCATGTGAGATCACAGCTTGGGACCAGAAAACCAGAGATCTAGTTCCATCACCCACTTTTCGGTCTTGGCCAAGTCTTGGCCTATGTGTCCATCTCTTCATCGGCAAGTCATACGATGCTCTTGTAGGCTCCCTCCCGGTTCTGAAATAATCCATACATTGGTGGCAAGGCACAGCTGTTCCCTACTTTTTGCATCCCAGGTATGAGCCCCCCAAATTGGGAAGCAGCTGAGAAAATGCTCAACCACACACAGGAATTCTGCTAGGCTGCAAACCACTTAAAATGAATGTTTAATAAGATACTGCATCCGTTGTGTACTTCAGCTGAAAGTGCTACAGCCCAGGAGACCTGGAAGAATTAATACAGTTCCCAACGGGGCGGGTGGGAATTGCTGAGGCAGAGGCAGAAGCTGATTGGACGAACATCAAAGTGCTTTGAGAGGGTCAGAAGGGAAGTGATCTGACAAATGTCTGCTTGCTTCATTAGGGTGTCTCCCACCTAAGAAACGCGCTCCAAGGAGGTCTCAGGACAGGAGACGATGACCCGCTCGTACACTCACCCTTTCCTCCCTGTCCCAATGCCCCAGTCCCATCCTGGGGCACAGACAGAGGCACGGTGCACCCACAACTCTCATTCTTCTCACCCCTCTCTCTCTGCCTCTTCCTTCTCTCCTTCTGACCCTCTGTCATCCCTCCACTTGTGTGTGATTCTCAAAACAGGTCCTCAGAACATTTCACTCAGATCTTTAAGTCTCTCTCCCTCTCCTCCCAACCAACACTCCCAGCTGGTCCACAGAAAGACCCTCCTTCTCACCTGAAGCCAAGAAATTTGGACACACCTGCCTTCAGTCTGACACTCTCACATGTCAGTACCAAAACCCATCCCTGGGCACCAAGGCTTCCGCCTGAGGGCCTTGGAGACCCTGCCAGCCCCACTCTGGGAATCCAGACGAAAGCACCAGCCCTCCCTACCCCCACTGTGCATCTGAGGTCAGTTCTCCTCTCCACTCACACCCACTCCCTGAGAGGAGCTCTCCCTTAGCCCAGGGCTCCTCAAACTTGCCACCCCTCTTGCCTTAAATGCCGAGAGCATGCAGAAGTGTCATGTTTCTCTGCCCTTTGGGGTTTTACCTAAAACCTTCGCATTGTTTTCCCTAACACATCCACATTTCATCTTTTCTAAAATTGTTTTGGTTACAAGACAGAAAAATGGGCATTTTCCAAACGGCAATCAGGTAAAATTGATTTTATAGGAATATATAAACCATATTGTTTCCAGTGATGCCCCCCACCCCAGCCCCGGATCTCCTGTTCACTGCATGGAAACACCCCAGCATTGCACCACCCCATCACACTTCCGTGTTTTCCGAGTTCTGAGTACCCCACTTTCAGATCCAAGGCAAAAGGCATTTCCATTCATTTCCAGGTTGGAGAGGCAGGACCTGGTTCTCACCAGGGCCAGTGGCAGCGACGACCCTTTCACACTTGGACAGATGTCAGGGGGTCCCAAAGACCTCTAGTGGCCACCCTATGACTGGCACACTCCCGAGTCCTGGCGACTCATCACCTCCCGGCCTTACCTTGTCAGCCATGATCATAGACGCGCCCCCGTGGATACCCAGGATGGGGATGAAGGTCTGTGAGGAGATAAAATCCAGCATCTGGGCAACGGCCTCCTGGTCGGTGTCGTCTCCAAACACGAGACCGTGGATGCGCGCCCCGGACATGAGGTCGCACACATGCGTGATGAGGCTCTTGGGGTCGGTGCGGTTCATCAACAGCGCTACCACGTTCACGTCCAGGGACAGCCCCGCCGCTTGCTCCGGGCCCCACAGGTTTCGCAGTTCGCGCTCCGTCACGTCGTGGCTGTGACCCAGCAGCACTGCGATGTTCAGCGCCGGGGGACCCTTCTCCGCCGCCGCGCCCTGCGCCGGCCCGCGCCAGACCAGAAGTGCCGGCAGCACCAGCAGGGTCCAATAGCCCGGTCTGCCCATAGTCGCCACTTACGTTCCCTGCATGATGGAGAGGGACTGTCAGGGCCGCCGTGAGTGAGGGTTCCAGACTAAAGGGCTTCCCGACCCAGTCCCTCATCTAACAGCCAGGCAGAGAGCCCACCCCCAGCGAGAACGGCCCGAATCAGACTCCATTCCCCATCCCCCGACGGCATCCACACCCCTGGACCCATCTCCACCTCTGCGCACAACTCCAATCCGAGCTAATTCTCCATCCCTAGCTGTAAATCCATCTTCGCAAACAGCCTCCTTCTCGTCCCGTCTCCAGCCTCTTCTCCATGCCCAACTCTGCCCACATCTCCCACCGTGTCCCCCAAGTTAGCTACAGACCACGGCCCTGGGCGTAGGCGCGCAGAGTAAACCCTCCACCCACCCCTCTCCCACCTGGGCTCAGGCAGACTGAGTTGCCGACCCCGCCCCCTGTTCTCTAGGAGCCAAGTAAAGACTAGACCCGACATGCGGAGGCGGCGCAGCAACAGGGCAGCTCTGCTCCACGGCGCGGTGAACTGACGGACCCCGCCCCCTGCCAACCGAAGGAATGCTGCACCGACGTGACTGCCCGCGCAGCTGCAGGCCCCACTCCGCTCCTGCAGGGTACATCTCAAGCACACGGCTTGTGCGCCCGAGGCTCCGAGTGTCTGGGGAAACTTGGGGCCCGCCCCAGCTCTCGCCGAGGGACCCTGAAGCGATTTCCACTTAACTGCAGGTGGCCCCGGCATGTACCCCCTACACGTGCGCGTTCATACACACGTACATCCGCATATACATACACTCTCATGAGTGCCGTGTGCAATGCAGAATGCCGGAGAGGAGGCGCGTCCCCCAGCGGACCAGTGCGGGGGAGCTGGCAAAGAATGTGTGAATGAGAGAAACGGTAGGCTCCCAAGGAGCTTTCCGACCACGGAGAACTGTTTAGGGCCTCCCCAGCCTTTTCACTTCAGGTCCTGTTACCAAGCCGTAGGTGCACTTGGCAGGGGGTGGCACACGCTCACAGGCACGTGCCCACTTCTGCACACACCCGCAGGCCACCCAAGCGGTGCCCACGGCCATCCGGAGTCCGCGCACGTTCTCAGACGGTGCACACACATGTACCACGCCAGGTGCACAGCCGCGTGTGCCTGCAAATACCCGCACAGTCGTGCACGCGTGTACAGGCGCGCGCCCCTCGGGCTGTGCGCTGCCAGAGCCACGAAGTTGGAACGAACTCACACCGGCCTCGGAGCTCTAAGAGTGAGCATTACGGAGCCGCAGCGCCCCCTGGTGCTCCTCTCGCGCCTCGCTACCAATGCTCCCACTCCCGCTTTCTCTCTCTCCCTCTCTCCCTAGATCCGTCTCCTGCTCTCCCTCCGGCGGAGTCTTCCTCCTAGCCTGCCCACCGAGCCCAGGTCTCCCGCTGAGAGGTACCTGTAGCCGGAGAAGGTCGAGGATGCAGTGGGGCGCGCTGCGCGCACGAGCATCTCGGCCGCCTCAGCAGCCACCAGGTTTAGCGGGTTTCCGCATGCTGCGGCCCCCGCGCACTCCCCTGGCTGTCCCGCGCAGTCCGCATCGCCCCCACGGGGGGCGGCTATCCCAGCCGGAGGCTCTGCAGCAGGGCTCTACGGGGACAGAAAAGAGGCAGAGAAGCAGGGTCAGCCAACAGGCCAGGGATCAAGATTGGGAGGCCGGGGGCAAGGTGCAGTCTGCAATGCTCACAGCCCCTCTGTGCGCACAGGGGTCTCCACTGGAGAGGGGGTGCTGAAGCTGCGTACCCGAGACGCTCCCAGTGCAGATCCTCAGACCCCAGCAGCTCCAGGACGCACAGGAGAACCAGAGCCCCGGGTTGCCCACCCACGAGAAGCTAACTAGGTACCTCACCCCTTACCACCTCCCCTGTGCCGGTTGCTGGGAGTTGTGCATCCAGGAGCTGCTGAGTGAGGGGGTAGGAAGAGAAAGAGGAAGGAATGGGGGTGGGGGGCTTGAAGGGTGGGAGCTGGCTGAGTTTGTGATGAGCGGACAGGAGAAGAGGGGGAGGGAAGGACTCGGGCTCCTAATCCCCAAGGGAGGTGCGATCATTCCCACGCAACGACCCTCTTGCGGTCCTGCCTCCCGCCTCCTATCCAGGCCTTCCACCGTCCTCTTCCCAAAGGTGCAGCCCAGGCCCCGCGTCCCGCGCCAGCACTCACCGCAGCCTCTCTCCACATAGTTCTCAGCAGTGGCCGCTCCTGGTCATCTCCAGGGCTGATGGCTGCGGCCACGACTCTCAGCGCTCACCTGGCCCCATGCTCCAGCTGAACCCTCGGCGCCTCCCTCCAAGAGCCGGAGCTCGGCTTCCTGCCCCACTCCCGACAGCTGCTGCCCGGTCCTCTAAACGCACCCGAGAGCCCTCTCCGCAGCCCAGGCTCCGGGCTGGCGTGTGTGAGGGTGAGTGTGTGTGAGTGTGGGAGCGCGCGCGCTTGTAGCCGGGGATCCCCGCGGTCCCCGGGCGAGAGAGGCGCGGGCGGGGGAAGGCAGCTCCCTCCGGGCCCTTAGCTGCGGGGCCAGCTCAGCACTGCGTTCAGCTCTCCACTTCCCGGTGGGGGTCCCGAGAGCGCCTGACCACCCTGGTTCACAGCACTGGCAAAGCCAGGCTCCCGGGGCGTGTTTTTGCTGCGGTCGCCGGAGGAGGAAGAGGAGGAAGGCAGAGGCGCCCCCCACGCCAACTTAGGGACTTGTTCTCAGTCGGCAAAACGCAGCAGCCCCCGCGAAAGCTGGAGAGACTTGGAGCTCCGGTGTCTCCCGCCAGCAGCCCCTCTCCCAGGAGGTGGGCCGAGGCAGACCCTGCAGTCCCTTGGCGGCAGCACGGCCACCGGTTCCCTGAGCGCACAGTGGCGACAAGGCCAGGATAGGTGGTGGTTGGCTGGCGGCGGGGGCGCCTGCGGTGGCGCGCCCCGCTGTCCGTGGTGCTGAAACCACGCTCTCCGCCCGCTCTCGAGCGTCTGGTGCGGCTGAAGAATCAATTATTCAGAGCTCCGCTACTGCTCCCTCCTCCCCCAGTGCCTCACTCTGGGTACAGCAATCCCCCTCCGCGCACAACCGTGCTGACACACACATACACACACACGCGCGCACACACGCGCGCGCGCACACACACACATGCAGACAAGCGCGCACACACACACACACACACACACACACAAACTCCACTACAAGGCTTCTCCCTGTGCCTCTCCACCCCCAGATGGGAACCCACTCCTCTTAGAAAGCCAAAATCCTAAAAGTAAAAACATTTTTACATTTCCCACTTTCTACCTTCTTGTTTTCCAAGTTATAACAAAAGTGGCCCTGAGGCCAACACTTTGAAGCTACCAGCAGGGGCAAGTCAGAGAGCATGGGACTACTTGGGTGTGGGGGGCCTGGCTAGCTTGAATTCTGGCAACTGGGCATGAAAAGCATCATCAAGTGAGGACCACTGCTGCTTTTACACTAAACTGCACCTCTCCTTCCAACACTCATCGCTGCTTTTCTCCACTCAGGCCCTGGAAGGAAAGAGGCCTTCAACTGTAAGAGGTTTTGCCAATAGTGTTCTAACCCTGCATCCCCCACTTAGCAGCCTGATAGCACCTTTGGGCTCGTAATTTACCTTCCCTTTTTTATTGTTAACCTGGAAAGTAAGGAGGTAAGTAAAAAATATCTACTTTTCAGGGTTATTTGGGGGAGGGGGAATGATATAGCCTTGGTAAGGGAGCCAACAAGGTCTAGCACACAGTAGGTGCTCAGTAAATATGAAGTTACTACAAGGTGGCCTAGCATGAAAGGGACTTCTCCAGGAATGCAGATACAGCTACCGAAATGAACACAGGAAAAAGACACAGGTCCTGGACACTTATGAGTTTATTAAGTTGGTTGTTGTATGTTAAATTATCTAGAGTTTTATCATCCAAAAGACAGAGAAAGGATGGGAGAATTCTGGAAGGTAAATGAAAGCAGGGTGTTTTCTGATATAAGGCAGAGAACACGTAAGTGTTCCATTTCTCGAGGCTGTAACTGGGCTGAGCTGAGTTAGGCCCTTCCCTTGTGTGGAGATGATCATTTCTTGGACTTTGGCACAGGTACAGGATCCTAATTTGGGGACTTACAGGGAAGTTAGGCTGTTTTATTTAAATGAAGTATAAATTACATATAACAAAATGCACATCTCTTAAGGATTCAAATTTGGGGACTGTATGCATCTGTGTAGACCATCAGCCAAAACAACACACAGAATATTTTCATCACCCCCAGAAAGTACACTTACATCATTTTGTGATTAATCCCACTTCCCTCCAGTGGAATCCACAATTTTTATTTCTAACACCATATCTTAGCTTTGTTATTTTTAAACTTTATATAAACAGAATTCTACATTGTATATTTTTGGGTGACTGGCTTTCTGTCACTTAACCTAATGTCTGGGAGATTCATGAATGTTACTGCAAGTAACAATAGTTTTCTTCTTTTTTATTGCTGAGTAGCTTTCCACTGTATGAGTGAAACACACTGTGTGCTCAGTCTCCTATTGGTGGACATGTGGGTTGTATCTGTGGAGCTTTTTAAAAATACAGATACTTGCACACACTTTAGATCTTCTCCATCAAAATCTCCAGTGGGGCCAAGCATATTTATTTGTTTTAATTCCACAGACCACCCTGATGATACTGGGTTAACACACCCTGTATAGTCATTCTTGTATGTCAATACTGACCCTTGTAATAGTCTTTGATGAAAACTATTGGTATGGAGAGTTTGAAGTTATTTGTGACCAGACTTATAAAAAGGTAGGTCAAACAGTTGTGGCCTCAGAGGAAGAAGGAACCTTCTGTCTCTGAAGACAGACACAGGCAGCTGGAGTTGTACCAGGCTGGAGAACCATTTAGGGTCAGGCACCTAAAACTCCATCACACATGTGGTGACTCTAACAGGGTGTGTGTTATCATGACAACTTTAGCCCAAGTTGTGCTGCAAAGCTAATCCCACCACATAGCTTAGGATACTGAGCAGGATGTTGCTTCTCAAGACCTTCACATGGAAAACCTTCATAGCAGCTATGCTGACAAAGACTATGCCCCGTGCCATCCCCCAAAAGCCCTTTAGTAAACACTGCTCGGCAATTTTTCCAACTGGTTTTATTGCCAATCACATCATTAGAGTAACTGAAATAACCCAGTGTGCTCTAAAGGAACAAATTGTTTCCATTGTTTTCAATCCGATTGATTTATCTTCAAATGCTCTACTACAGAAATGACCCTCATGGTTGCCACTTGCTTTGAGCCACTTAAATACTGTGGTTAAAAACCAACCACCACATCATGTTTACAGGAGACAACTAAAATGAGCCAATCATTGATTATGCTTCTCTTTATATCTCTATTCTCAAAGGAAATTGGTAAAGAATTATAGCATTTTGAAGCTGAAAGACCTTTAGAAACTATCTTGTATAGTGTATATTCTGTTTCCAAGTAAGTGTTGGGAAACTTGTGTACCCGAATCACTTTCAGGTGAGTTCTTATTTAGTATCTAAGAAGTTCTTCAGTTAAAAAAAAAGTTTTTATTAATCCAGCAGTATTCCAAAAGAAAACTGCTACTGTCTTACAGAGTTAGCTTCTTTAAAACTTTTTGAAAATTTCTGACCTGGCCCAACACATTTATTTTGCATATGGGGAAAGTGGGACCTAAGTAGGAGTAACTGATTTTAGTACTAAGAGACAAGAGAAGCTAAAGGCAAAATTTGGAGCAGGATCCAGAATTTTCGCTTTACATGTCTGCTATGTAAAATAGTGTGTGTGCTTGCATTCTACATAATTATTGGGATTCCAAAACAGCATGACAGAATCCTGAGAGAAGGGCAAAGTAAAAATGTGATTTAGGGTGGCTGAGTTACCTGATCCCCTGAGGCATTGAGTTTGACTGGTGATCTACCTTTACCATCCCTCCAAAATCCAGCCTGTGGGTTCCAACTCTTGAAGTAACTATGATATGATCCCAGCCTTCCTGACCCTGTCTTTTATGTGGTGGCAGATAAACAGTACTCACTTGTGCCAAGGCAGACATCACTAATCAATTATTGAGCTACTTCTCTCAGAGATTAAATAGAACTTCACAAGCTTACTCAGTTCTAGGTGTTCTCGGTAGCCCTGTGTATGGATTAGAGGTGGCTCCCATATGCCATGGATGACTGAGCAAGTTCTCAGAGATTCTTGATTTTAGCACAACCTGATTCTGGTTGCCTACACTTCCATTACTCTCTCTGTCTCTCTCAGATCCTAATTTCCATGTTCCCTGGTAACCTTATGAACTTTCTCCTCTTTAGATCTCAGTTTCCCCATTTGTAAAAGAAAGGTTTAGGTCAAAAGGTCAAAAATGACCTCAAAACTGCCATCCATATTTGATGTTCTATGATCTTGTGATGTTTCTTGAAGGTCTAGGCCCTGAAATCAACCAAGGTACTAGTTAACCCTTCCATATTATTTTAGCCTAAAAGCTAAAAACCCTTTCTTGCTCCCATGACCCACTGAGGTATCAAAAGTTCTAGTGGAAGAGCAAGACTTTTTCTAAACAAATCCACTGTTAAGTCTTGAGAATGAAAATAAAGAGAGCAGCAAAAGATTGTGCTCCTTGTTTGTCTTTACCTAACGCAACCCCGTTTCCTCCCTTATATTAGACAGGAGCCTGGGAGGCCCTACGGCATACCCTGGAGAAAAGAACAGTGAATTGGGAGTTAGAAATCTACCTTCCACCACTATAGGAAAAACCCCTACCCTCTCCAGGCGTCAGTAAAATGGGAGTAAAATCACCTTGCCTTCTCCAGCACTGTAGCAAAGGTTGTGTAAGGACATGTCTTGGTGTGAATCTTTCCAAGAGCAGTAAGGCTCTGCACCCAAATCTGGGAAGGCAGGTGGTGTTCCCACTCCACCAAGAAGGTCTCAGACACTAGCTGGGTGTCCTCCAAGTCAACTCAATTCTGACACTGTCTACCTGAAGAGAGCATCACACTCCATACCTTAAGGGCTCAGTCCCGCGTGACTTCCCTCCACTTCAGGTCCCAATCACAAAGCCAGGTTGTTACATGTGCTTCTGGCTGGCTACTTATAAATCAGAGGTTCCCACGACCCCCTCCTTGGGTTTGATTATTCTCAGAACTCAGGAAACCAGTTTGCTCACTAGATTACCAGTTTATTTTCATGAATGTTAAAGAAGATGAATCAACAGTCAGATGAAGAGATGCGTAGGGCAAAGTAAGAGGAAACGGCACGGAGTTCTCCCGTCCTCTCCGGGTGCACTGCTCTCCCTAAACCTCCACATGTTCACCCACCCAGAAGCTCTCCAAACCCCATCTTTCTAGGGTTTTATTGGGGGCTTCATTACGTAGGCATAATTGATTAAATCACTGAGCAATGGTGATTGAACTCAATCTCCAGCCCCTCTCCCCTCCCTGAAGGTCAAGGGTTGGGACTAAAAGTTCCAGCCCTCTAATCACTGGCCCAAAACCAAACCTCAACCTTAGGTGTGGCCCAAAAGTTACCCATCAACGTAACAGAAGACACCTTTATACTATCATCATTTAGGAAATTCCAAGGGTTTTAGGAAACAAAGACCAAATATATATTTCTTATTATAAATCACATATTACAAGCAGACCCTGGGTTAAGATCTGAGCACCTGGGTTTATCTTGGGAGGTGATCCAGGAAGCACAGCAGGACATGGGAAGGGAGGAAGCCAATACAGGGCCTGTTAATGGAAGCGGGGACCAATGGGAGCAAGTAAGTCCCCTAAAAATGGGTTGAGAGACTGTAGAATACATCTCAGAATTATCTCAATTGGTGGCATGGAATCAGGGTGGAGGCATTTATCTAACCCCTCATCCTTCACTGATTGACAGTCACTTCTGGGACATTAACTTCCTATCCCTACAGCTTGCCCTGTGCACACAGAATTGCAGGAAGCCAGGAGGCTGCCCTGGATTTTCTACAAGTGATGCTGTAGACAGCATGACCCAAGGAGATGTGAGTACAGCACCGACCACACTGCCTAACAAACCTGAAAGGCATGGATCAAGTGAAGGCACTAAAGTGTGTGGGACTGAAGGGAAGGGATAGAGGGAGAGAGATGGCCAAGGCTGCATCTTTAAGTGAGCCTGAGCCTTTTATCACTTGGGCTTCAGGGAGAAGGAAGCCAAACATGTACATCACCTTTTAATATCCAATCACCTTGGCCACTAGGAAACAGGATTCCATCAGCGTTCTAGAATCTGACCAAAGAAATCAGCAAATGCTCCTCTAAGAGACAGAAGAAGGGGGAGTTCCTGTGGTACTGACAGGTCACACTGCTGTCCCCAAGGAAGTGTGCCCTGGGCTCTTCTTCTCACACTCCCTGATGCAGGGCAGCTTCCGTGCCCAGAGGAGGGCAGGCCTCTCCAGGAAATCTCTTCCCATACAGGTTCAGACTTGCCTGAATAGATTCGCTGGCCAGACCTAAAGCTCTCTCACTTGCTGTGGCCAGGTCTGAGCAGTCCCCTGGGGCAGGGCTATGAAAGCCCTGCAGCCAGGCCATTTGAGGCCAAGTTCCCAAGGCCAGGAGCACTCAAAAGTCTCATCATTCACACCACAGATAAAGAGGGCAACTCGGTCAATTACGACTCTGTCTGATTCGTGAGTCTGCACTTAGGGAGAAGACCGCTCAGGGAAATGTCTGGATGCCAAGGAGAGAGGTCATATTTCCTGGTGCCTAAGATCACTGAAGCATGCGGTGCCCATGGGCATCAAGAGACCTTCAGATGAGGACACCAAAGCCTGGAGACATAAAGGAAGGTGCTCAAGGTCACACAGCTCCTAGGGGTCAGACACTGTCTCTTCTTCACGTCTTCTTGTCACAAGCACAGCCCTTTCCCTACCCACGAATGCACACTCTGCTGGCATGAATTCCAGCAGAGGTTGCCAGATGGAAAGTCCCTATGCATTATTCCTTGATGGGGGACAGTCCTTAGGTACCCTTGGTATCTGTATCATATCTGGGCACGTCCAAAGGCATTTGGATGTCCTGTACCCATTGGATTGGGAGTTGGGGCTGGGGGGAAAGAGGGGAAAGAAAGAAAGAAAGAAAGTTACTGATTCTTCCATCACAGAAATAACTCAGGGCACCAACTATCCCACTTGAAATACTTTGTGGCATTATGAAGGGGACTGGCCAGCAGTCGAGACTGACCCTGCCCGAGGACCCCTACTAGTCGCAGGCAGAGCTAACAATGGAACCCACCATCTGTGTCCAGCTCCAGAACCTGCACTTTGAGCCAACACAAAATCTGCCTAAGTCACTAATGTACTGGGCCTCTTCACCCGGGTCGCTGACCCTCTCCAAGGCGCATTTTCCTCTTCTCTTAGGGTACAAGAATGTCAGATCCACAACTGCGAGTGTTCGGATTTGCCGTAAGCAGCAGAACCCCTTCGTAAGTCAACTCTGACTGCAACTCTAATGGGGAAGGAGTGGGAAACGGCCCTTTGATCTCAGGTTAAAGGGGGTAAGAGGCTAGGGGTTTGAGTTTCATCAGCTCTCCTCACCCCTGCCCCAACTCCACCTGCACCCCTACCATAGCTCCCAATGGAACTCTGGGACTCCAATGAACACATTTTTAAAATGCAGTTTACCCCCTGCATTGTACAGAAGAAACTGGAGCCCTATGAAGAGCTGGGGCCTGTGGAGAATGGCTGCAATGAGACCCAGCCAGGTCAGAATCCAGGACTCAGAAGGAACCCCGGCTCTGTCATTTACCAGCTGCATGACCCTGGGACGTCCCTTAGCTCTCTGTGTCTCAGTTTCCCCACCTATGAAGTGGGGATAATAGTACTTAAGTATGAGGGGTGTAAGGAGTGAATTCAATGAGACCATGTACGCAGAGCACTTGGCATTGGGCCCAGCCACAGGACAGGTTGAACCAACGTCAGTTATTCGTATACTTAGTTTTGCTTCTTGGGCCCCTGAGGGCCTAAAGAAGAGGTTCCCCTGAAGTGTTCCATCCCCTGAAGCTCGGACCCCTTCCCCGGGCCGAGTGCCCCGGGTGTGTGTTCAGGGAGGCAGGGCCTGCAGGGTGGAGGCGGCGGCCATTGGCCAGCCCGGCTGTCCAGCTCAGTGCCTCCCAGATGGTGCCCAGAGGGGAGCTGGCCCGAGACACGCTGGCAGAGCCTCCCTTCCCTGCACAGTTCACCGAACCACGCGGGGCCCAGGAGCCTCGGGCTGCAGGCTGCTCTGCCAAGGAGGCAGGCTGCCCAGGCCGGACCGATGGAAGACAGGCGTGGCAAGCCCCAGGGAGCGGCCTGTGCCTGCAGCCTCCAGCGGAGGTACAGGTGAGGCACTTGTCCAGCGGCCGCCCCAACTCCTCCAGCTCCCCCTGCTTCTCTGTGAGACGGACTAGGAGGGGGCTTATCCAGCCCCCACCCCACAGGCCCGGAGGCATTCCTGTCTTAACCTTTTCTCTGAAAGGGGTAGTTTTCATGCAGCGAAAGGAGCTAACCCCTGCACTAAACACAAGTCAGTTTGTTCATCTGAGAAATGGGGATAATACTGGATAATACTGATGTCACGGTCACGGTGGGGGGTACGTGACATATCACATACAGTGGTTGGAGGAGCGTGTGGCACACAGAAGAGGGGCAGTGAACGCGAGCCGCTCTCAGTTCTGCACTGCACTTGTCTGTGCATCAGCACACAGTGGTAAGAGCACAGGCTCCGGAACCCCTCGGCCCAGGCCCAAGTCTTGGATGTAACTCTTCCTACTGGTGTGGCCTTCATCCACAAAATGGGGATGACATTTGTACCTCCCTCCCAGACAGGACTGCTGAGATTAAATTCGGTGATACATGTGAGTCCCCCAGCACAGCACCGGGTCCATAGTAAGAGATTAATAAGTACCTCGTATGCTCATGAATGAGCATCAGGATTGCTGCCCAAGGTCACACAGCCACTTTGGACTGGAATAGATGCTTCCTGACTCCCCACTTGGTGCTCACTCCTCCACTTGCCGCTGCCTCTCACCCAATTAAAATTCCTGGCTCTACCCTCTGAGAGTCACTGTTCCTAAAAAAGAACTCCATTTTTACTGGGAAGTCACAAAATAAATTGTTGCCAAGTCCAGCGGTCAGATCCAAATTGCATGAAGAACGTTTTTCTCCATTAGGCAAAGCCGCCCAAGGATCCAGACGACAGGGAGGAAAGACGAAAGTTCAACAAGCAGACCCAGGGCCCAAAGACCTGGCGGTCGTGACCCTCTTCTGCATCTCCCCTGAGCTGTGCGAGACGGCAAGTCATTGTGCCTTCCTGAGCCTCAGTTTCCTCCTCTGCAAATTATGGTTGGATGAGAATTACGTCTCAGTCTAGGACAGCGGTATCCCACCTTTTGGCTTCCCTGGGCCACACTGGAAGAAGAACTGTCTTGAGCCTCACATAAAATGCACTCACACTAACGATAGATAGCTGGTGAGCTTTAAAAAAGAGGTCTCCAAAACAATCTCCTAATGTTTTAAGAATCTGTGTCGGGCTGCATTCAAAGCGGTCCCAGGCCACAGGTTGGACATGCCTGCTCCTAGAGTTTGATGTGCTTTGGACATGCACACATATTGCCTTTTGTTTATAAAAAAGAATGAAGGCTAAGATGCCAGGAAGCAACAGGAGGGCGTGTTCGTGTGTGAGCCTGCGTGTCCCTCGGTAAAGCATCCGGCACACACTGGGTGTTCAATGCTAATAAACAGCAGGTATTACTATGCGTCACAGCATTCTTTGTTCCGGGAAGTGTGTGTATGGAGTTTGACTTTTTGTTGTTGCTGTGGGTTTTGTGTGTCTGTTTGGAGTTTTGTTTTGTTTTACTCTCAGTGAAAGGATGGAGGATTTTTGTGATTTCTGCCTCCAAGTGTGTTCCTGCTGTCACCAGGGGGTTCTCCACCCCTGGCAGACACATGGATTGCTTTCCTTTTGAAGGGATGGATGAGCTCAGGCATGGGCGTGTTGGGACCCAAGGCTCTGTCTTGACCATGGAGGCACGTTCTCCTGTGCTTCCCATTGGAGTTCTTGCTTGAACTGTGTCACCATGCTGCCCCAAGATTCTGCGAGCACACAGAGACACACAGCTCACACATGAACATCCAGCCTCTCCTCCCCGACTCCTCAGCCTTTTATTCATGTGCACGTAAAAACATACCCCATTCTACAGTGAGACATAATCTTCCTCTCACCTGTGTCTCTCTACGGTCCCTTTCTCCCCTCCCTGTCTTCCTGCCACCAGTCACCTCCCTAGAGGCAATCGCTATTGCCACTTCCCATCAAGAGGTTCAGTGCATGAACACTTGAGAGAAGGTGGCCCTTTTTTACTTCCTTGACCAATATACTGCAGCAGAGATGCTATTAAGTGAGTTCGGAGACTGTGTCATAAAAAGGCAGTAATTCCACCCATTCTTGGGACACTCACTCTTGGAACCCAGCCACCATGCTGTGAGGAAGCCCAAGCCTCCATGGGTGAGCCTTACAGGAACAGAGGCCCCCAACCCACAGCCCTGGCAGGATTCACACCAATGAGCACACCAACCTACCAGCCACATGAGTGAGTCATCTCGAAAGTGGACCCTCTCTTTCCCAGCTGAGTTGCTGTGAAAAGCCAGGCCATTACTGCCGAACCCCATTCCAGGGGCAGCAAACTAACTGCCATGGCCTGAAGCCACTAAGATGTGGGGCAGTGTGTTAGACAGCAACAGCTAACTGACACACTGCCCTCTGCCATCTCTGTGACTCTGGGAGGCACTTGAGTGCACCATCCCTCTACACCACAGGACAGACTTCCTATACATAAGCACCAAAGCCACCTTAGCCAAGAAATGTCATGAATCCCCTTCTCTACCGTGGGGTTTATGAGCCAATCCTGGGCCTCTGTCCCCCACACATATATGAGTATGTGTGCACGGACATCTTTCCCAGCAGTGACCACAACTCTCTCTGCCTCTGGGTAAGCAAAGCCAATTTCCCACCCATATTTGCAGAAGTATTTGTTACCTAAGCAAGAAGCAGCCTTGCAAATTCTTGGGTAAATAACACAAGCCCAAGAATAACACTCCTATGCCAGTAGCCGCAAGACGCAGGAAACGACAGATCTCTTAGGACTGCTCAGGCTCCCTCACAGACTCAGCAAGGTACTGGCTCGAAGAAGTGTATGGCCACCGCCACTCTCAGTAGAACAGAAAGCCAAAGACAGGAGAGGATTAAACCCAAGAACTTGGGTTTGAGTCCTGGCTCTGTGACTTACTAGCCATGTGTCTTTGGGTAAGTAGCTTCACCTTTCTGAACTTCAGTGTTCTGGAATGCAACATGAAAAAAAAATAGTAACAGCTTCCTCATTGTGTCACTATTAAAGTAATGCATGAGAATCACCTAGCACAGGAACTTAGTGCATATTTAATGAATAGGAAGAATTAGTGTTTTTAACATGTGTTATTACTATATGCTGCCCCGGTAGAAAAGAGGCAGATTGGAGAGGCGGAGGAGGCCCCGGGCCAGAAGTCCAGAGACCTGGATTCGTGTGTGGATTTTGCTGCTGACTCACTCAGACACCTGAAGCAAGTGGTGGACAATGCTGGGCTTCAGGTGTTCCATGAAACAGAGGGACTTGAAGTGGTCTCTAGATTTCTCCTTCTCTGGACTACTTGAGAGTGTTCTATTCCCTAATATGTTGGACATCCTTTGAGCAATAGATGGTAGAAACTATCTGAAACCACTTAAGTCAAAAAAGGAGAAACAGTTAGCTCAGAGAAGCCAAAAAAAGGATTGAACAGGAAAGCCTCAGGGATATAGTCAGATCCCAAGAACACCTGGTCCCATGTGTCTGCCTCTCACTTAATCACTACATTCACCCTCACTCTCCAAACTGTCTTGCTCTATAGTCTGGGAGCATTCATATCAATGCTTCCTGTTTCCAGTTTGGACCTAAACCCACAGGAAAGAAAAACTGACCACTCTCCATTTCCAAATCCAAATATCCCCACTCAGCCTGGGTCGGCTCCCAACACCTTGACTGATCAACCATGGTATTGGGTTGGGGTAGGGTCCTGTGAGAACATGGCAGCTCTCCTGGGAACCATCTGCTAACTACCTAGCCACCCCTCTTACATCTAAAAATGCAAGTCCTGCTATATACCCTAGAAGGGTGGGGGGAGCTCTTATATCTCCACCGTTATTTTTCAAAGTCCTCCCACTCTTATCCTCATACAATCCTTACTTACAACAACCTCACAATGGAAGTAGAACTGACAACTTTCAGTCCAACATAATACAGGTTATTTGGGCTCAGGGAAGTCGGTGCAATGGCCAAAGGCACACAACCCGTCCATGGCAGAGGCAACTCCAGCTAAGGAATCAGGTGCCTAAATTCTTCTTCCAGTGCTCTTGCCCAAAAAGCACTCTGCTTCTGGCCTAATCTTTCCAGAATGCTCATGAATGAAGACCCAGGAATGGAAGAGTTGGTGAATCCCACGTGTACCCTAGCAGCTGTGGAGGTTCCCATGAGGGTTGCATTCTGGGTCCGATGTCTCCTTGCCTATAAATAGCAGACCCAGGGACTCTCAAGCCCAGAGAAGGAAAAGCACAAGCTTCCTAGAGCCCATCCAACCTGCTAAGAATGGAAGGAAAGAAAGCAGAAGGAAACCCTGGAGACACCCAGAACAGCTCCAAGCTCTGGCAGAAGAACAGATTTCATCACTGTAGACGCCACACCACTGCCTCCCTCCAGACCTCTCCCCAAGCACGATGGGAAATGTGCTTCTGCTTGTCATTTAGCATCCCCAAAGGGAGACAGAGCTGGCGCCCCTACCTTCCTTCTTAGTTTGCAGCCTCTCTTTCAGATCTTTTAATACCATATGGTGGTTAAGCTTGCTGGCTTGAGAGCTGGTCTGCCTGACAATCAGACCTTGGCAAGTTATTTTCCTTGTGTGCTTCATTTTCATCATTTATATAATGAAATTGATAAAAAGAGTATTTATGTCATGAGTTTATTGTGAGAATGAAATAATAAGATAGTACCAAAAAAGTGCTTAGCACCATGCCTGGCACACGGAAAGCAGAGTTGTGATTATTACTCACACGGTTGGGAGAGTTGCTAGTAACTGCAGAGAGAGTATTCTTTAAACTTTGTTTTCGTATTACAAAAGCAATGCAACCACAAAGGAAAGGCAAATTCAGTCACTGGGACCCTCAGTGGGATAACCGACCTGGTCTGTGATGAATAAAAAGGCAGGGCCATGCTGTGCTCAATTTAAAGAGAGTGAACAGACGTGACAACCAAATGTACTAGATGGTCCTTAACTGAATCCTGGTTCAAACAAACCTGTTGAAAAGCAAACCTTTTTTGTTTTTTTTTTAAGGACAATTAGGAAAATTTGCATATGGATTATGTGACTGTGTATTAGATAACATTAAAAAATTATTCCTAATTTTATCAGGTGTATCATGGTGTTATGATTAGGTAAGAAAATACCCTTATACAAGGACTGTCCAGAAAGTATCCAGCCATGTAAGATGAAAACTAGAGGCATTTATGGCTGGATTTTTGCAGACAGCCTTTGTATATATATTTTAGAGATACTACATACTGAAATGCTTAGGGATAAAATATCATGATGTCAGTAACTTTGAAATATTTCACCCAAAAGGAAAAGGAAAAAAATGAAGCAAATATGGCAAAATGTCAACAATCACTAAATCTAAATGATGAGTTTACGGACATTCATAATAAATACCAGTCTATTTTTGTGCATGCTGGGAAATTCTCATAATAAACAAAACATGTTTATAACAAAAATTAAAAGCAAGAGAAAAATATATGGAGGGAAATAATTCGACCACTTAAGAGAAAAAATCACTAAAGTTTGATGTATCTCTGTCCTGTTTTTGTGTTTTAACATCACTGCGATCACAAAGCACATGAAATTCTGCAGTCGGCCTTTTTTTAACTTATCCTAAGCATTTTTCTTTGTTATTAAAATGTCTTTGCAAACGTCATTTCTAATGGCTGCAGAATATTTCTTTGAGGACAGGTACTCAAAAGCCTTTAAGTTCCTCCACCACGAAGTTGTAATTATCATTAAAATGGTGATGATGAAGAAAAGTGATGACAGCTGAGATTCACTGAGCACTTACTAGGGATCTGGGAACGTGCGTCACCTCTTTTAATCTTTGCAAACTGTGACGTAGCTACTACCATTCTTATCAAGTCCATTGCATGGCAGAAGACCCTGACATCAGCAGAAGTAAGTGACAGGGTTCCACAGCGAGGAGCAGCAGAGCCCAGACTCATACTCAGAAGTACTCACGGGAGCGCGTACCTCTCATTTCATTCATTTACTCGTTCACCAAACAGGGCACCTGCTGAGCTGGGCGGTGGCCCACACGGTGAGCGTGGGCTGCTTGCTGCAACACTGCTAACACTTTAAGTTCATCAGACTAGAGGTCGCCGGGGCCGTGTTTCCTGGGGCCTGAGTCTGCAATGGCTGCTTCCCTCCTTCACAGCTGATGGATCTGCCAAACCTCAGGCTAACAGTAATGACTCCTCCTGCCCAGGGAAGAAGCCATCCCCGGCAGCAGAGAGAGAGTGACGGTGGGGGGTAATTTATTATTGATAATTAATGACACCAGAAACCTTTTAATATTCATTTTGTTTATTCTTAGGCCTGCCTGCCTGCACCGGCACTAACGGTTTATTGTTAATGAGATTGGGAGCATTTTTAAATCAACTTAATTGACATTTTTATGGTGTTCAGCAGGCCCTAAACACAGGATTTTCAGCTGGGGAGCTGAATGTGAGCTATGGGAAGGGATGGGGCCCCATGGAGCCCATTGCAAAGGGAGGTCACTGCACAGCAGCCAGAGTGGGGAGCAGCCTCCTGGGTCCCCAGATGGACCCAGAAACTCTGTTCCACTCCTCCACTCCGTTCCCATCACAGCTATGCTAGAGGTTCCACCTAGCTCTGCAACCTTGGGCATGAGACTGTTAACTGTTCAGTGCCTCAGTTTCCCAGTCTGTAAAGTGGGAATATTGACATTTCATTTCTCACAGGGTTGTTATGAGGGTCAAATGGGTTAATTTATGTAAAGAACTTGGAACAGCACCTGGTACTTTGCCAATATTAGTATTACTAGTGTTCATAAAATGAATTTTATAAGATTTTCATGCTGGATTTCAACATAATTTGCCAAAGATTCTGGATTACCTCCCATAAAAAGATGCCCACCCTAGCGAACTCAGTAATGACCCTATAACTTGTTTTGGCCACCAATAAGCAGATGAAACTGACAAGTGTCACTTCCCAGGGGATTTAACAGCCAACACATTATTCACTACATCTTTTTTTCCCCTCTGCCCTGAGACTGGCCACATTCCAGACAGTTCTTCCATCTGCCAGGTCCCAGAGTGAAGCAGAGCCACTGCCAACCCACAATGGACATGCAACATGAGGAAGAAATAAACCTTTTTGGCTGGCAGCTACTGAACTTTGGGGGTCTTTTGTTACTGCAGCAAAACCTAGCCTATCATAACTGACACAGAACCTTGCCTGAAAACGCTCTCAGTCCAATTCGGAAGACATAATAAACAGATTAGCACTGTGACAGCAGAGAGTAGAGGGGCTGTGGAAGTCCCAAAGAGGAATGCCAGATCTTCCCAGGAGGGACTGGATGGAAAGGATTCTCAAAACCTCACCTCCAATACGAGCTGGGATGATACTTAAGTACACAGTAAGATGATACTTAACATTTATGGATCACTCCAGGTAGGCTCCACATATTTCCTCATTTAATCTTCACAACAGCCCCAGAGAGTAGTTATTATTGCTATTATGATCATTTCTAGTTTCAAATGGAGGTACTGAAACCTTTAAAGTTTAAGTAACTTGCCCCAAGTCCTGTAAGAGAAGATGTGGACCCAGGCAGGGTGCACATACTTTCCACCACATTAAACTGTCTCCGGATAGGTCTTCACCTCCCACCTGCATCTGAGTCTCAGGGGACCTGAAGGTACAGGATCACTAAAATGAAGATTTCCAGGCCCACTCCCAACCTGCTACTGTAGGCAGAATTCTCAGATGTCCTCCGTGATCTCCATCTCCCGGTGTGAACACCCTGTATAATCACCTCTCCTGAGGGCAACTGAGATCTGGGATTTGCTTCTAACCAGTATCATATTACCTATAATTGTATATCTTAAAGTTATCTAGAGAGTATGGAAGGAGGGCTAAACCTGTAATTGATGAAGACACAGCAATCACTAGCCAGATGGGGGCTGTTTGGTCACTTTTATGGTTTGGACAACACCCCTATTTTGTCTGTGTTCAGACATAATTGTGAAAGGGTCTTGCTTTGTCTCCACCCATCACGGTTACAGTGATCTTGTCAGATACTGGTGATCTGTGAAACTGTTTCTGCTTAACAGAACCCAGGCTGTGAGCACTGGGCCAGCTCCCAGCTGTCAGGGGCTGCTTTCCTACTTCTCAGAAAGGTTCAAAGTGAAAAAGACAGCAAGGAAAACCTGGACGAGGGCAAGAGCAAGTTGCCTCAGGGCTGGTGCATCAGGACCTGACCTCCACAAAGCTGTGAAAGAGACAAGGACTAGCTGGTTGGAAACTGCTCACTCCGACCTTGGCGAGCAGGAGAAAGGTTTCTCCTTCCTTTCATCTCCCCACTGCTAGAGGCTGGCATCACTTAGGGCTCAATTGGGAGAATTACAACCATATTGTTGCCCTAAGACAATGGCAACCCACCTTAGGAATTTAAATACTGACCATCCTGGGAAGGCCCAGGAACTCAGCGGGAAGAACCTGCCCAGGGAGCAGGGGCCACATGAGCTGGATTGGGGGACTGCCCACCTGTGGACTCCATGAGGTGCAAGATAAGGCTCAGAGTTGAAGGTGAGGCATTCACTGTACACTCTTCCGGGCTACTGACTAGTCATAAAGATTAGTCTTCACCCTCCCTCAGGCCCAGAGTTGAGTTCATTATATTCAGGAATCATGGTGTTTGCAGGGTCAAGTTCCTGGTATTACACAGGGCTCTGGGCAAGCCACCAGACAAGTTCAGGTCATGCTCTTGAAAGCTGAGACGTCCCCCTGAGGTCTGCAGCTCCCCAACATACTTTTCACAAGCTCCTTTTCTGCATAATTAGCCCAAGTTGGATTCTGTTAAGGACTCTACTGGGTACACCACAATCCATCTACTTAGGGGTGATCACTGTTAACTCCATGGTATTCAAATGTCCAAATCTCTTTCTGGTCATTTATGAATTAACACTTTTTCATAAAGAAAAGTAATTGCATTTTGTGATATTGTAATAACCTACCATAATTTATTTGAGCAATGTACCAATTGTTCAAAGTGTTAGGCTTTTTTCCTACTAATCCTCTAATTTTGAACAATTTGAATGTTCCAAGTAATCCTTGATTGTTTCCAGCACTCACACAAAGCAGAGCTATTTGACTGATAATGAATGACAAAGGTAAGAAAACTCCTTCCTATCCCCACCACCCCCAGTTCTTTAAAGAAGACAAAACATTAATGGCTATCCACCAGGTTTTGAGTGTTTGCTATGTGTCAGGCACTGTTCTAAATTCTTAACATGTATTATCTCATTTAATCCCCACCAAAATCCAGAGGAAGTGGTGAAAGGTGGCTTATTCTCCCCATTTTCCAGATGGGGAAGTTGAGGCTTGGGATAGGTCCGATATTTGCCAAAGGCCACACAGCCTGTGAGTACCAGAGCCAGGATTCAAACTTGTATATTCATAAGCTCTTAGCACACTGCAGCAGGAAGAAACCACACCTCTTGCGGATGCTCAGAAACAGCACGTAGGAACAGCTCTCAGGCAGCCCTGACCCCTCCCACGCTGGCTTCAAATGCCTGGTGAGATCTGACTACACAATCCGCTAAACTTCTCACTACTGCCATTCTGTGTCTTTCTCTCCAGGACTAACTCAGCAACAGGGATGGCTGGCACCTTGTCTAAAACCTATCGCAGACGTTGCTAATCAATCACACTTTTTTTCTTGATGAGTCTGAACTGACCCTCAGAATCTTTCTTAATACAGTCCTCCAAGCACCCTCTAGCAGTCAGTCAGCGTTGACATGTGAGATAAAACCTCTTTGCCATCTGTACTCTAGACTGAGCTTTTCCAGAGCAGAAGCTCTGCATGATTCAGGCCTTTAATAAAATTTTTAAAATGCTATCAGCAACAACTAACATTTTATATGCTTTTAACATGCTTCAGGCACTGTGCTTAGTGGTTTATATGTATTTTCTCCTTTAATCCTTACAAGGAAGATATTTATAACACCCCTTTCTCAGATGAGAAAAGTTAAGACACAGAGAGCTTAAACAATGCATGAAAAACTGTACCACTAGTAAACGGTGAAGATAAGACTGCAACCTATGGAGTATGACTGACAAGACACTCTTAACCACCATGCCACATGGCCCCTGCCCCGCCTTCGATCTGGGTCCCCAGGCTCCATACAATGTGTGGCATGCAGGAGACAGACAATCCGCACTTGTAAGTGAAGGAATGCGTGAATGAATAACCTGGCTCAAGGTCTGCCTCAAAGGTGGAACGCTGGAACGGCAAAGTGGGACCAGCCTCCTCAGGAGGCTGGGCTGTGGCAGCCAGTTTCTGACTCAGACCCAGCTCCCAAACCGGGCAGGAAGAACTGCCTCCATGCTTCTTCGCCTGAGATTCAAACCTTCCAAGATTATAATTATCCCGGTCGCCCCCGCCCACAGCCCTGCTTCTCAGAGCCACCGCTCACCGCCTGGGGGCTCCAGAGGAGAGGGGGCGGCTGGGGGCTGGCAGAAGAGTCGGCCTCAGGGGTTCTCTTAGTCAGACAGCGGGAGGAATGAGGAACGAGGGCATCAGCAGCACCCCTGGGAGGGGGATGGAAGCCTGGAGGGCAGCGGCCACAGGTCAACACAAATGCCCCTCACACCCAGGGTGGAGCCAGGAAGTGGTGAGCATGCGCAGCAGAGGGCAGGGATTCAGTGGGTGTGGCCCGGCGGTGCACCTGTAAAGTAGTGGGGTCTTAGACAGTTCATTTCCTCTACCTGGGCCTCCACTGCCCCATCCTGAAAGCGAGGGAGGAGTCAGATCATCTCAGAGGTCCCCTGAGTCAAATGTTCTCCAACCGGCGCACATCTTGTAAAGGAAGTAAGTTTGCTGGCCTGCATCTGATCCGTCCCCAACCTCACTCTAGGCTTGGATCACACCAGCACCTTGGGGCAGACTTCCTCTGCCCCGTCATCTTTTCCGCCACCCAGTGCTCATGTCAAAGTTACCCATGACCATTAGTCATTTCTCAATCCTTCCCCTTCCAGGCAGACGGGGAGGCCGTAAAGTCTGGCTCCATATGTTACTTGGGCAGGTATTTTAATATCATTAAGTCATTTGTGATGCATTCTCACCTTTGTTTCTGGACTTTATGGCTACCCTAAGGAAGGCACCCTGTGAATGCTAATGGGCTCTGCAATCAAACAGGCTGAGTTCCAAACCCAGTTCCCATGCTTAACAGCCGTGTGCCTTTGGGAAAATCTCTACTTTCAGGAGCATCAGTTTCCTGTCTATCCAACAGGGATTGGAAAAGTGCAGAGGTGAAAGGCATACACTACTCAATGTACAGTAACTATCATTGTTCATTCAATTGTTCTCCCAAGTGCGAAGCATTGATTCCCACTCAAAACGAAACAGGTAAGCAAAGGGCCCCCCAGGAACATCTAACGAAGCTCCAAGGTGCCCCCTTGAACATCTGAATACACAGCATGTTATAAAGAGGCAAGTGTGCACCTGCTCAAAAAGAGGGGAGAAGGTGACATAGTTATGGCTTGAAGCCCAATTCCACCTCAAGCTTGAGTGACATCTCTGAGTCTCAGTCTCCTTATCCACACAATGGGTGTTAAGAACACAGTACAAGGCAGTTATCAGAATTGAGACAAGGTAAGCACCTAGCACAGGGCCTGGTTTACAGTGAACAAGTAATGTCAGCTGTAGCTATCATTAAAGAAGAGCCATTGGCATCTGAGCCACTTGATGAAACAAATAATCTGGTCACATTCCATGCTCACAGCACATGTAAGTGGACTGAGAAAGAGAATTAGGAGAGAGAGGTCCTCTGAGAGCACTGGCCTAGCCCAAAATAAACATGGATGGGTCAGGCTGCCAAGAATCCATAGTTGTTCTAGCATTTCCACCTGACCATGGCCAACGGCCATTCATTTCCCTCTAGGTTGGCACGAAGGGAAACAGGAAGAAAATGCAGCAAGAGAGATTGAGGTCGACAGAAGGGAGAACTTCCTGACTGCAGTGGAAGACACGGAATGGAGGGCAGAGCACCGTGTCACCCCCTTACTGAAGTGGGTCCTCCCTCCCTCGACCCACCAGCTTCAGGCTCCACCTTTCTGTTGCAGGGCTTTTCCCAGAACTGCAGACGCTCACTCAGTGGGGTCTCCACACACAGGGCAGCCTGGGATGGCAGAGGAATTGCGCCCTGGTGCTACCATTAACGATCATGAATCAGTACCCAGACTACTCTGCCCTGGAGCGACAATTCTGTAGGGTCCCAGAGGAAGGCCCAGTTGCTCACAGCTCAATAATCCTAGTTTTATTGGCTGCCTCCCTTCCAAGGCCTACCCTATCCTCCCTGTTCCCTCTCTTCTGCCTCCTGGCATCCCATCCTGAATAAAACACCTGCACCCCCATCCCTGTCTCAGGCTCCGCTTTCAGAGGAACTTGAACTAAGACATAAACCTATAGTGGTATCACCTCTGTACCAGTTCCAGGAGACCCTCGCTGACCACTCCCCCAAGCCTGTGCGGACATCTGCATGGATGACCCCATCCCACCCCACTATCATGGTGTGTTTGTCAGCTCATTTCCCCTCACAGCTCTGAGGCAAGGTCCTTTGTCACCTGAGGGTCCACTGGCTCAGGGTACCCCTTATTTTGTTGCGGCTGTGATCATCATGATCAACAAGCATGTGGGCTCCAGTGCGTTTTCTACACAGCACCATATTACCTTCTAAAAAGAAAAACTTTTTCTTTTTATGGTGCTGTGTAGAAAAAACATAGTTGAGAGTTAACTTGATTACCTGATTCTTAACTATTGCCTATAGGTTCAACAAAAAAAACAGTCACATGAATAATGACATATTCACTCAATAGACTACTCAGCAGCCATTTATAACTTTAAATTATTAGATAATAATTTTTGCTGAGCACTGAATATATACCACATACTGGGATAAAAGCTTTTACATGCATTATCTCATTTAATCCCTACAACAACCCTATAATATAGGTACTTGTGTTACTGCCATCATCACTATTAACCCCATTTTACAAATGAAGAAATTCAGTCTTTTAGAAGATTGTCAACTAATGCTCATAATATAATATTGAAGCAAACAGTAGGATGTAACATGGTTTATTCATGTCAATGAATGTTTAAACACATCAATTACATGTGGAGGGGAAAAGATAAAAAGGTAATGTATTAAAATGTTAGCCACTGTTGTCGCTGGATAATGGGATTATAGGTAACATTTATTTTCTCTAAATATAACTTGCTTGGTGATTATGGGTCATTCACGCATTCAGGTTGGGTCTCTGCTACTCTTTCTCTCCTCCATGAGATACAGGATGAGCCCCCGTGGCCCCGCCTTCTCCTCCATGAGATGCAGGTTGGGTCCATGGTCCCGCCTTCTCCTCTGTGAGATGCAGGTTGGGTCCATGGTCCCGCCTTCCCCTCCATGAGATGCAGGTTGGGTCCATGGTCCCGCCGTCTCCTCTGTGAGATGTAGGTTGGGTCCATGGCCCTGCATTGTCCTCCGTGAGATGTAGGTTGGGTCCATGGCCCCGCATTCTCTTCCATTGAGATACAGGTTGGGTCCATGGCCCCACCTTCTCCTCCGTGAGATGTAGGTTGGGTCCATGGCCCCGCATTCTCTTCCATTGAGATGCAGGTTGGGTCCATGGCCCCACCTTCTCCTCCGTGAGATGCAGGTTGGGTCCATGGCCCCACCTTCTCCTCTGTGAGATGCAGGTTGGGTCCATGGCCCCACCTTCTCCTCTGTGAGATGCAGGTTGGGTCCATGGCCCCACCTTCTCCTCCACAAGATACAGGTTGGGTCCACGGCTCCACCTTCTCCTCTGTGAGATGCAGGTTGGGTCCATGGCCCCACCTTCTCCTCTGTGAGATGCAGGTTGGGTCCATGGCTCCACCTTCTCCTCTGTGAGATGCAGGTTAAGTCTGCAGCTCCGTTTTCTCCTCCACAAGATGCAGGTTGGGTCTTCTCATTCATAAGAAAACAGGTGCCAGAGCCTGTGACCTTGAGGACCCTCCTAGGTGAGCCATCTCAGGAGTCTGCAATTTGAATGTCAAGAGAGGAAACTGCCAGGAACCAAAGCCCAGCATCTAAGAGAGGCTGCAATAGTTATGCTGGGTCAGACCCCTGAAAGGACTCATAAGACTCTAACGAAGGAAGAGTTGTGAAAGGTTTTGTGATAGGCAAAGGACTCAGAACAATAGAGTAAGGAAGCTGAGTGACTTCAGGGAGATCCGCCACATCCATGAGCAGCTGCTAAGGGTCCTCTCCCTTGCACCGGACTAGCCTGCTCTCCAAATCATGAACCACTCAGGTGTGCGTGGGAGATTTCAGCCTCAGGGATGCCAAGGCATAAGTTTCAATGAGACATTTGTTCATTTTCCCTTCCTCTGGTCACGTAGCCAAAACTAGGATGAGTAACTTGGCTTCGTAACTGAAACCAGGTGCAAACCATCCATCTATGTTTTCCAGTAAACTGCATAGCAAGTTGGTACACGGCACCTCCAGGCAGTCTTGGACTTCAGACAGCCTACTATAAGCCACTGATTAATAAATCCATCCCTTCTTGTCCAGCTCCATGGTTCCAGAGTCTGTGGAGACTACCCAGAATTACACAAACCAGCTGCAAGTTGGCCCTATCCTGACAGAACCCAGCAATGAGAATGAGCTTCCTGGGCCCCCCAAAGTCACAGCCCAGTTGTGCTCCAGATGAAAACAGCACCAAATATGCAAGAAATCCTCTGGTCATAACTGAAGCCATTGGCTATGTTCTCCTGGAGCCTGAGCCCAGACTGGAATGTCTCCCTCAGTCATCACTGATGCCCTGATCTTGGTAAAGTGGGCATGGGGGAGGGGAGGACAGATACTTTATTTCCACCCTCCTCACGCCTACCTCTCATAGCCTGGCAGACAGAGAGCCCGGGCTGGAGGGGGAACAGGCCAATCCAAATTCCACCTTCATTCAGTGAATATTTATAAACTATGCCCTGTGTGTCAAGAGCTATGGCCAATGCTGTAGAGTTTATAGAACTAGGGAGAAGTCACCCCTATTTACAGGGGGTTTACGGTCTAGTGGGGAAGACAGATAATTAACCAATAAACATTCAAATAAACACACAACTTCCTGAGAGAGAACAGAGGGGTCTGGAACCTGCAGGAGATCAGAGGCCAAGAGGAAGTGAACGTCTCTGAGGAGCTGACGTTTCAGCTGAGACGTGAAGGAGGGCAGGACTGAGATGAGCCAGGGAAAGAGCACTCCAGGTGGAGGCATCAGCGCATGCGCAGGCCCAGAGAAGGGGCTGCTTATTAAGTTAAAAGATGACAGAAGGCCAGTGTGGCTGGAAGACAGCAGGTACGGAGAACAGCAGTGGGAAGGGGGTTGCAATGACGAAAACGCACCATGCCAGGTCCTGTCGCCACAGCGAGGAGTCCGGATCGTGTTCCAGGTGTGGTGTCAAGAACTGGTTCCCCAAAAGCAGAGCCTGAGGTGAGGGCTTGGTGCAGGTGTTTATCTGGGAGGAATGAGGCTGTGCAAAGATTTGGGAGGGAAGGTGCCCACTGCGGGTAACAGGCTCAGTGCTGCCAGGCCTCCAAGAAGGGATCAGGGAGCCTCCCAGGAGTTCCCTCCTGAAGGACTGGGGGGCAGCACACTTCTCCACCAGCTCCCTTTCCAGGCTGGTTGATGGTCACCTCCTGGGTCTGTACTCTGCACATCTGTACCTTTGCGCAGGTCGAGGGGTTCTGGCAGCATCCAAGAAGGCCCCAGGGCAGCAAGCCCAAGACGCCAAACACCCTCTTGAGGTGGGCAGCTGTGAGCAAGAGTGAGTGTCAGCTCAGAGGACCACGGGGATAAGATGCCAGCATGGGGGACCTCCTCCACCACTGGGGAGTCTCAGAAAGTCTTTAAGCGGAAGAGGCCCACCTGATATGCAAGTTAGACAGCATCTGCCCAGCCGTGCACATAAAGGAAACAAGGAGAATCTTCCATGTATTAAGCACCTACTCCATACACCAGTGCTGGGAGCATTATCTTTAATTCTTCCCAATAGCAATGATTATCCCCATCTTATAGGTGTGGAAACTGAGGCTCAGAGGAGACAACTGAATTGCAGGTGGTCTCACAAACAGGGAGCCCCGTACCAGCCCCCATTGCTCTCGTCAGAGGCTGCAGAGACACCGGGGAGCCTGTCACTGTGTTGCTGTCTGGGGGGCTACACTCCCCGTGGGTTCTCCCTAGCTCAGGTGGCACCAAGATGCCAGCCTTCCAGAGCCCCCAGGGCCCTGCATTTTGACTTTCTGGCCCTGCAGGTGTCTGCCTCCTCCACACAGAGAACTGTGCCCCACGAAGACTAATTATAATGCCGGGTATTTATAGTGAGTTTCTCCACCCAGTGCTTCCAGCACCTCAGAGAACTATTTACAGAATCCTCCCAGCACCTCAGGAGAGAAAGGCAGAGCCTAGGAGGGGAAACTGATGGGAACTAGAAGGGGTGACATGTCCCGGAGGAGGACCCTCAGCAGAGGAGGCTTTACAGGGTGTTTTCTGAGGAAGCTCTAGGATTTGACAGGACAGCTGTCAGGGCGGGACAATGCAAGGGAAAACCTGTGGCTGCACACTTGCCCG
Source organism: Lyroderma lyra (assembly GCA_004026885.1). Lineage (NCBI taxonomy): Eukaryota > Metazoa > Chordata > Mammalia > Chiroptera > Megadermatidae > Lyroderma > Lyroderma lyra. The sequence continues at coordinate 51,345 of PVJL010000291.1, forward strand.
GTGCCACAGACTAGGTCATTTCCAAGTATTGACCCATTTCATCTCTAAGCCTCGATTTTCTCATCTGTAAAATGGGGCGATGACAGTGTGGCCTTCTGGGCTTGTGAGGTTTAAATGAGTTCAAACAGGTAAAGAACAAAACGTGGCAAGGAGTAAACCTCAATCGATATTAGCTATTTCTCATTATCATCTTTCTCATCCTTACAACTAACCCATTAAAGCAGGTAAAGTATTACACATTGGGTTTGAACTTCAAAAAGTTAATAATAATAATTAAGGTTTCCAACTGTTTCCTCTGTGACGTGTGGCTGTGCCCCGAGGCTATTTAGGAGGCAAATTAGCAAAGGCCCAGGCAGGTGGTTCTTGAGACCAGAGGAAAAGAAGACAGACGGAGGACACACAGAGACTTCCTTCTGGTTCTGCACTTGTAGTCAAAGTACAGTGACCCACACAGCACCTGATTCGGTAGAATCAGGAAACTGGGACAAGATCTTTGCTGGCTGCTGCACACACATGCCTTCCGCCTCATATCGGGGGCCAAGGCAAGAGTTAACTGTGGGTCACCCAAGGTGTCAGCTGTCGGCTAGGTTCCAGTGCCGAAACCTTAAGGATCTGGAGGGCCTCCAGAAAATGTGCACAATGGGGCAACTGTCTCCCGTTTTGCCTAGATTCGGTGAGCCTTGAATGAAAAAACATGTACAAACACGGTGGGTTTTCCAAAAGTGGTCACCCTCATCAGAATCCTGCATTTTCATTATTATTTATTTCTTATCCAGTTTTTAATATTTTCTATATAAAACTACATCATGCTTGACAATAAAAATAATTTAAACCCTCAAGAAGGATACAGGCAGAAAACCATGGCTCCTCTTCCCTCTCCTCACACCCCCACACTGCCGCTGAGAAGGATGCTACCATCCATGTTTAAGGGCAGAAATCCTCAATCCATGAAGCCTAGCCTGCGAATTTTCTCCGGGACAGCCAGGGAGCCTCTGCATTACCCTGGGTGAGTCACTCTCCCTCTCGGGGAAATGACTTCTGCACAAGGAGGTGGCTAGACTAGACCAGCCATTCCCAGACTTTGCTTTGTTCCACACTGAAATTACCTGGGAGATCTGAAAAGTCTCAAGGCCCAGGCTGTACCCCAAGCCAATGAATCGGGGGCGGGGGGGGGGGTCAGGGAACCGAGGCAATGATGTGATTTTAAAACTCCAGGTTGTTTCAAGGGTCAGCCACGGTGGCAGGTGTCCACCCGAAGCCCTCTCACACTTCAGTGTGTGTACGGGTTGTCCTGCGCCTGTGCTAATACAGATTCCGGTTCAGTAGGTCCGGGGTCGGGCCTGAGGTTCCGAATTTCTAACAAGCTGCCAAGAGGTGCTCACGCTGCTCATCCAGGGAGCCTATGTGGGACGTGAGGGACTAGATCACTGGCTGGAAAACCGTCAGCCTTGGGATACTCTCTTCAAAGGCAATTTTACATGTGAACATATTTACCAGGACTGGCCAGGTTGAAGTGAGGGATCAGAAATCGGGGTCCTACAAAGAGTCATGGCTCCCCCGAAGGTGTCACGCCCTAATCCCCAGAACGTGCGAACATGTAGTTACATGGCAATGGGGAATTGCCACGGTTGTTGGCTTTACTCAGCGGAGGCCACGAGCGAAGGACTGCAGGCCGCCTCTTGATAGAAGCCGACGCCTCTGAAAAGAACATCTTGATTTCAGCCGAGTGAGCCCTGCTCCTGACCTCTACCACTTTAAGATCCATCTGTGTTCTTCATAAGCCACTCAGTTTGTGTTAATTTGACACAGCAGCAATAGGACAGTAATTTCCTATTTCCCCACCACCTGAAGCATCTCCCCAAAAGTCCTAGGTCACCAGAGGCAGGTGGACTGGATGACCTTCATCGCCATGGATCTGTGATGGGGCTGAGCTGCACGAAGTAAGCCCTGCAGCTACCTCCTGGGCAGCCAGTACTCCAGGACTGGCCCACACATCCTGCTCTGGTGGTACTGACCTCCCCAGGATCCCAAGGACCCTATGCCCCCTTTCAGGCAGGAAGGGCATCCTGGGAGCCTCCTCAGCAATGGGGAAGCTATGTGCAACTCAGCATCTGAGCATTTCAGCAAAGAACAACTTGGAAGTGTCTCCTGGCCCCCCTGTGGGACCTCTGCTCCTCTCCTTGTGGGGTACATGGCCCATTTAGCCTAATACCTGCCTGCTCCCCACTGCCGTGGTACCTGGAGCACCTTCGGTCCATCCAACCAGCTCAGAGCAGGACAGGGTGTGAGGAAGAGACCCCCAGTCTGACCCTGTCTGGTCCCCCCTATCCCAGAGGTAGGAGATTGGACTGTTCCATAAGAAAGCAGATGGGGGAGGGATCTTGGTAGAGGGGAGGTCCTGGAACAGATGAAGTCTCAACCTAAAGGAAAAGAACAGAAGTTCTCACCCTGCTACACACTAGATGCATCTAGGAGCTTTTAAACTCTTGATGCTCAGGCTGCTGCACCCCAAACCAATTAAATGGGAATTTCTGAGGGTGGAGCTGAGGCAACAGGGCTGTTTTCTAAAGACAACAAGCTCCCAGGTAATCTCAAGGTGCAGTCAGGGTGAGAACTAAAGGTCAGTGGCTCTCAGAGCGTGGGTCATGCACCAGCAGTACCAGTATTGCCTGAAGCTCATTAGAAATGTGGACTCTTGGGCTCTACCCCAGACCTATGGAAGCAGACTCTGCATTTTAACAAGGTCCCCACGAGAGGCCCTGGCACATTAAGCCTGAGAAGCATGACAGGGTAGCATAGTAGCTGGGACTGCTGGCTCTTGGTAAGACTGCCTGAGTCTGTGAAGTGTCTTCACTGCCTTTTATCCCCGAAGCCTTGGGCCAATGACAAGCTCTGAGCTCCTCTGTTCCTCCTAGCTTTCTCCCACATCCCACAGGGGTTTTAAGCCAGAAAACCCCAGGAGTCCAGGGAGCCTGGTGAGGAAATCCAGGAGAACCCACAGCCTATCCTGGAGGAAGAAGTTCAGGTGGACCCCAAAGCTGAAACAATTCAGAGGGTCTCCCAAAGAAACCAAACACAAAATTCCAATGTGAAATCAGGTATATTAGGAAATGCACCCAATTTAAAGTATTCGTCCCCTGTGTCTCTTTAAATGAACGCCCTCATCAGATCCTATGTCCTGACTTCCAGTTTCAAAAACGTCTCGTATGTATAAATAGATGGACAATCTTGGCCTCATGAAAAATTAACAATCCACCCATAGTAGCTGAAAAATAACAGAAGCTTCAGGATGTTCAAGAGAAGGATTATAAAAGTCACCCTTAATTGAAGTTCCTCCACGGATGGCACCAGAGCCCTGGAAGGATGTTGGAGAAGCCAGTGCTTTAGAGGGAGAACCAGGCAGCTCTCCGAAGAATTTTAAAAACAGGAACAAGGTTTCTCAGTTTGCAGGGTTCTCTGAAAGCGGGCCCTTTCGGATAAAGGCAGGCAGGATATACTTAGAAAGAGATGCATGGCGAAGAGCAGTTCTGTTACTATAAATTCATTTCCAAAAGCCAAACATATGTGTGTGCACACACAGAAATACCATATATATGGAAGTGATAATTCAGTGCATGACATTTAGCCCTTCCTAAATTGGGAAATACATAAATTTACTTTGCTTTTTTGTTTGTTGTTTTGGTTTTTGCTAGTGTGGGAATGAGAAGGAAGACATCTCATGCCAATAAGATCAACCTAGTAGAGAGTAATCTATATTCCTGAGTGTAATTCATTCTTTCATTCACTCGTTCAGTCTGCAAATAACTGAGAGCTTCCATGTGCTAATGAGGAACAAAACTGATGTGACGCCCATGTTCACCAGGTGTGTGTCTAGGGCCCACCTCTCCGAGTGCGGTCCTGGACTAGCAGCACTGACCTCTTATGGGAACGTGTTAAAACGCAGATTCCCAGTGCCTACCCAGATCTGCCAAATCAGAATCTGTAGCTTAGCAAGATCTCCCAGGGACTCATGTGCACAGTACGGTTTGAGAAGTTCTGATCTAATATGACCTTAACTTCTAAATCTGCTTGTGACCACGGAGGAAAGGTTGCCTGGAATTTAGATTTCACCTGTGACCCGCAGACAGGGTGTCACTAAATAAGAAGATGAATAAAGTTAGCTATATCCCACCCAGTCACCCCTCCCACCATGCAGATTTTGAAGCTAAGACATTGCTTATTTGTGTAATTGCAAAAGACCATGAAAGCAGACCACAGCAACAAGAAATGCTGGGAGGTGTTACACAACTGCTTCAAGCTTCATGGGTGCCCATGAGACCAAGGACCCTTTCAGGAAGGAATAGACGGGTTTTCAAGTTGCAGGGTCAGAGGGTTGGAGGAAAAATTTGTTTATCTTGGTTCAGAAACTGAAAAGTGTCAGATTCTAACTGCGACACGCAACCCCACTAATGGATGGACTGGCTCCAAGATCGGCAGGGTAAGAGATGAAAGTGGAAGGAAAAAAAGATTTCCCCCAAACTTGCTGAGTCCGAGGAAGATGGCGGAAGATTTGGACGCAGGCAGCATGACTAATCTATGAACTTTACCTTGAGTTTCATTTTTGAGGCGGATGGCATCAGCTTAAAAGTTAATTACAAGCAAGGAACAAATCATGCCACTGATGTGCACATTACCAACAGATTAAGTTCTTAAAATAAGCAACACACCACTTGGAACAATGGTTTATGAGCCCAAGGGTGCATGGACGTAATTGCAGAAGGTGAGCAGACTAACAGCTAATAGAAGTGAATTTAAACGAGGGTAATTGTAGATATTAACCAAAAAAGAAAGAGAAACATGGTCAACCACTCATTTTGTAAACAAGCCAAGTGGAATGATCCAGGATGCAACCCTGTAGACTGAGGAGGGAGGCCCTTGATGGAGACAGGGCTCCCTAGGATGCAGAAGCAGCCAGAGGGTAGTAGGGATGAGGATAAGAGGAGGGGCCCCCAGCAGGGAGAGTTCTGATCGAATCAGGCAGGCAGCAACATCCCACTCAAAAGGGTAAATTCAGTGGTGTGTGAGAGAGGAAGTTTCAGCTGCAGAAAGTTGGAAATTAAATCTAAATCCCCAGTGTGAAATGAGGAAAATAAGCACAGAGAAGGGAAGCAACTTTCCCAAGATTACACAGCAACTGTCAGAGCCAGGACTTGAACTCTAGTCTCCTCACTCCAAGTTATACTTCCTTCTCATTCAGCAAGGATTACAAATTCATGTGCCTACAGAATCACACAGGCAACAGAAATGCAAGAAGCTGGCCAGATGTGGGAGACTATAGGTCAGCACTGCCCAGTAGAAATGCAATGGGAGCTGCATTTGTAAATTTAAAATTTCAAGTAGAAACCTCACCTTGGACTAGCCACATTTCAAGTGCTGAAGAGCCACGTGTGGCCAGTGGCCACTTTACTGGAGAGCACAGCTATAGCAGGTTGTGGGGGACATTTAAAACTTGGATAGGGGGTAACCCATCTATAGGGAACAGCTACCATAATCCCAATCAAGAGCAAATGTGAGGCCAGATGTTCTGGTATTCAAGACATGCCAGAAATCTAGATTTTCATATGAAGTCTTTTAATGTTAAAACAATGGATCCATTACATTAAAAAAATATTATTGTGTGTCTTAGTCTGTTCAGGCTGCTGTAACAAAATACCAGAGACTGGTGATTTATAATCAACAGAAATGTATTTCTCACAGCTCTGGAGACGAGAAGTCTAGCATGGTAGGGCTCTAGTGAGGCTCCTCTCCTGGGCTCCTTGCTGTGTCCTCACATAGCAGAAGGGGTAAGGGATTAAGCCTGTTCATGAGGGCTCTACCCTCACGACTTAAAGCCTCTCAAAGCCCCCAAGTCCAAACCTCCTAATAGCATCACCTTTGCAGGTTGGGATTTCAGCATCGGAGGGCCGTCCACAAAGTATCCAGCCATGTAATATGAAAAAGAGAGGCATTTATGGCTCGATTTTTTCCAGACAACCCTCATATGACTGGGGGTGGGGAGGCCAAACCTTCAGACAATAGCATCCTGCTAGCCAGAACTCACTTGAGAATCAGCATGTAGGCCACCATCCTATGATCCCTCCCTTACACTGTGCTACCTCAGAAGCAGAGTGACTTCACTAAAAAAATCACCTTAAGTATCCTTAGGAACCTAATGAATCACAATCAACCACCTTTACGACAAGTTTAGGTACAAGCTCTGTCATTCCTCCACTATATAAAACTTAGTGAGTTAATTTTTCTGAGCCTCAGTTCTTCTTGTCTCCAAAATGGGAATTGCCTCTTTCCTGGATGTGTCATAGGGCAAAATGAAAAAATTCAATGGAAAAGCAATTCATAAATGTGAAAACACCATACAATGACTGCAACTGGAACATTCTCAGAGAACAGGGTTATGGTTAACCATCATGACGGCATCTGAGACCTCACCTGTTGTTGTCACTGGGATTCCAAGTCCTAGCTGTCCACACCCTGCCCCTGAAGCTCAGAAGAACCTTCTTCACTGAGAGTTTTCTACCTTTCCAGTCACATGTATCTACTGCAATCCACATCAATCTGAAATCCTAGACAATAATGCACTTATTCATTCAACAAACACCACTGAACACCCATCTGGCATCAGTCGTTCTGGAAACTGAGGCTGGATAGTGTAGTGGACACTGTCAGGACTCTGCCCACCCACTCCTTTCACCAGTTCTCTGTACCCACCTCCCGGCTTTTGCATGCCCAGCACACCTCTGCCACTGTCTACAGGGGTCTGCCTTTGAGCTACAGCAAGCTCATCCATCCTGCGGCCCACCGGCTGCATGCGGCCCAGGATGGCTTTGAATGCGGCCCACCGGCTGCACGCGGCCCAGGACAGCTTTGAATGCGGCCCATCGGCTGCACGCGGCCCAGGACAGCTTTGAATGCGGCCCACCGGCTGCACGCGGCCCAGGATGGCTTTGAATGTGGCCCAACGCACATTCGTAAACTTCCTTAAAACACTGTAAAAATTATGCACAGACCCCTTTTTTTTTTTGGCTCATTAGCTACCGTCAGTGTCTTTTATGTGTGATCCAAGACAAAATCTTCTTCCATTGTGGCCCAGGGAAGCCAAAAGGTTGGACACCCCTGAGCTATAGGAAGCCCCTCCATCATGTCTCAGAGCCGTAGAAGAGCTTGTAAGTTGACATCCCCAGTGACTCACGGGGGTAGAAGTGTACAAGTCCAGCTGACTCTTGACTCAAGGTGGGATGGATGTTAAGATGCCATTTACCCTCCAGAGCTCCCCACAGAATCAGGCTGAACTTGGTCCGAAACCTCACCCTTGTTTAGCTACGTCCCCTTCCTTGTCCTGCTTTCCCACTCCCCTGTGGTCACTTTCTCCTGGAAGCACTTCCCTAAGAAATCACGTGCACATGAATCCTCATCCCAGGTTCTGATTCTGGGAGAACTTGACCTAGGACACAAAATTATCCATACACAGCCCCTCTCCTGAAGGAGTTCTGTTGCTAACTGGAGGCTGCTATGCCACAAACTGGAAAACTCTTGATATACCAGGATTCCTTTGGGGGAAAGTGCTATATTTGTTTGGAAGGAGGTCTTAATAAAGTTACTAGGGGTAAAATTGATTCCCCACAGCCAAGAGTGCTCCTGGTACCAAGACTTCAAGAGAGAAGGATGAAATTGCTCTGCATGAGACCACGAGAGGGCTGATTGTTCCCCAGAGCAGAAAATGAAGGGGAGTGGCAGGTACGGAGGGGCGGCCAGGAGCAGGGTCATGCAGCGTGACAACTCTTATCTTCAACAATTTAGTGAACCAGCATGCAGGCATAAGAGGTGGAGATGGAAGGGATCACAAGGAACCAACCCCTTGAGGAATCATGAGAGGACTCCAGACCATCTCAGGCCATGGGATCCGGGACACTGAAGGCAAGTTTGCAAGCTGCCCGTGAGGCACAGCCTCCTACATGATCTCCTGCCTCCAAGCCTGCCCCCTCCCACACTACCAATTCTCTCCCAGCAGCCAGAGTGAGCCTCTGTAATGCAAGTAGGTCTTAACACTTAAGTTTGTAAAGTCCCTGAGTCCAGGTCATGTCACCTCTCTGTTTAAAACCCTCGGACAGCTTCCCATTGCATGTAGAACAAAATCCAAAGCTCTTATCCAGGCCTTCATGACCCTGTAAGATCCTTTTCTCTGTTCCTTGCTACCACCCCTGGACCTTTGCACTGGCTCTTTGCTGCCTAGGCCACTCTCTCAACACCCAGCACTTCCCAGGCATGGGGGCTTTTCTTCATTCAATTCTCAGCTCAACTGCCACCCCCTCATTCAAGTCTTTCCTCACCATTCTAAGCATCTATAACCCTCCCCACATCTATAACCGCATAATTCTACATTGAGTTTCTTCAGAACACTTATCATCATCTGAACTTGCACTACTGGCTCATGTGTTCACTTGTTTATTATCTTTCTGTCCCCAGAACATAAGCCTCATGAAGCCAGGAATCTTACCTTGTTTAATAATGAGTCTACAGAGTCTGGCACATAGTAGATGCTCAATAAACACTGTTGAGTGGCAAATGCCTTTCTGAGGGACAGGGGAGCCCCAACTGGCATGTGGATGGCATAAACAGTGATGTTGACATAAGAGTACAGAAGGAAGGATGCGCCAAGTTCTGTAGGAGGTCCAAGAAGGTTCCCCAGAATAGAGAGTTTGTGAGCCAAGCCTTGGCCTGCGGGCCTTTGCTTTGTTCAGAATGCTCTGGTCGTTCCTTAAAAACACAAAAGCACAAAACTCTTTCTGACTCAGGCTTTTGCAGATGCTAATTTCTGCCCACACTCCAGGTCTCAGCTTCAGAGCCTCTTGCTCAGCCAAGGATTCATTCCTTGACCCACTTCCATCCCACTTAGGTCCTCCCTACTGTTCTCTCTCCCAGTGTCCTATTGCTGTCATTTTCAGCACTTACTCTCCAGGAATTCTCTGTCTAGAATTCCATGTTTTCCTCACTGCTGTAGCCTCAGTAACTCGGGTGCTGCCTAGCATGCAGCAGGTGTTCCATCAGTCTTTGTAAGTGAATAAACTGGTGGAAGCCCAGGTGGAAGACAGAGGACATTCCCAGAGGAGAGCTAAGAGCACATGCAAAGTTAGAAAGCCATGGTGCACTGGGGAGGCCACGCATGTCCAGTGCGCCAAGAGAATAACGTGCACTTGGAGAAAAGACACGAGACAAGGTAAGAGAAGCAGAGATGTGAGGCCTGGGTGGGATTTTCCAACCCCTGTTTTCCCTGCCCACCAGGCAGGTCCCTACAATTACAGTCAACATCTGAATCTTTCGGTGATAAAGGCAAGAGTGGGTTGGCTTTTGCAAGGTCTCCTGAGGTAAGTAAAGAATCTCTGTGGCTGCTGAAGGAAAGAAACTTCTTGTGTGCCAAAAAGACAGAAGCTACAGAAAGAGGGAACAAGTAGCTTGTCTAGTGACTTTCAGGTCACCACGGGTCTGGACCAGCGAGATCAGGCAGCATGCTCACCTTAGAAGAGATCCAAACAAAACCAACAACCTGGCTCACTTTGGATCATCTAGTTTCCTCCTGTATAACGGCTTTCTGAAAAGTCATCAAGCTGTGTCGCAGAGAGATGCCTGGATGGAGAGTGCTCGGAGGCAGGGGGTTCTGGGCCACAGAGACCCTGTGAGAACAGCTGGAGTAATCCCAGGGGAGAAACTCTGGGTCCTCCTGTGGTAATCATCACCACTGCCTCACCGGACGTTGGCAGCTTTCCATTTGCAGGCTTATCGTGGAATAACACTCTCTGGGCTCTCTGCGACCGGCTGCGGCCACGTGACCAGTTCTACACAGTGAGTGGTGAGCACAGAGGTATGTGTCACTTCCGGACTGGGGCATTTAATTGATTGCACAAGGCCCTCCATCACTTCCTTTATCTTGAACTTTCTCCAGGGTGCACCATTATTTCTCCTCACTCTAGGGAAAAGCCCCACTCTTCTTAAACTCTATTCTAACTAACCACTTGGGAATACAGAGTCCCATATATTTTTTTTATACTGTGCTATCCCTCTCCCTAGAAATAGCCCAGCCATCTGTTTCAAGTGGGGTGGAAGGGTCATGGAGCAAGAAAAGAAAATGAGGGAACAGTATACTGGTTAATATTGCAAAAATGCTATTGATCTATTCTCAAATCCACTCTTTCCTTGGCTGTTAACCCCATTCTGTGAATGTTTCATCTCAAACACTGTATGTTTTCAATCTGGGATCTCCATTTGTTTCTTATCATTTCTATTCTTTAGCTGACATTGCTTTTCATTTATCGTGAGCAGTTTCCTTTATTTCATAGTCACAATAGCTACTTAAAAAATCCTCATCTGCATTTCCAACACCTGGGTCATCTTGGACTCTGCCTCCAAGGATTGTCTTTTCTTGTAAGAATGGGTCATATGTTCCGATCTCTTTGCATTTCAAGTAGTTCTGGATTATACCCTAAATGTCTTGAATGGTATGTTGTGAAGGCTCTGAATTCTATTCTATTTCCCCCAAATAATGTTGATTTTCAAAATTGTTTTCAGAGGCGATTAACTTTAGAAGACTCAAGCTGCAAACTCTACCAGGTGGCAGCAGCTCAATTCTCAGTTCCCCTCCCTTAGCCTTAATCTGGGCTGATCAGGGTTTGCCCCATGCAAGGAAGATTCAGAAATCAGCTGGCGCTTTGGGCAGAACTTATCCACAGAAATGAGGCCCCCATCCCTGCCTCTCCTTCCTGTGAGAACAACTGTCCACAACTTCATCCGTGGGTCCCTAAGGCCAGAAAGAGTGCAGGTTTTCTATTGCAATTTTAGCCACTACCATCTGCCCTGCAGGTAAATGGTTTTTTGGTTGGTTTGTTTGTTTGTTTGTTTGTTTTTTCCAGAGTGTATATTTGCTATCTGTGGGGAAATCAGTTCAATCGGCACTTACTTGTCCATCGCCAGAACAACGTTCCACATTTCACATAAGATAGGATTTTAAACACTAAAAAATGAGTAATAAATCCAAAGTATGTTATCTCATAATAAAGGACAAGCCTTTAGAGATATATGTGTCTGTATTAATAATGGACTACACATTATTTTTCATTTTGTCACAAACCTGTGGAAATTTCATCTGGGATGGATACACAGGAGTCAGAGAAGCAGTTTGTAAATGACTGAATTTGTAACCATTTCCCACCTTACGGTAGGCCTGGTTCCTCTCTAGGAACAAAAGGACAAAATTCATCTTTGTAGAGTACCTTCTAAGGGGCAAGCCCTTGCTAAATGACTTGCCAGTTTAAATCACAGTTTTGCCCTCATTCTACTAATGAGGAAATCTGGACTTTTATAGAATAAGTAGACTGGCAAAGTCTCAAGGTTACAAAGTGACAGATCTCAAGTTTGCTCTCAGGTGACAGGGATGTTCCACAGAGGCAGGTACCATCAGCAAAGAAGACATCTTCTGGGCACTTTGAAAACTCAGATCGAATCTACCTTTTCTGAACAACACTACCCAGGCTCAGCCACAATCCACACAGCTAGCGGTGACCAGGTAGGTCAGGAATGTTGGGATTCCCCAATGACACGTTTCATGGAATTCCACTTGATTCCAAGTTGATGGTCCTGTGTGAGCCAAATACTCAAAGAGCTCCTAGTCTGAATCTGCCTGCTTTGAGATTTCCCCATGTGTCCTTCCTTATAAATCTCCTATTCTGCTGATGGGGCTTCCTGAGGGACAGTTTGGCAATACCTTATTAAAATTGTTTAGACCCTTTCATCAAGGAATATCACTTCTAGAAAAACAGGCTTACGGGAACCATCATAGAAGCACACTGAGATTTATGTGCAAAGATGGACACTGCGGCACCGTTTGTAATAGTGAAAAATTACAAAATACAGAAATGTCCAAAAGTAAGGAATGCTTAAATAAAATATGATACAGCCATACCACAGAATATTAATATGCAGTTACCAAGATTCATATTCCTAGAGAGTGTTTAAGGATGTGGAGAACTGCTGATGTATGCAAATGTTGAACTAACTAAAATAATGCAGAACACAGATCAATATATATAATGTGACCCCATGTTTGGGGAGGGGGAAGGTACAGGTATGTATTTATCCATCTCTGTATGTATCTGAAAGAATATACAAAATGTTAACAGTGGTTATCTCTGGGGATTGATATTCCACACAATCATTAAAATGTATTTCTTTCTCATACCATTTCCTAAAATAAGTGTGTGTATTGCTCTTAAAATCAATACTTTTTTAGCTTGTAAATGCCATGAAGAGAAACCAGAGTGTCAAAGGGTGGAGGAGATGGTAATACAGGTCCCTACATGTTGGAATTTCCAAGACTCAGGGAAAATAAGGGCATTTCAAGTCAAATCATTAATAGCTATGTAGCAGTTAACCTCTGCCACAAAGCAACTATAAAATCTCAGTGACACTTGACAAAAGGTATTCATTTAAGTCCCAAGTCTTTGAGTCGACTGGGTCTGGCCGATCCGCACTGAGCTCACTCGTGTATCCCTGGGCTGCGCTGGGTAAAGTAGCTGCAATGGTTCTGTTCTGCTTGCATCTCCTCTTCTCCCTGGGACCAGTGGGCAAGGGCTCATGCAAGTTCTTTCCATCGTGCTAAGAGAGGCGCAAGATAGCAAGCTTCATCACGCAAGCACTCTTTCCTCCTGCTGTCTGGCACCTGTCTAAGCACAATGGAATGGCATCGCACATGCTGCCATTTCACTGGTTAAGCTGAATCATATGACCACACCCAAATCAAGGGGAACCTCCTGTCTCTTTCTTTAATGGGAGGAACTATAAAGGCACATGTCAAAGAATGTAAAGGTCTGAGGCCATTAATTTCAATTACAAATGACCACCGCCCTACTTCATAGATGCTTGCATGTGGTATGAGTTGGAGACCAGGATTTAACCGGTAGTCCAATGTGGCTACAGGCAGAGCCCCCACCTCCTCACCCCCACCAGTGCCACTCAGCCAATACTTTTCATCCCATGGACATCAAGCATGCCAAGTTCCTCAATGTCTGGTCACTTGAGTTTGTATGTTGCTGGGTTTGCTGGTTGCCTTGTTTTGGCTTTTTTTATGTGGTTCGAACCATTAATTATTGTTGAGACACCAGTTGATTTGTTCCACTGCATGTTTCACTGCAGTATTCCTGATGACACAAAGAAAAATAATAGTGTTCTGAAGGGCAAGTGGTTTGCTCAAGGAACACGTAAATCAAAGCCACAACTTATAGCCACACAGGCTGGGCAATGCAAGGGCCCAGGGCTGTGCTGTTCAAATGACAGCCACTAGTGAAATTTAATTTTAACTAATCAAAATGAAGTCCAATTTAAAATGCAGTTCCTCAGTCACACTAGTGACTTGATCACCTCCGGCCCAGGACCATCTTGATTCTCACCCGCCCCCCCCGCCCCTCAACCCAGTCCTTTGCCTCACACTCTTGGCTCCAACACATGTGGAGTTCACCACACATATGTTGTATTGTTCTGTGTCTCTAGACTTGAAGCCTTTTGGACATTCTGTCCCTGCAGCTAAAATGCCTTTGTCCCACTGATCACCTGGTCTTGGACACTGAGTTTCAGCCTCCCTTTTGGGGGAATGCTTTTCCTGACCACAGTGACTCAAACGCCCCACCCTCAGGCTCCCACATGTCCTGCGTTTCCTTTATCCTTGCCCCTTTGCTAACTGTCTGGCTTCCCTTTCAGGCTGTGAGCTCTCTCAGGACAGATAGTTCATCGCATTCAGATTACTGAAGCGGCCCTGGAGCTGGTCCCACCTGGGTATAAACCATGCTCTTTGTGTCTTAGTGGCTGCCACATATTGGGGGACACTGCACCCTTTAAACCCATGTAGTTTAAAAGCGAGAACCCCAGTCTGTGGTCAGTTAGACCTGGGTTGGAATCCTTGGCTACTTGGGCACACCATCTGTCAAGCCATCTAAGCTTCTATTTTTCCCATCTGTAAAATGGGAGAAGGATGCCCACCTCTGGGGGTGGGTTTAAGGGTTAAATCTGATGGTGAATGTCAAGTGCCTGACAATTAGCCTGACAGTGTGAAATGGGAGCTGCTGCTATTACCACTGTCCTTGTCAACACCACTACTATTATTCCCATTTGCCTTGGAGGCCCGATTCCCTCCCACTCGATCCTAAGGAAACGGCTTTGTAGCTGGTCCCAGTGAGCCAGCTGGCACTCAGACACCAGTGGGATGGTGCCTGCCCAGTGCCAGGTCCCACCCTGCAGAAGCTCCGGGAGGCGGCAGCAGCTCCAAGAGGAAGAGGTGTGTCGCTCACGTGCTCGTGGCTGTGGGAACCAGAGCAGGCGGCTGCTTCCGGCCTCCTGGGGGTTGGCTCTTCCGGTTCCTCCATTAAGAAGCACCAGGGTCCTTTAATGCAGGAAGCAGTGAAGCACTGGCCCCACCCCAGATTCATGCTGTCCTCAGAGGCTATTCCCCAACACGGTGTGTGTGTGTTGCGGGGGTGGGGGGGACAAGGTGGCCAAGGTGGAGAGCAGTCTTGTTTGAAGAGCAAAACAATTTCTCTCTTCTAACTAAGGAATGCCTATCTTGTGGAAAGTGCCAAGAGAATGCAAAAGCCAAACTGGAGAGAACACGCTAGAAAGGCTTCCAAAACATGGGAGCCAGGGTTGATTAAGGCAGTGCTTTCACGAGGCCTCTCAGACCCAAGATCGGCTTCGCTTCATATCTCTATTAATAACAATAATGATACTAAGACCCACATTTATAGCCTACTGTGTGTCAGGCACAGTTATAATTGCCTTACATTTATCATCTTTAACCCTGTAATCAGTGCATTCATTCAGAGCACTGCCGTGTCAGCACATAAAAGATGTTTACAAGGGGGCACATAGGAAGCAACATGCGAGCGTTCGCCATCGTCATCATTGTTACTCCAACTGTTGCTATTATTCCCACCCTGCAAGACAGGTGCCAACTCCATGGAAGAGGAGGACGAATGGAGGCTGATTTGCCCAAGACCACAAAGGAGGCAGGAAAGTGCAATGGTTAAACCAAATGGTTTTAAACAAGTGGCTCTGGCGGCTGCAGGCTTCCAAATCCCGACTTGACTGCTCGGTAACCGCACACCGACTCAGGCAAGTCATTTCCCTCCAGCCTTGGTTTCTTTCCCTACAAGCTGAAGAAACAGACTACAACAGAAGTTAAGGTAACGATTCAATCTGTTTGCTTGCCTGTTGAATGATGACAACTCAGCTCTGGAGTACAGAAATTAGAATTTAGACCACTGTTGTTTTGTAAAGAATGAGCCTCCCTGCCCTCAAGGAAAGAGAAATGAACTTTCCGTGGCTCGTGTGATGTGTGCTCCACTGTAAGTGGTCAGAAGGGAGCACCCTGAACTACCACAAAGGCTACTGTGAGAGACAGGATGGCGGGAGGACTGGGTGTGGAGGGTGATGAGGGCAGTGCAGGAAGGACAGGCTATAGAGGATGAGGGAGGAGCTCCAATAACAGAGGCCCTGAACCAAGGGTGATGTTGGGTGGGACCCCTGCCCAGGAAACGCCAGGCCAGAGGTCATAAGACAATGCTGAGAGAGACCCCTCAGATGCCCAAGATCTCTGCCAGACCAGAGGCTCTCCTGGGGCCCACCCATCCCCAGGTGATCCTCTAGGGCGGAACGAACACCTGCCCCACAGTCAAAGTCAGCATTCCTGCCATGAGTAGAGGCTGCATGAACTCACACCTCCCCACCCCTGACAACCATAAATCCCGAAGTAGCCTCTGGACACCTAGCAGGGCACCAGGGAAGACACTCCCACCCCCATATATGGTGAGCAAAGTGATGTCACCCGGGTATTCTGAGCTGAGACAGTGTGGCGATTGGATGCTACATTCTCATCATCGTCTCAGGTTGGGCTACAGATTGGAGAACCCCCTGAACTCTGCTCTCAAGTCTCTCCAAAGCCTCTGACCCTCCATTGGGAACCAGTTTCCTCTGCGTCCAGCTGCCTGGAAGCCAAGCCAGGCTTGTGGGTTCCCTCCCCCAAGACTATGCAGGGACTGGTCAGCATGGGTCCCCCAGGCAGGGCAGGGAAGTGCAGGAAGTACTCCGGGGTCCCTGCTGGCTCTGCCTGTGAGGAGGGGGTGGTGCTGGGGGAGGAAAGGCTTTTATACACAAAGCAGATGCACCATAAACTCATACTCCCCGGCACAGACACTCCGGGGGAAATGCTGCCGATTTTACCCACTCACTCCTCTGAAAATAACTGTACATGCTACCTGCCAAGTTTCCGGAACAGAACAAGTGCTGAGAGATGGAGAACTGATGGAGAGATGGGGTTTGGGTAACAGGAAGCAAACCACAGTGCTTCGCCCAAGAACAGGTCTCCGAAAGAGGGAAAGTATTTGTGACGGACTCTACCGTGTCAAATGTTTTTAATAATAGCAATACTAACGGCTATCATTTTTAAAGCAGTTCCTCTGCCCTGGTTCTGTGCTTTACATATGCAGTTCCATTTAAGTCTGCTGCTATTAGTAGTGTCCCCATCTTTACAGATGAGTAAAATGAGACTTGTGTAGGTTAAATAACTACCCCAAGGTCAGGCTGAATAAAACACCAGAGTATCATGATTCATAGCCAGGCTACTCTGACTGCTGAACCCTTCCCTTCTGAAACTATCTGTTCTGATAGATAGATAGATAGATACATACATACATACATACATACATACATACATACATGGATGATAGATGCTAGATGATACATGTATAATAGATAGATAGATAGATAGATAGATAGATAGATAGGGAAAAAAACCACTGAAACACCTGTGATCAGTGTAAAACATATCTCTACCACCCACTTTACTAGATGAGGCAGCCAAAGTTCCTACAGGTTGAATAAAACCTGTTCTTGGTCACATAGTCAGCTAATACCAGAAGCCATTGGTCTCGTACTCAATGACCTTGTGTTGCAGGTTTACCACGTACGTACCAAGCACATCACCTGGCACTGGGGACAAGCCTGCTCTCATGGAGCTTAAGGTCCGGCCAGGCGGACAGATCTGAATGACCAGCAATAGCATAGCTGGTCCGTGCTGCAATAGGGGACCCCTCCGATGGTCCCAGAGGGCGTCTCTGGGATGTGGTGACAGAAGGAGAAGTTGGAGTGATGCCCTCTGAAGATGGAAGAAGGGGTCATGAGCAGAGGAATGTAGGAAGCCTCTAGGAGCTAGAGATAAAGAACAGATCCTTCCCCGGAGCCTGCCGACACCTCTGTAAGTTTTAGGCCCCACAAGACTCATTCTGGACTTCTGAACAGAACTGGAAGGTCATAAATTTGTGTGATTTTAAGCCACTAGTCTGTGCTGATTTGGTACAGCAGCCACAGGAAAATAGTACAATGGGCTTCTTAGCTTAAGAGAAAACAGTGTTTCACAAAATAGCAAATAAAAAGATATTCTGGGTCTGTATTACATCCATGCAAGGGGGTGTGTAAAGGAAGAAGCAGTGTGAGAGGTCAGACAGAAACAGGCAGGCACCATCACAAGCAGAAAGGAGAGTGCACTAGGTGCCAATTGTTTTGGGGACTGAATTGTTACCCCAACAATGATACGCTGAAGTCCTAACCCCCAGTACCTCTGAAATGTGACCTTATTTGAAGATAGAGTCGTTGCAGACATCGTAGTTAACATGAACTCTTACTGGAGTGGAGTGGGCCCCTTATGCAATCTGACCGATGTACTTACAAGAGGAGAGAAATGTGGACAGACACACACGCAGTGAGAACGCCGCGAGAGGAGAGGCGGAGTCGGAAGGACAGCCCTGTGGGTTGCAGAGGGAGCCGGGCCGTGCAAACACCTCGATCTCAGACTTCCCGCCCCCAGAAACGCATGTGACACAACACATTTCTGCCGTTTAAAGCCCCCTCCCCCCCGGTTGTCATACTTTGTCACAGCCGCCCTAGCGCACCAATACACCTGCTTTCATTAAGCGCATCTACTCGACCTTGGGGATAGTGTTGCCAAACAGGCTGCTGTTCTGCGGCTACAGGCATATCTTTTCCAGACCCCCTCTCAAAATCAGTTTGTCACATTTTTTGTGTCTCTGAAACTTCCTAAGTATGTACATTTAATACAGACTATCTTCATTTCTTTGTTCCTACCTTCACTTCTTCGTTTCCTTTTACCACCAAAAGGCTACTCTTAAATTAGTGGTGCATAAGACAGAGCACTTTAGAATCAAGAAAATGAAATATGTGAATATCCAATAGACTTTAAGCATCAAGAACGCAAGGGTGGGGTTCCCTGGTGGTGCAGTGACTAGGCTTCGGCGCTGTCAACGCTGCGGCCTGGGTTCGATTCCCAGCCAGGGAGCTACCCACATTAAAAAAAAAAAAAAAAAAAAAAAGAATGCAAGGGTACCTCTGAATCCCAGTACAGTAGGTCCTCACTTAATGCCGTCGATAGGTTTTCTGACTTTAAGTGAAATGACATATAACAAAAACAATTTTCCCACAGGCAAATCGATACAAGCTGGGGTTGAGTTCCTAGGGCACCTCATCAACGCTACAACCAAACATCTTTGAATGAAACAATGTCGTTCAAAGACCTGCTGCATTAGAGCCCGGGCTGGCAGGTGATAATCTTATTTAAGAAAATCTTGGAGAGAGAAATCACATTAGGTGGTGAACTTATTATACAACAAGTTGACAATGCACTGTAGAATTGTATGCCTGAAACCTATGTAATCCTTGCTAACAGATGTCACCCCAATAAGTCTAACAATAAAAATGAATTAATAAATAAATAAATAAAATAAAAATCTGTGTGCTGCAAGAGACGTGATGAGGGGAGGAAGGGTCTGGACACTACCCACAGGATCCAGAAGCACCTGAGCTACAGGCTGGGTGAGGCCCCGTGCAGAGAGGGCCCCCACATATGTGAAATACAGGTTTCTCCCCTAAGTCTCATAAAGCTCTATGACTCTGTAATTCTACAATTAAACTCCCACTGAAGTTGGAGAATCCTCCAAAACCACATGAGTTTCTGAAGAACATTCCATGGAAGGTAAGGGAATGACAAACTCCCTGGAGAGGGTGGACAGCTAGGAAAGGGGCACTGGGCATGGGGAGAACAGCAGTGGGAAAGTCTCAGAGGGGCATGAATCCAAAGGGACACTCCCCAGGAACATGACCTGGGACAAGAAGCCGCGTGGGAGATGTGTCAAAGCCAACCCAGGGGTCAGCTCAGCCCCAGACACCAGGCTCGGCTCTGTGGCTAGCCCGGTGGAAGAGGACACCCATTTGGAGCCTCAGGGTCCTCATGTGAACAAGAAGCATTTGAGACTAGGTAAGGGAATGACAGCTGGGTCTATGCTGGTCACTTCGCTGAAAAAAAAGGTCAAGGGCGAGACTGGTGGTGTGGGGTGGTAGTTGGGGGCGGGGGTGGGAGGTTAATGTCCTAAAACAGAGGTTCTCAATCTGAGGCAATCACACCTGCCAGGGGCCATCTGGCAACATCTTTTGGTTATCACAGCTCGGGGAGGAGGAGGGTTATCACTACATCTAGTGGGTGAAGGCCAGGTGTGCTGCTCAACCGTGTACACAGCACAGGACAGCTCCCTGCATGAGAAAGAGCTATCAGGCTGAAGAAGTCAATACAGCCAAGTTGGAATAACCCTGGCCTCTCTCTACCAGCATTCAGGTTGTTTTTATTGTTGTTTTTTAAAAGAGGTGGAGGTGGGGAGGCAGAATGATAAAATAAGTGGATCAATGCATGGATGCATGGATGGATGGATGGATGGATGGATGGACAAACGAACAGCTGGGGAGAAAGAGAGAGAGAAACTCCAGTACCATCAGTGTGTCACTAGAACAGAGACTCCATCTCACATTTACTTTGAGGACCAAGCGCATCCTGAATAAAGTTCTAAGACCCTGACAGGGGAAAGTGTGCTCACTCACCAGACTAACACAACGAAGATGTGCTGGGGAGCAGGGCTGACTGCTTAAGTCAACTGCTCTCACTCTGTGGGCTCATCTCCATCACCTCTGTTGCAGGTTGAGAGGAAGCAGGATCAGGGAGCTTCCCAAAACAGTTGGGATAAAGACCCCCCAACTTGGGTCAGGTCCCCCATTTTCTATACCCCCACTCTTCTGCATAGTTCTTGTCACAAGTGTAGTAATCAGTAACAATTGATATTATCACTTAAGGATTATCTCCTCTACTGACTATAAAATCCATACCATAAACTCTATGACAGCTGTCACCTTGCATGGCCTGCTCCCAGTAGTATCTCCAGCAACAAGCTGGGAAGCTAATTACTTATTGGTCAAATGAATAAGTGACCGTAGGTGAAGATTGCACTGTCAGAACCAGATCCCAACAAATCAGCTCCAACAAAGGACGTGCCCAGAGGAGGCTGAAATCAAGGCTGCCTACCCCTGTCTGGGTAGTGTCATTGGCATTTGTGGGAGTCATCTTTTCTTCTGTCTACTTAAGAGATCTGACAACTAAGTTCACGAACTTGCCACCATGCACTTACATTGGCAGCACCTACAAACAACTCGGGAAGGTTTCATAACGTTGGTGTATCTCTCACAGCTGTGTTCATGTCGATGTGTGGCGGTGTCTTGCTGAGTGGCATTCGTTATTGTTGTTGTGCGTTTTTGTGTACTGTAACGTGAATGTCATAGCTTGAATTAGAGCAATGAACAAACATGAAATTTCTTGTTAAATTTCACAAGAGTGCAAGCCAAATCAGGGACATGTTAGTCCAAGTTTATGGGCCTAATGCCATGAAGAAAATGGCAGTGTACAAATGGGTTAAACATTTTTCTGAGGGGAGAGAAAGCATCACTGATGAAGAGAGGTCAGGGCAGCCAATAACAAGCAGAACTGATGAAAACACTGCAAAAATGTGTTGAATTGTGCATCAGGATCATCAGCTGACTGTGAGAAGCATAGCAGACCAGTAAACATCGATAGAGAAACGGGAAAATCTTAACTGAAAATCTTAACATGAGAAAGGTGTGTGCAAAAATGGTCCCAAAGGAGCTCACCGATGAACAAAAAAGCAAAGGAGAGTCCAAGTTTGCCAAGACCTTTTTGGAGAGGCAAGATGATGTTCTGGGCCGTGTCATCACTGGCGATGAAACATGGGTGTACCAATATGACCCTGTACCAAAGCATCAACGTGCACAATGCAAGTCAGCCCATTCCCCACGACCAAAATATTTCCATCAGTCCAAATCAAGAATCAAAAGGATGTTGCTAACCTTTTTTGATATCAGAGGGATTGTTCATTATGAACTTGTACCAATTGAACAAAGAGTCAACCAAGTATACTATCTGGAAGTGCTGAAAAAGCTGCGTGATAAAGTTAGGCAAAAACAACCTGAGCTTTTCGCCAACAACTCATGGCCCTTGCATCACGACAATGCACCAGCCCACACGGCACTGTCTGCGAGGGAGTTTGTAGCCAGCGCACAAATAACTGTATTGGCACACCCTCCCTACTCACCTGACCTGGCCCCCAATGACTTTTTTCTTTCCCCAAAGATAAAGGAATATTGAAAGGAAGACATCTTGATGACATCCAGGACATCAAGGATAATGCAACAACAGCTCTGATGGCCATTCCAGAAAAAGAGTTCCAAAATGGCTTTGAAGGGTGGATGAGGTGCTGACATCGCTGCATAGCTTCCCAAGGGGAGTACTTCGAAGGTGACCGCAGTGATACTCAGCAGTGAGGTATGCAACACTTTTTCTAGGATGAGTTCTTGAAATTAACTGTCCGACCTCGTAGTTTCACAGCCAAAGGGGCCACTTTGGTCTCTCTTGCCCCGAGCCATATTACAACCCAGGGAGAAGTATGAAAAATGGAGTTTCAGAAAACAAGTCAGAACATTGGAGTAACACCAGGGTCTGAAAGAACACGGCGTAACTCAGACAAATGTGTGGACAGGTTTGGCATCTAGTTTCCTTCCAAGTACCAGTTACTCATCCTGGGCCCAAATGGTGGCAAGTTTCTTTCCCCAAGGGGACAGACTGCAGACACCAGCAGAGAAAGGTGTAGAAGGGCGGTTTAGGGGGGCGTGGGATGGGAAGCCTGAATGCCACCTTTGCTGCAGAAGGGTCAAAGGAGAGCATTAGAGAGCACCTGCCTTCCAGGGCAGCTGCAGCCTCCTGCAAGGTTATCTGCAAGAGGCACAGGCTCGAAAGCTATGGGCGATAAAAGTGAGTCACTGTCACCCAGCAAGAGGCCACTCAGCTGCCCGGGGCTCCATGAAGTGTGTCCCCAGATGCAAAGTTACTCAAATTCTGGAATGGGTTTTGCTTGAACAAAGGGCATAAAAATGTCCATGCCCACAAAGATTGGCTGCTATATACAGCCAGCATGGCTGACAGAGCCAGGGTGATCAGCTGACAAGTGCCGCCTGAAATGAGCCTCACGCTGGAGACAGACAGTGTCCTACCCTTTAGAGACATCTGTCCTCAGGCTCCAAACCAGCTCCCTGGCTGCCTGGTTGACCTTGGACAGGGACATCCCCTCTCTGATCTTCAGGTTCCATACCCCTAAATGGTCCCTAAGGACCCTTCGTACTCTGAAATTCATGCAACAGCTATGAATAGCTGGCCCCCTTGCCCTTCTATTCTTCCCAGGGTTGATGTTTGCATTTTAACCAGAAGTGTCTGTTCTCTCCAGCAGCCTATTGGTGAAGGTTACAGATTCCAGAATCCAATTGTCCACGTTCAAATCCTGGCTTCATCATTTATTAGCTCTGTGACTTCAGGCAGGTGACTTAACCTCTCTGAGCCTCTGTTTCTTCATGCTAAGGATAATATAACCAACGGAAGGGCAAGTAGTCTTTTCTCAAACCCCCAAATGTAAGCACCCGCTTTTTGATCAGATTCCCCAAGGCCCAACATCTTTGGACTGAGGTTTGTGGGCCCCTCTGTTTGGGGCAGAAGCCATTGCATCATGATAACCACTGCCACTGGCTCCCCAGATCGCTAAGGCCCCAGCCTACATGCCTTCTCTCTCATTACCCTGAGTTATCTTCTTTGTAATAGCTGTTATGATTCAGACTTATCTTGTTACTTTCTTTATTCACTATTACCCATCGCCCTCCACTGGATTTAAGCTCCGTTAGATCACACACTTCACTTCCAGTTCGTCACCGTATTCCCCACAACCAACACATCACCTGGCACACAACGGATGCTCAGTAAACACCTGATGTTGAATGAATGAAAGAACAAATGAACTGCCATTACCTAGTTGCTCCTCACGCCAGCCTTCTCAAAGTAAGTTTCTCTGTGTCCTCACTTTGCAGAAAAGGAAATGGAGCTACATGGGATCTAAAGGACTCAAAGTGACTGGGCAGTGAGTGACTGGTACTCAGGTCTACCTGAAGCCAAATCCCATGTGTCACCGATCCCAGGAAGGTGTCTGCACTTTTACAAGAAAATTTTGGTGAAGGCAGCAGTACTGAAAAGAGGTTAGGGGTTAGGGGTATGAGCTCTGAGCCTGCCAAACCTCAGTACAATGGACTGACTTGGTCAAGTGACTTAACCGGGGCCTCAGTTCCCCATCTACAACATGAGGGCAATAGTATTAATACGTTCTTCTTCAGGCTGAGGTCGTCAGGGAGATGAAGCACCCTTTGCACAGTAGGCCCGCTATAAATGTTAGCTACTGTGCATTGCTATTTCTACCGCAACCTTGTGGGAAACCCACAGGGCTGGCCCCCTGGCCCTGCTCACCATTTTCTCCCCACCCTCACACCCTCCTCTCACTGCATCCCCAGCCCCGAGCGAGCACCCTCCACAGTGTTCCACTCCCACCACAGCAGGCGCGTGGCTGCGGGCCGCCCCCGCCGCTCTGTTCTCCGTTTGGGGCTGTGCGCTCCCGTGCCCGCCCGGCCTCCGGCCGCCCTCGCCACCTCCTCCACCCACCTGCAGGCGTGCGGCACGTGTGGGCGCACGCGTTCCTGCCGCATGTCAAGCCCGCACCTGTGGGTGGAGAGCCCCGGCTGCTGCGGCTGAATCAGGAGAGCAAGTCTCACCACCCCCTCACTCCTCACTCCACTGCAATCTGCTTCCTCGCTGTGCCACCCAAGGCTGCCTGAGCCGGGGTCACGATGACGCCCACTCACCAAGCCCCGCACCTTTTCCAGGGTCCTGCGTGTGTCCTGGGAGCACTGAATTGTGATGGCCGCCACCCCGCCACACCTTATTCCACCCCCTCCTCCCTCTGCTCCTCTGACCCGGCGTGCTCCCGAGCGTTCTTCCCTTCCTGCTAGGATTCGCTCACTCCCGCACGCTTCTATTCCACACATCTGAGCTCCTACCCTGAGCTGAAGGTGGCTGGGACATGGTGAAGAATAAGGCAAACCCTAAGGAGACAGTCTGCTCCCTGCGGTAGGAGACTCTGCATCGCTACCACCTGGAATCAAATCCCAGCTCTGCCAGCTTGCTAGCTGTGTGTCTTTGAGCAGCTTGCTTGCCCTCTCTGGGGCTCAGTTACCACCTCTGTAAAATGGGGATCAATTGTGAGATGTGCATGAATGCCTATAAAGTGTTTAGCACAGGGGGGTTCGATTGTTCCCCCACCCTAATCCCTTTCCTGCACAGCAACCAGGATGCTCTTGAAACAAATTAGCTCTTGACACTTGTTCACTAAAACCCACGCGAAGGCTTCTGTCGCTCTAAGCGTATCCAGACCCCTTAATGTGGCTTACACAGCCTGGTGATCCTCTGACCTCATGTTGGGCCATGAGTGCCCTGGCTCAGAAATGCCAGCCACAGAAGTCCCTTCTACATCAGGAACTCATGCTGTTCCCTCCGCTCAGAATGCTGAGCCCTGCCTTCCCTCTACCCACCACGTGCCACTGGCTTTCCCTCAGCAGACGCTCCATGCCCTGCAGGTCCCAGCTTAAATGCCACCTCTCCAAAAGCCTTCCCTGACCACTGGGAAGAAGACTGTTGGTGTCCCACCCAGGCCCCTGCTACCAGGCCCCTGGGCCTATCTCCCAGCTGCTAGGGTACTGGCTGCTCATGGCTCAGCCCTGCACCCTTCTCCCGAGGATCACCCTTAGCTGGAGGGAGCTGCCACCCCTGCAAGTGCCTGGGAAGTCATGTCCTCCCTGTGGCCAATAACTGACTGATGGGGGACAGGGACCCCAGGCCCCCTGCCTCTGCACAGCACAGTGTCTGTGATACACTTCACACTCCACAGCTCCAGGGGGACCAGGTCAAAGCTGGCCTTCCCTGAAACCACATCTTCCCCCAGCAGGGCTTCCCTCACTGCCCTTTCTCCTGAGGGTATTCCCTCAGTGACTCACATGGGAACCCCATGTCAGACTCTGCTCTGTGGAACCCAACTCAAGAGATGTTGGCTCTTACTCTTTATTGTGGTTTCTTTCCAAGCACTTACCTTTATTATCCCGTTTACAAAATGTTCAGTACATTTCTTTTCTCTTTTGCCTCTACTCCAGGG
This sequence comes from Lyroderma lyra, assembly GCA_004026885.1. NCBI lineage: Eukaryota > Metazoa > Chordata > Mammalia > Chiroptera > Megadermatidae > Lyroderma > Lyroderma lyra. Next base: position 76,895 of record PVJL010000291.1, read on the forward strand.
GGCAAGAATCACATCTGCTGAGTCCACCACTCCACACCCAACACTGAGCATGGGGCTTGCACGCAGCAGGTGCTCGGTAACTGTGTCTTAAACTAATGAATTGACACATATAGGTCCTCAATAAATGTGTTTCTGGGGATTTTTTTTCAATTTCTCCTTCTTGGCCTTCCTCTTGGTCCACTGTGTTTCCTCTTAGATGACCTGCCAGGATCCCACACTCAGTGGGTCCCCAGCCTGATTCATCCCCTATCCTTGGGAGCAAGCTCTTCCCCGGACTCCTCCAACTCTGGCAGTACCACCAGCTTTCCAGCAGCAAGACTGGAAAATGGGTGTCATTTCTGACTCACGGATCTCAGTTCTCCCTGCAGCCAGTCAGTGCCCAGACCTGCCCAAGCCAACGTGTCCACATCGTCCTCTTCCCCCATGCTCGATGCACTCAGCCTTCAGGCCAGCTCAAGCTCACATTTCCTCATTTCCAGGTTGGTGTAAAAGCCTCTTCACAGAAATGCCCCACATCCAGTCTCCAGCTCTCCTGTATCCATTCTACACCAACCTGCCTCACTACCACTCCCAACACTCAACACGAATCACGACCCTTCCTCTCACAAAAATCCTATGACATCCACAGAGCCACACCTATCCCAATGCTTTGGTTAGCCCCGCAGGCAATGCCCCCAGTAACAAATCCTCAGACCATCTCTTCCCACCTTGACTATAATACTACCAATGGTGAGAGTAATAGCAATAATGATAGAAAACTTTTACCAAGCTCTACCATGTGCCAGGCGGGGACTGCATGCCTCCCTGGAACACTGACAGCATCTGCCTAGCACGTAACAGGTACTCAGTATATATTTGATAAGAAAATTAATACAACGTGACAAGCACATTATCTATATTATATTTAATCCACATGACAAACCTAGAGGCTTTTTCTATATGATAACTTGCCACCCAGCCACCCAGCCAGGGTTGAAGACCAGTGACCCATCTGAGAGTCTGGCACTTAACCACTATGCTACCTTGGACAGCTCCCCTGCACTTTGGCTACAAGCTGGACTGTCCACCCTCTATGCACAATATACCCCACATTTCTATGCCTTTGAACCTTTGTTCAAAATGGACCTTTGCTTGGAATGCCCTCAATGTTCCTACCTTCAGATTCTTTCTGAGCTTTCTCAAAAATGTGTCTATCGAGAATGCTTTAAGAATCCATCCTCAACTATTGTACATTTTATCAAATTCCCAATGTACATATACCCAATACTTACTCATGAATTCACATATTCATTTAACAAGCATTTCCTGAGCACCTACTTTGAACCAGCCCCATACCAGATATTTAGCATAAAGATGGATCAGTCACAATTCCCTGCCCTCAAGGGCTCATATTCAAGTCCAGAAGTCCATCCATCCATTCATTCAGTAAATACTGGCTGAGCTCCTACTGTGTGCCAGGCATTGTCTAGGGACTGAGAGTACAGCAAGGGCTAACTAGCCTCCAGGCACACTTTAAGCACAATACCTTACTGATTTAATCCTCACAATGTCACAGGTATTGCTATTATCCCCATCTTACAGATGAGGAAACTGGGACTTGGATCAGTGGAACAACTTGACCAAATCCTTCAGTTAGTAAATACCATGTGGGGCAAGATCCTAACCCAGATCATGTATTCTCTGCTTTTAACTGCCATGCTATGCTGTTTCCCCAGCAATTGTCCAAATAAACAAGAAACACATTGAACAATGGGAAGTATTTTGCATGGAAATAACGTAAAGCAAAATAGAGGGGACTGGCAAGGGCATAAGGGGTGGTCAGAGAAGACCTCCCCGAGGAGGTGACATCTGAGCCAAAATCTGAGTAGCAATGAAGAGCAAACACATGAAGTGGTTTTTAAATGTTAGGCCCCAGAGATTGATTTGGGACTAGCTGGAGTAGCTTTCCTTGGCTGACAAATGGCCCTGAGTGGGGTTAGCAGTAAGGTGGCTGTGACAATAAAGGTTTATAAATAAAACAAAGGCCATAAAGGCAATTTACACCCTTTCTATAGTGTGTCTCTTGGCTTGGATTTAAATCAGCGTGTGCACATGCCACATCTGCCTGCTAAATTTGAGGTGCTCAGGCAGAACTAAAACCTGTATAATGTAGTGGCTAAAGTACAGGGTTTCTCAACCTCAACACTAACGACATTTTGAGCTGATAATTCTCTGTTGTCAGGAGCTGTCTTGTGCCCTGTAGGATGTTTAGCAGCATCCCCGGTCTCTACCCACTAGAGGCCAAAAGCAACCCCATCACAACTAGTGACCAAAAAAAACTATCTCCAGAACTTGCCAACTGTAACTTAGGGACAGGACCACCCTTGGTTGAGAACCCCTGGGTTAAAGAGATTGGGTGCAGTTCTACCCAATCTCGGCTCTGCCACTTCCCAGCTGGGTGTCCTAAGCAGACTACTTCACCTCTGTGCCTCTGTCCCCTCATCTACTGAGTAGGGGTAGTAAAGTACTGACATCATAGAGTCATCGTAAGATTTAAATACAATGATTCATGTAACATGCTTACTCAGTGAATGTCAGCTATCAATGACATTATAATTTAAGGAAACAAGCACTTAGCCAAAGGCTGGACATAATATTAGGGGCTCAACAAATGTCAGCTACTGTTGCTTCTATTATTATTTTCTTAACTCATATCTGTAGCACTCCCATTGGCATCTGGGATGGGTCTCGCATGTACTTCCCCAAAGAAGGTAGGAGATTGGAATGAGAAGGAGGATACCTACGTTCTAAGATGGGCTCTTGCCACTGCTGGCATTTTCTTACCATCTCTGAGCACAGGTGGTTATGGTGCCTGTGATACAGCCACTATAGTCCCAACCAAAGAATTTCCTAAAGGTGTGTTCCAAGGAAGGCTAAATTAAAAGGTATGCCTCCTAAAAAGGGTTTTCAGGACAGAAAATACAGGATATTCCATTCCTTTTTGAGAAAATTAGGCATGTTCAGTTAATGAAGGCTCTGAGAAGTCCTATAGTCATTATTAGATTTTTAAGCTCTAAGAAATCAGTGATCAAGTGAAGCTCACTATAGTACCCCCACTCCTCAAACAGTGCTGACCAAAAGGGACACTCAATAAGCATGTGATAAATGAATAAGTAAAATGAATAGTTACATGAATGAGCTTGTTCATTAAAGGAGCCAAGTTTGGCTGTGTTTAACCTAGTGTTTCCCAGACTTTTTGAACCACTCCCCTAAGGATATCCCCTAGGACGAGAGCCCCCCCAGACATACTTTGGAAAATATAGCCCCTCCCTGGACAGCAAAGCAAGTGTGAGCGACCACCAAGGCAGGAATGCCTACAGTACATATATCTGGCTTTGATCAGAGTTCACAATGACTTCACCTACATTTAAAATTAGTTGAAAACATTTTATTTTAGCTCCAAAATGAGTCCACAAAGAAAATACACTCTTAGAGACTCCTGGCAAAAGGACTCCATTTTTAAAAAAGAAATGTGGCCATCTCTGTGCCACCCTGTGTGTAGTGAAGGTGTGAAGTGAACGTCACCCACAGAGGTAATACTGACCTCACTCCTGACATCCAAAGAAGCGTCTGTCACTGCAAAGGCCACCGCTCTTACATCTCAAAAGACTAAATTCTTCCCAAGTTCTGGTTCTGTTCAACAGCAGTCCTGTCCAATGGCACATAGAACAAGAGTCAAAACAACTCAGTTCCAGGTTCTGACTTTTCAAGCCTCTTTAGGCTAATGCTCACCTTGCTTGCATCTAAAATTTCCATCTGGATGAACAGTAAGCAAAATAAACCAGTGGTAACTGTGCCCCAGAGGCACAGAAGACCTTGTAACGGAAAAGGGCAGGGACTTAGTTGAAATGAGAGATAGTGTATGCACAGTGCTCTCCGTATGTCAGATATTGCTCCAGCCACATCACATGGGCAGGTTTGGCTCATCCTCACAGCAACCCTAAGGGGAGGGTCCCATGTGACTCCCATTTCACAGATGAGCTTTGAGGAAAAAGTGAAGTGAGGGGGAAATAATGGGTTCCCTTCCCAGCCTTACTGCTAAATTATTAGCAGAGCTTGAGGCTTGAGGGAAAACAATGCATCTATCTTTGGTTAAACTTTCCTTTAACTCTCCAGTCCTACGTTAGACATTATACAGATTCTCATCAGTACAGTATGCATTGGGCCTGGATTCCAGTCAGGCATGAGACCTCTTCAAAGAAAACCTCTGTCACTAGACTGCCTGATGCCCCATTTGACAACCACCTAAAAAATTCATCATCATAATTACTGATAACCAGTTAGCTCATCCTAACGGACCAAACAGTGAAGAATGCTGTCTTTCCTATGATTGTTACATTACAAAAACGAATGATTTTCCCTTATTCTTCGGAACATTACTGGGTTTATTTCTAGTTGTATTTACCGTTTGTAAACTCTTAAGACCCATGAATAATAAATCCTTGTTGTTTATTTCTAGCCAAAGCCTCCAGACTCCTTTTGAGTTCACTCAAAGGCCCACTGCAACTCTGAGAAGTAAAGTGACTGGGCCCAGGAAACACACACAACAAGAAAGGACAGGAGCTGGCATTTGGACCCTGGTTTTAACACTCTACTCCACAGCCTCAGTAATTTGCAATAATCACCAATGCCATTTTTATTTTTAACAAAAGTTTCAACATGCATTTGGGTTATCCATTTATACCATTAATCCTGGAGTTAATTATCTAACACGAGTATGAAAGGCCAGAGAAGAAAGTGTCTGTGTCTATGCTCAGGACACCTTAGATTCCTTCCAGCACCTAACTCCCACCCCCTCACACCCTGAACGGCTTGGAAGGCAAGATATAGTTACCATTTAGCAATGAGAGAGAGGTACCAAATCTACACTTCCTTCCTTTGTTCATGCTCCTTATATTTGCCAAAAGAGGTTTAAGACAAACAAAAGTCTACTGGGATGGCAGCCCAACTTGCATAATATTAATGAATCAATTCCAAAAGACATTCAGAATAGCATCGCCTCAACTTCACTTCCTTCCCCCACCCCTGCAAATTATTTGATCCCTTTGTAAACATTGGACTAAGAATTTCAACTGTATCTCATTTAATCCCTAGTAAAATGTGAAAAGCAAATATTAGTCCCCATTTTACAGATGGAGAGAGTGAGGTTCACAGTGGTTGAGTGTCTTGCCCAAGGTTAACAGCTATTAAAGGTCACAGTGGGGGCTCTAAACCTGGTCTTCATTTCCAAAATCTCCAGGTCCTGCTGCCTTACATAGTTTAAAGTAAATTCACCCAACAAGCTTCCAGAAAAAAATTTTTTGTTTAGTCAAATGTCTTCACAAGAGCTGGCAAATGTAATGAAATTTGAAATTCTGCTGGTTGAAATCCAATTAAATATATGTTTCTCTGTTCTGAGCTACATCAGGATTATATTTTAATTATTTTTTTTGTTACAGTTGACATTCAATAATATTTTATATCAATTTCAGGTGTACAGCACAGTGATAAGACATTTATATAATCTATGTAGTCATCTCCAGATTAGTCCAATACCCACCTGGCATTATGTAGTTATTGCAACATTATTGACTGTATTCTCTATCTGGATTATTGATGAAACTGGCAGGTCATCAGAGAGATGGTAATAATAATTCTGAGGCATAATGCTAAGAATCTTACTGGGGAAGACAAAGACCATATAATCGCACTTAAATATGGGTGAGGCTCAGTGGTGAGGCCAACACTTGTAAAAACTGTATTAACAGTAATACTCCTGATATTCTTCCTGACAATAAGAATGTGACATGGAAAAAAATTTTAAGTAATTTTTCCCATATTAACAGATCCAGTGAATAAACTTCTGTGTGGGTTTCATTTCTTTTTAGTACAAATACATTTTGTCATATTCAAACACAAAATCTCTGACACTCTTGCTTGGTCTTAAAAGACTAATAATAATGCATCAACTGCGACAAGCTAGTTCTTATTCTGGCTGAAAATTTTCAAAGATCCCTAGGTAGACCATATCTTCCAGGGCTTTTACAAGGTCACTGCTGTTTTCTAGGACACTCATCCCAAATTGAGGGAATAAGAGTGGGGTTGGAGACACGTCAATGCCAGAACTTTCATCTGAATATTTGTATCAGAATTTTAAACTCACATATTAATTCAACAAACTGTCATTGAGCAACTGTTTTGTGTAGCAAGCATTGCTCGTGGCACTGGGGCTAGAAGCAGGAAGGGAAGAAAACCAGGCCTGCCTCCATGGAAGCTCGTGTATCCTAGTGAAGGTAAAAAATAAAGCAACTAACATCTCAATGGGTAGATATGTTCAAGTCCTAACACCCATTGCCCGTGAGCGTGATCCTATTTGGAAATAAGAGCTTTGTTTATATAATCAAGTGAACATGAGATCATGCTACATTAGGGTGGACCCTAAATTCAGTGACTGGGAATTGAATTAAAGGAGGAGGGAAATTTGTACACAGACACACAGGGGAAATGGCCATGGGAAGGCGGAGGCAGAGACAGGAGTGATGCGACTACAAGCCAAGGATGGTCAGGGATTTCTGGCAGCCACCAGTAGCTAGAGAGGCCAGGAAGGCTCCTCTCCTAGAGCCTTCAGAGGAAGCGTGGTCCTGCCAACACCTTGATCTCAGACTTCTGGCCTCCAGAACTATGAGACAATAAACGTCTGTTGTTTCAAACACCCAGTTTGTGGTACTTTGTTATGGCAACCCTAGGAAATGAATGCATAGCATCTACTATGTTATCAGAGTGATAAATGATAGAAGAAAAACAATGCAAGAGAAGGGGATAATGAGTAACTAGGAAGGGAAAGGCTAGTTTGATAATGTAATCAAGGGAAGGTGAGATTACTTGAGGATAGGATTGTTAAATCAGCCCCAGATTCCCAGGTTATCTCATCACCCAGGGTGCCATGATAAAATGCCTTAGATTGGGTGACTTAAAAACAGTAGATTTTCTCACACTTCTGGAAGCTGGGAAGTCCAAGATCAAGGTGCCAGCGAGGTAGGTTTCATGCCAAGTCCTCTTCTCTTGACTTGTAGGAAGCCACCATCTCACTATGTCTTCACATAACTTCTTCTGTGTGCGTATATGTAACCTTAATTGCTTCCAAAGTCACACTGGGGTTTAAGGCTTCAACATATGATCTGGCAGTACACATACATTCAGCCCAGAATAAACTCTTTCCCAAGAGTAACCAGTGCAGCTCCCTATATCCTTCTTTGTGCATGCGGACACATCCTGGCCCAGATGTACATACATGGTCACTAAGCAGTACAGGCTGGATGATTTCAGTGATACAACACCTCCATTTTATACTCTAAGGCAGTGGTTCCCAACCTTTTTCCACATGTGCACCCCTTTTAAACCCAGTTCTATAAATTGTACCCCTTGTTTTTAAAGCAGCTATTTTTAATTACTGACACTTTCGTTCAGTGCCTATCTTAATGTAAAATAGAATGGAAATGAGGTAGTCAGTTGGGAAAGAAAAATGACTACACTCAAAAGACAAACCACAGATTGAATTTTACAATATTCATAACAGTTAAATATGGATAATGATCAAATATTTAAACATTAAATTAAAAACTACTTGAAAAGAATCAGAATTAAATACAACCCACTTACTTTTACTCAGTCAATAACTAAACTGATCAGTCTGGCTACAGATGTGTTTATGTGTTTGGGGAAGTTCTAGAAATGTCACAAGTGGATTGTTCTGAAATTGTGTATAATGATTGGTAGGAGAGCGGTTTGGGGGAAGGGTTCATAGCCACGCCCTCACCCATCATCGCTCGCTCATGGGATCTAATTTTGAAGTGTCTCCATGAATGGCGATTCAAACTTAACATTTATTGTTCCATAAGTAACGCTTTGCATTTTTTTACTTTGTTTTTTCACCACTACTGATTATTTTTTGCCACTCTTGAATGGCCCAGCATGTACCCCCTGGGGTATACGTACCACTGCTTGGGAACCAATGCTCTAATAATTACATGGTAGACACTTGACCATCCCACAACTCCATCCATTCCAAGTTTGTTTATCATCAGCAAACTCAACCAACCAGGTATAGCAGGCTAAAAGCATACCATACCATGAATAAGGACCAGGACTGGCTACGTAAATGCCAGCCCCGGTGCCAAATAAAAATGAAGAACCCTATTTTTGTTCAAAAATTATTAAGAATTTCAAGGTAGTGACTACAGAGCATTAAACCAAGTGTAGGGGCCCTTCAAAGCACAGGCCTCATGCAACTGATAAGGACCCTTACCTTTCTGTGAACACCATCAGGAAGGCCAGCGAGCATGTTTGCTACACTTGACTTACCAGTTCTTTCTTGTATGGTCTTCTCTCTCCTGGCTTCCCCGGGGTAAGGAAGGTGGGAACAGACGAGCTGAAACCACTCATTCCCAGAAGCCTTCCTGGGTGAAGAAACATTGGACCACAGCTCTCTGAGAAGGAAGAAGTGACAGAAAATGAGATCGGAGCTGTGGCTGGGCAGGTCCCCGGGGCCCGGAAGACCCGTGGAAGATCTTTGGTTCTGTTTTCATTGTGATGAGACCTCATCAATTAGACTTCAAGCAAGGGAGTTATGTGATCTGACTTTACATTTCTGAATGTCACTCCAGCTGTTGTTGTGAAGAATAAACAAAAGAAGACACCCCTGTGATCCTGAAAGCAATAGAATCATGGGAGAAATGGCCAGAACTGCCATTCACATCTAACACAGCAGGTGACAAAACGATTCTCTGTTAATGGCCTGACTTTTGAATTATAATTTTACTTCCACAGTTATCTATTTAATATCTGCCTACCCTAGTAAACAGTCAGGTCTATAGAGAAGGAATTGGCTTGCACATAACTGCCCCTCTAGTACCTAGCATTGTGTCTGGTACATACTAATATTCAACAAGTTATTTGTTGAATAAATTAGTTCTTTTAAAGCCAAATGTTCCTGCTGTTGTTTTCTTTTTGTTAATTGTGGTAAAATACATATAACATAAAATTTACTACTTTAACCATATTTTAGTGTACATTCCGGTGATTAAATGCATTCACACTGTTGTGCAGCCATCATCCCTATTTATCTCCAAAACTTTTCATTGTCCTAAACTGAAACTCTGTACCATTAAATAATAAATCCCAGTATCCCCTCCTCTACAGACCCTGGCAATTAATGTTCTACTTTCTGTCTTTATGAAATTTGACTACCTCATATAAGTGAAATCATACAATATTTGGCCTCTTGTGTCTGCTTTATTTTATTTAGTATAATGTTGTCAAAGTTGATCCATGTTGTAGCATGTGTCCAGATTTTATCCCTTTTAAGGCTGGATAGTATTCCACTATATGGATAGACCACATTTTGTTTATCCATTTATCCATCGATGGATGTCTGGACTGTTCCCATCCTTTGGAGATTGTGTATAATTCTGCTATGAACAAGGATGTAGAAATACCTGTTTGAGTCCTTGCTTTTTTTATTTTTTGGTGTATTTTTTAACCTTTTATTTTGAAAAAATTAAAAACCTTAGAAAAACTGCACAATAGCACCATAAACTCCCATACACCCTGTACTTCTACACTTCATGTAGAAACAAATCCTAATACCTTTCTCAATTACTTGGATGCAACTGGGGTAAGGAGGAATAGGTAAGAGTGAGGGGACTGAATGGTTGTACTTGATGACAAGTTAAATGTTTACGTTATTGTGCAATATTCAAATGAGAATGCTAGCCTAATGGGGGCAGCATGACTTTGGGAAAATGTTATAATTCTTCTGAGCCTCACTTTTCTGGACTTTTGAATAGAAATAACCTCATTTACAAGATCAATGAGACAATGTAGGTGCTGTTCTTATCACAATGTCTTAAGTAGTCAATAAATGTGAGCCAAGCTTAATACTAATGATAATTAATGTTTTGACAAGTGAATTCAAAAGAGTCTTGGTTAGAGATAAATGATAGAGATTTATTCTAGCATCTTAAGAGTTTGCAAACTGGAAACACAAGGAGGCAATACCCACAATGTTCCGAAGGAGAAAGAAAAGCATGAGGGCTTTATAGTAAAAAGTGCATTCTTAAGAAGAGTCAGTCCTGCATTATTAGCCTCTGGGTGGGTCCTGGATAATAAAATATTCTTGCCTGAGTTGTTTAGATGACTATCTATGGAGTTCATGTACATCCAGGCATTGATACATAACTAAAAAATTAAAGTTCCCAGGCTAGTTAAAGCAAGAATGGAAGCAGAGAAATTATAACCTTCCAAGGTTACAAGTGGCAGTTTGGGACTGGCACAAAGGTTTGGAGGGTATGAGAGACCTGAATGACTTGCTTTGGTTCTTTCAACATACTCTTGGCATTCTACCAAGGAAGAACTTTATTCTTTCATACACTTTGTGTCCCTAAATCATATCTTCATAGGATTTGGACCGTCAATAGGACAAAAATAACACATTTACAGGACAGAGGTGCTAAATATGACATAGCTTTCCTTTACAACATGAGAATTAAAATCAGTAAGCATCAATTCCCTCCTTCATATGAGCAAGCAGCCTGGAATCCTGAATTTGTTTTTACCCAATCAAGAACTTCGAGAGATCCAAAAAGTCATTCAAGGCTACCAAGAATGTAAAACATCTCTTGAAACCCTCATTAATTAGTCAGACTCATCAAGAGTGGCTGACCAAATTAAATAGGACAGACAGTTAAGCTAATTGAGTTTTCAAACAAGTACAAGTTTCCAGCAGCTTCAAAGATAAAGGTCAACTAAATTAACCAACATTTATTTAAGTGCACTTTGCCTTTGTTTACATACCCACTTACCAAGCATGCATGCCATAAATATTAATTGAATGCTTATTGTGTGCGAAATACTGGGTGCCTTATGTACATCTCAGTAAATCTTCCCAACAGCCCTATAACATAGATACAGTAGACTCTCAGTTAACCAGCACCCATGGGGATTGATAGATGCCAGATAAATGGAAGCAGACTCTCCGTTAACCGGAACTCAAGCAACCAACACTCTTAAGCAACTGGCTGCCAGTTGCTTGAGAGTGCTAGTTGTTTGAGTTCCAGTCACAAAGAGTCTACTGTATTATTATTCCCATTTTACAGATGAGCTATCTAAGGCTCCAAGAGATAAATGTATTTTCTGAATTGAAAATCTGTAAACACCATTGCACTTACAAGAGCAATGATACAGCACATTTGTCATCCAGACAGTCTCAGAAGAACCTAGAATATGTAAAATTCACTAATATCAAAGCGAGTTCACTTTCAAAAGACAATGGAACTGACTAACATATTTGAATTAACTGAATCTTCCAAACACGTTGAAGGGAAATGGTATCCCCCATCCCATGCAAAGGAAGCACCTGAGGCAGAAAGGTCTGTTCATTCATCCATTCATCCACCCCAAAAAATATCGAGCACTCCTGATGGGTCAGGCATTGTTCAGGGTGCTAAGGATACCACAGTGAACTTGGAAAGTTAAGTTCCTCATTTCATGAAACTCAGTTTTGTTTCTTAGCCCTCTCTACTCCAGGCTTCCTGTTCTTAACTGCCTTCCCACCCCACAGCAGCCCACTCCGCTGGCCGTGTATTGCAAAGGGTACAATAGCTAAGGGTAGGAGCGCGTCCTTCCCTCCCTGTCCCTACCTCACCCTCAGGAGCCAAACCTTACATTTATGATAAACATATGTACTACTCCTAAGGATCTGACAGCCTGTCACCTCCCCACCACCCTGGAGACATTTCACTCACTTCTTTGAAACATAACTCAGAGCCCCAGTGCCTGACCTTCATGGTTTGAAGAGTTCAAGGAGAGCGTCAGTAGAGAAAAGACAAGCTTTTGAGTGTAAAGACACTTTGGAGGTAGTCTCTTTCACAAGTTCATGACATGGGGAAAAAGAAAAATAAAAAGGGAAAGAAAAGGGGGAAAAGAGAAATTTTTTATTTTCAAAGATTCAAGGGGCATAACAACCAAATGCAAGATGTGGATCTTATTTGGATCCTGATTCAAAAACCCCATTATAACCAGACATTAGGAGGCTCTTGGGCCATGGTCCTGCTCGGGCCACTCCTACCTCTTGGGAGTGTACTTTCCCTTTTAATAATCTATCTCTTTGTTTCACCTTATTTTCCTTTCAAGAAACTGCTTCTTGGTTTCACCTTTCAAAAAAAAAGAAAAGAAAAGAAAAAGACATTATGAAGACAATCCAAAAACTGAACTATTGACCAAGTATTACATGAGATTAGGAGATTATTGATGATTTTCTTCACTGCGATCACTGTAGTGACATCAGAAAATGTCCTCTATTTTGTAGAGATGAGCACTGAACTGCATTAGAAAGAAATAGCACATTCACTGGAATTTGCTTTAAAATATTTTGGCAAAAAATAAAGGTGAATAAAATGTGCAAAATTTAAATAGTAGTTAAATCTAAGACAGCACTATCCAATGGAACTTTCTGTAACAATGGAAATATTTATATATAAGCTGTATGTATGACACAGTAGTCACAAGCCATACGTAGCTGCTGAGCACTTAAAATGTGGCTAATGTGACTGACAAATTAAATTTTTTAAATTTTGTTTCAAGTAATTTAAATTTAAATTGCCAACTGTGGTTAGTGTCTGCGATATTGGACAGCACAGGCCTATGATGGCTATATGAGGTTTTATTTATTCTCTCCATTTTCATGAATGGTTACAGATTTTTATAATAAAACTTTATCAAACAACCTGAATAAAAGGCCATGATCTCACCCTGGGGAACCCTGGGCATGTGCCTTGTTCTCTTTCAGTTCCCTCCTTTATAAAATGGGTATTCTTTACAGGAAGGCCTAGCTGTGAGCTCCCCAGCTCTTGCCAGAGATCCCCCCACCCAGGGGGAAAGGCTCCCCACCTGGCCAGTCCCTGTCAGCTGCAACAGCTGCCCCTCACCCAGTCTTCAACCTAATGGGGTTTCACTTCCCTGCCAGCCCACAGAATTACCCAAACAAGTCAATGACATCCTCCCACAGGAACCAGGGGTCCCCTCACCATCTTGTTCCTATAAAACCTGCCCTCCACAGTCCCCACTTGTGACCTCCATTCCCAAGTAAAACCCCCGTGTGGCCCTGCAGGACATGTGGTGTCTGTCCCTGGGCTGAGTATATGTGACTAATGACGGTGGTCTATCTCCTCTGTCTGTGTTGGGTGTGGTGTGTTAGGGGAATCTCAAACTATCTAGGGTAGAAGACCCTCCCTCACCAATGAGTGAACAGAGGCAATCAGGATACCCCACTCCCACCTAAGAAGGTATTTTTGAGGATTACATGAAATACACACATAAAATTGCTTTCTAAATGTCAACACATGAAGTTAAATGCAAGAGATTGTTAAGTACTGCTATTGGTTTTCTTAATTCTCTGACAATTGAGAAAGAAATCTCAGACTGTTATTGCTAACTTTATTATTTACACCTAATGTTTTTAGTGGTTAAACAGAATTATATCATGCATCATGTTCTCTATGCCATAGATCATAAATGTATTATCACTGCTATTTAACCCTTTTTAAGAGCCCTACAATGTTCCAATGCATAAAGATATGATAATTAAGTTAATCAACTTCCTAGCTGATCTCATTCATTTCTAGGACTTTAAATACTATCTAAGTGCTGCTGACTCATGAATTTATGTCTCCATCCTGTTCATCTCTATGTTTGAGGTTTGTATCACTTGACCGCTCCACTCCAAAGTGTCACAGTCATCACAAAACCTTAATGACCTAATGAGCCCCAAACAAAACCCCTGACTAGTTGAGTTTCTTTCTTTCTTTTCTTTCCTTTTTTTTTCTTTCTTTTCTTTCTTTCTTTTCTTTCTTTCTTTTAAGGATGCTCTTTTCATTGTTAAATTTACTGGGGTGACATTGATTAGTAAAAATTACATAGGTTCTAGGTGTACAATTCTACTATACATCATCTATGTGTTGTATTACATGTTCATCACCCAGAATTTCTTTCCATCACCATATATGTGTCTCTATCCTTTCTCCCCCATCCACCTCCCCTCTTATTCTCAGGTAACTGCTAAACTATTGATCATCCAGTTTCTTGTGTCACCTTTGGACCAGCTTTTTGACCTTGCTGTTTCCCTCGTTATTAACTTAAATGAAACTCTCACGCATGTTCACTATATTTGTTTTGTTTTGTTTTTTTGTTTTTTTTTTTTTGCTTTTGGGTATGTGGGTAGCTCCCTGACTGGGAATCGAACCCAGGCCGCAGCGCTGACAGCGCCAGTGCCGAAGCCTTAAGCCACTACACCATCAGGGAACTCCCTTCATGTTCACTATACACTTGCAAGAGATCTATGCCTCTTAGCATTTTGAGAATTACATTTTAACAATCATAGAGATATGGCAATTACCACCCTTCTATATATTTATCGTACTTCCCAGATTATTTCTGGGGAGGAAGGAGTTACAACAGTCCATGACTCACTCCTTCCAAGCTAGAGACCACCTGGAAATGAATGACCTCCACCAGGCTTCCCAGGAAATAGGCTAAAGGCATTTACTAACAGAGAGAGGCCAGGAGGAAGACCTTATCTCTAAAACACTTCTAGCAAGATGGACCTGGACTAACTTGCATATTGTGAGTAACCTGGGATTTGTGGGGAACAACTTGCTACAGAAAAGGAAGTAATCAGGCAGATATTTGTATCTGCATAATTAATGGAGGATAAAACTGGGAAACCATAAAGCAAAATTGCTTCCTCTGAGGACAATGACCCATACCATCACTGGGGGCTCACTGTTAATCCAGAACAAAGTCAGAACAATTAGGAAGCTGCAGCTGGCAGATGTGGGGTCTTCCCTAAAGGAATGCAACATTTGTGCCTACTCCTTGCTTGTAATTTTTAATCACCGGTTAGGAGTAGTGTTAGATTAGATTTATGATTCACATCTAGTGAGTCCGATCTGACACATCAACTCTTTACACTAGCACAAATTTCTTAAGGAAATTTCCCCAAAGTGAAAGTTACGTAAAATCTTGAAAGTGAAAGAAAACTTCTGAAATTGAAACTTTTTGAAAACTGAAATTTTGAAAGGTATTCACTCTTAAAATTCTGACCCATATTGTCAAGTTGTCCTCCTAGACTTCTAGAGGACAACCCATGGATCCCCAATTTCAAAACTGTTCATGAATACAAAATATACTGTCATTACAACTAAGCCATTTTATTTCAAATCTTTACACTAATGCATCAAATAGGAATTAATAGACTCATTTAACAGAAAAAAGAAGCCAACATGCCACAGAGTTAATATGCTCAGATCACACTTCAAGTAGGTACTACATTTGTTAGGTTCTTTGGGTGCAAGTCACAGACACTTGCTCTGGCAAACTCGTGAAGAAAAGGACTGAATGGAAAGGACATCAGGTAAGTTGAAGAACCAAAACAAAGGCTGTAGAATTGCGCTCCAAACAGTAGGAATCAGGGTAGCTCTGTACTCTACTTCCCGCCTCCCGACCCCACAATCTTTGCATTACTATTGTGGGGGGAAAAAAAAGCAGAACCAAAATGGAGTCACTTATGCTAAGTCCTCCATGTCACCAAACCAAGACTTAATTATAGTTTCAGCTTTTCCAGAAATGGAACCTCAAACCCGTCAATCTGGGATCAACACTAGCGAGGTCACCTGTCTGACAGACCCCTGCCATCCTGAAAGGAAAGTGGCCTGGCAGCAACCAGCCCACTTTTCGCTGGCATAACATCTTTGGTCCAGCTCCCTTCTGCTTACAAAAGTCTTCACTATGTACAGCTGCCTGGTTCACATCAATGTTTGTACAAATAAACTCTCAACATCTGTCATATTCCTCCATTTGTCTTTTAACGCCCTGAGCCACTGACAAAGACTACCAAACTTGAGTCAGGTTCCTTTGAAACCTCTTATCATCCAGACCTGGACCTTTGGGCTTCCTTGTTTATCACACTGCATTGCCTAGGACTTTAGTAAAAATCCTATTAAGTCAGTTTAGCCAGAATCCCCATCCTCAATAACTGATCAAATTCCTGGCTGCCACCATCTCCTGGGTGCTATCTGATCACCTTGAGCCATCTTTAGCAAGAATCCTGTTAGGTCAGTTGAGCAAGAGTTAACCTACCCTCTTAGTAATTTTCCACCCACTGACTACCATCCCCAACAACAATCTGCTCGTTGGCTACAAATACCCAGGTTTCATGTTGTATTTGAACTTGAACCCAATCTCTTTCCCCTACTGCAAACTCCTGCTGCAGTAGTCCCTTGAGGAAAGTCTTTGTTACTGTTCTTTAACAACTGTCAGAATAATTTCTTCTGTGACGCCGTGGAGCAGATTCTCCTGGGGTAGGTCACGTGTCCACATGTGGGGAACGGGGAGTCCTCACAAGCTTGTTTACTATGGAGAGATAGATCGCTGGAAGGAAAGTGAGATGCATGGACTAAAAACAAAGTAAGGAGGCCAAAAATACCAACAAATTTACAGCGAAAATGGCATGTGCAGAATCATGGTTTGCGAGTAAAGCCAACCAGGGTATCCGCAGCCTCCTTTCCATTCTCTGATTTGAACGGAAGTCAGGTTAATTGCTAACTAGTTACCATTTCTAATCGATTGTTCGCTCTACCCTAAATGTAAGATTCAATTATCTTAATGATGTGCCAGAAATTTTGAGTCATCTCTGACCTGTGAGCTCTCAGAAAGTAAATCTATAGCCAAATGAATTGTTAGGTTGTGTTCTCGGCCTTGGGTGAGTCTAATGAGTGTGAAGATGTCATGGAAGGATGTAGTTTTGCCTTTCCAGCATTAACCCCTCCTTCTTCTGATAACAGCATCCTGATTTTCACCTGCTATGTCCCCCAAAGGGAGTGTAAGACCCAGCCTTGGCCAACCACAAATGTTCAGCATTAATCCAAGAACAAAAATTGCTTGGGAAAGATGCTTTTGTTCTGGATTTGCTAACTTGGAAGGCTAAGACTCAGGTTAATAGTTCTTTATTTCATCAATTAAGAACCTTGACCCAGCCATGCCTGAAGCTCTCTGAACTTTTCAATTAGATTGTTTGATAGTACTTGTGTGTGCGTGTGCGTGCGCACGTGTGTGTGTATGCACGCACGCTTTTAATATTAGGTTTATTACTTGGAAACCATATATGAAAGCTGTTGGGAAAAAAAATCCAGCCATTGTCAATATAACAAGAACAGTTACTTCACTTGATAATTTCCAGACAGCCCTCGTATGTATGGCTAATATACAGGTGTCCCACCAAGTCTAATTAGGTAGTATAACACCAATGACTTTTGGTATGATAATAAAAGCATTTTGTTGTTGTTTTTTTTAAATTAACCACATAATATAACACAGACACAGAGTAGAAGGAAAACCACAAGACAGCAAAATGACAGACACCCATTTGTACCCCAGCTCACTCTCTTCCTGTTCTATCCCTCTTTAGTTCCAGGCTCCTTTCTTCAGGCAGCTGGGATTATCAGGATGCTGGGTTGTCTAGCACTCAAAACTCTGAACCATGGGAATATACCACCTATTTTTAAAATATTTAAAAACTAAGGACCAAGGCTGATGGTTTTTTCCCTCACTAAGGTGGTTTACCTTTTAAGAGGCACCATGAAAGAAGGCAATGCATAACCCAATGGAATGAATTAATAATGGTGAAATTTCAGGTATCATCTAATATGACAGATTTAATGTTCATGCTCCTCCCCCCAAAATTCACATGTTGTAATGATATTAGGAAGTGAGACCTTTGGAAGGTGATTAGGTCATGAGGTTGGGCCCTCATAAATAGGATTAGTGCCCTCATAAAAGAGCCCCCAACAGAGCTCCCTTTCTTTTTTCTCCTTGTGAGAACACAGGAAGAAAAAACTTATCTATGAAAAGGAAGAAGGCCCTCACCAGACACCAAGTCTGCCAGCACCTTGATCTTGGACTCCCCAGCCTCCAGAACTGTGAGAAAGAAACGTTTGTTGTTTAAGCCACCCAGCCCATGGGATTTTGTTGTAGGAGGCCAAACAGACTAAGGCATCTAATTTAGACTTACTGAGCATCTACCATATGCCAGACAAGATGCTAAGATACAAGAGTGTACAAGCGTTCCTTCTCTCAAAAGAATTTGCAGACAACTTCAGAGAACAGATAAGTAAGCAGACTGTTGCTTAGCAGAATGGTGCTAAGATTCCTTGGGCACCTATCCTCCAGAGGAGAGAAACAGCCACTAGGAGAGGCTTCTTGTAGGCCCAGCACCTTATTTCTAACCTAGCACAGCATCTAGCACACAGTAATTGCTCTGTAAATATTTACTACATAATGGAACAAGCGGGTAGGAGCCCTGAGCCTCTAGGGACTATGGGCCTGCCTCCCTTGGTGCTGCCCCCTAGCGCTCTCCAAGGGGTACTACATCAGCCTGAGAGGGGCCGCCAATCCGCCGGCTTTGTTTAGTCTGCTGTCCTCTCTCCTTCAGTCATTAACGTCAGAGTTTCAGTGTGATAGGCTTTAACCCCTAGCAATTAGTCATAGAGTTTTACACAAGATAAATACTCAGGGGATTGCTTTAGGGCCAGACTCAAGCACTGGATGCTACAGTGTACAGTTCTGAAGGCTTGAAAAGTGAGGCTGGTTGAGTCGGGTTGTGCTCAGGGCCGGGCCATAGCTGCCTAGAACAGTTCCAAAGGAAGCTGAAAAGGTAGAGACATCAGTCAGCAACCCCTCTACTTGTGCTCATCAAAGTTAGGGAATTACAGTGAGAAGCCACGGAGGGGGCGGGGGAGGGGAGGAGCCAGTGCTGATCCAACTGGCAGCACCCCCTTCCGTCTAAGAACAAACCCCGCACATTAAGAAGGGCATGCTTGAGTACCATCAGCCCAGCAGAGAAGGGAAGAAATGGAGGGAGTGAGAGGGAACAAAGGCTCAGAGAGGTAGCAAGCAGCCAACACTCATGGAACTGAACAACAGTTTCACATGTATAAGCAGTGAGTGTGAGTGTGTGTGAGTGTGCGTGTGTGAGTGTGTGTGTGTGAGTGTGTGTGAGTGTGTGTGTTCATGTTCCATGCTCCAGTCAAGGCACAATTCCCCATTAGGAACAGCGGGCACAATACCTAGGCCCCATGATTTAAGTTTCATGCTTTAACTTTATTTTGAAGTCATAAGAAACAAATAAGACAGTAATTATTCCAGCTTGGGTTTTATTCATCTTTATACCAACATTGCTGTAAAATACAAACTTATTTTTTTTTTATGAAGAAAGAAGCCCATGACAGCAAAAGTGCCAAGAGTCCATAAACTCATAGCGTGGCCATGACCCCAGGGTCTCGAACAGTACACGATTTGGCACATAATAAACTGCTGAATGAATATGTGAACTGTAAGTGGTCCTGTTTGACTGCAGGACAAGTAATTGGATGGACGTGCGCCCAGATTGTGGACACTTTTGACTGCTGGTTAAAGAGCTTGGACACTACCGTAAGGGAAACAGGGAGTCCTGGAAGGTGAGTGACATTCAGGTTGGTGTTTTGGAATGCCCCCTCCGCTGTCTGGAGGAAGGCAGGGGCGGGAGGCAGGGCAACCACTTGCAAAAACAAGGACAGTGCTTGAGGAGCAGGAAGCCCTTCTGGTTAGACATTGTTCCCCGCCAGTGCAAGCTCCCATGGCATCAGACAGCCTTGGAGCATGTGATGAAGGCCCTCCCTTTCATCTCCCAGTGCTGCTCATTACCTCAAAGAAAACCTCTGTTGGATGATAGTCTATCTTTAAACCCTCACTAATCTCAACTAATATCCCTTTGTAACAGTAAGAACAGAACCATGGTTTTTAAGGAGCACCTGAATCTGGTCATTATTTGATAGCACTATTTTTGTTTTCATTGTATTTATTTGCATAGTTGTCTTCTGATTACAGCAAGCAATCCTGGATTTTCCATTTATCATAGTGATACCAAGTTTCATGTTAAAAGAATTATCTAACTAAATAAAAGGGCAAGTCAACTGACACTAACTTTAGGAAAACAATTATGGAGATTGTAGACAGATACGACCAAAAGAAAAATCAAGGTGGTACTCAAATGGCTGGAGTTTGGGAAACATGGTTCTACCCAGTGGCTCTCAACCTTCCGAATGTCGTGACCCTTTAATACAGTTCCTCATGCTGTGGTGACCCCCATAAAATTATTTTCGTTGCTACTTCATAACTGCAATGTTGCTGCTGTTATGAATCGTCATGTAAATACCTGATATGTGTTGTCCGATGGTCTTAGGCGACCCCTGTGAAAGGGTCGTTCGACCCCTAAAGGGGTCACAACACACAGGTTCAGAACTGCTGTTCTACACAAAAGGTAAAACCTGATGTATCGTCCTACACTGTCTCTCACTCTGCACCTCACCAACTGTTCCAGAAATGCTTTCTCTGCAGACAGAACTGCAGGCCTTGGAGGAGAAAGCAGGCCCTTAAGGGAGGCCCCTGGCACTGACTCAAGATTCCTGGAAGAGGAAGATCTGCCCTCGGGTTTCTGCCTCTCCTCTCCCTTACAGAGTGGATCTAACAGATCAGGACAACTCAAGAACTGTGAGGGCTCAGAGGTTTTAGCCCTCTTGCACGCCAACAACTTAGCCTGCCGCAGTTTTATGAATGTTGGTAAAAGACATGAGACCCCTATGTCAGAACAAAAGGACAGTTCATCACTCACAGCAGGAGCCGGAGCTGTGAATCCCGCAATCTGAATTCCCACAGAGACAGGAAGACGGACAATGACAACTGCACACATAGTGGGCTGCAATACCAGAGAGGACCCCGAGCCTAGGGAACCTGAATCTTTTATAATGGGCTATAAGCAAGCCAGCTCTTCGCTCTAGGGAGAGAGACATTATCTTCATTAAGTTGGACAGGAAGCGTGCCTCCCTCTGACCTGAAGGGAGACACCCTCTCTATCTTATAAAGCTGTTCATTACACAAGCATCCTTGGAAAATCAAGAATAAAAGGCAGTTAGTGACTTGCTTCATGAGGTATAAACAAGAGACCCATGAAGAATTGTCTCCCAGGAGCCAGCAGCTCACATTTCCCCATATTTCTCCAAAGGTGGCCCTGTGTGGGCATATTGGAGAATTGGTAGTCAGATTCGCACAGTTAACATTTACTAAAAACATCCCAGGTCTTTCAGGTGTGTTGTCTCATTGCATTAGCTCCTTCGGGTATATATTATCCTCGTGTTATATAATAGATGAAGAAGTCAAGGCTTAAATATGGTGAATACATTGTCCGAGATCACCCCGTCAGAAGCGGGAAGGCCAGGATTTGAACTCGGGCTGGTCTGGCAGATTACCATTAACCCTCTCTATGCAAACACTCATTACCCAATTAAAGTGAGATCGCCAGCAATCTCCGTCCTTGCTTTTCACCCACTGTACTCTCGCCTGCACTGCATTTGCAAAGGCAAGACTGGTCCAGAAAAAGGCTTGGCTGTATTCCAGCTGGGCCCTGGGCCAGCCCAGGTCGTGATCCAGTAGACTACATCATCTCCTCCGAGGCCCTGGCTCCTAGAAGGTCAAGGTTCTAGGAGAGCCACCCACTGTTACCACCCTTGGAGCCAGGAATGGCTTTTCTTTGGCTCAGGAGCAAGGAACAGACCCGGGTGGGAGCTGGGCATTAGGGTCGGAACCGGGGGCGGGCGGAGAAGCTAAGAGGCACGGCTGCCTAGCGTCTGAGGGAATAAATGAGGCTGACTCAAGGAAGGGAAGAAGGGTAAGAGGGACGATGGCAACGTTTAACTCGTCACTAAATACTAACTATAACTGTTACCCTGATACTCATTTTCTTTCCCAGAAAGACCAGCTCCATTTCACAGATGAAGTTGCTGCCCTGAAACCCACAGAGCCTGAGGTGACAGAACAAGTTGGTGACAGAGCAAGCAGTAGGACCCAGGTCCTCCCAATTCCTACTTCGAGCTCTTTCCAACCCAGCACACTACACGTCCTGAATACAAATCACTGATGGTGATATGGGCCAAACGGAGCAGCCACCCGCACCTCACTAAAGAGTCCTCTTCTAGCTCTTTAGCTCTGTTTCCCCTTTTCCCTAGTCCCCAGCCTTAATCAGAGTCTCAATCAGTTCTCCTTTAACTCTAGCTTAAACAACAGATTGCTCCTAACTTGAATCATAGAATGTCTTCAATCTGCCTCCTGCTTTAGACAATTACCCCAAAACTTAAACAATAGGCTTTTATCCTGTATCTCCCAGATATCCTTTGCCCCGGTTTGAGCTAATCATTCAGGGAAGAACTTTTAACTTGTGTTTGCTATTTCCAAAATGTCTGTCTCCAGTCCTGGTTAGCCATCCTAAAATTTGTGATATGTGATAATAAAACTTTACTTAGCTGGATATGCTAGGTTTTAGCTAATCATCCTTACAACTGTGAATGTGTGTTTGTTAACTGTATCATCTCCAGGCCATTCCTGGATAGGTGGTGGCACCTGGGTGGCTATCAGCAGGATGCAGACTCTAAAGGGCTAAACAAATCTTCTGTCAAGTAGCCACCCTGCAGTGATGGCTTGATGCCTACCTTTGGGACCAAAGCTTTTGAACTTACTAACTGGGTCTGGTTCTCCTTATCTAGGGGCCTTTGGAATGCAGATGTCACCTGGCAAGGTTTCCAGCCCATCTTGACCAAAGGAGTCAACATGGTGGATCTCGGGACCCCTTTCCCCTTTAGATCAAATAGGGTGACAGCTCCATGGATCCTCAATAGGTAGGGACAACGACCACATTCAGCAGGAAGCAGATACGGAAGATGAGTCCTCCAGCCCCGCAGCTTCCCATGGAGATTTGTGGGGATCACAGTTCACTCAAGGAAATGTGAGGAAGGCAGATAGAATAGGGGGGATCTCAGGACCCCTCCCATGATATTCATCCTGCTGATACCACTCTTTCACTAGTAATCCCTGCCCCAAGATAAGACAATCACAGGAAGTAATTGAATTTGGAAAGGAGAAAGAACAATAAAAGAAAGCTGATGTCACAGACCTGTCACTCAGACTTGTCAATCAAGAGACTCCATGCCCAGAGGTGTCTCCCCTGAAGACAGAAGAAAATAAAAGTACCAAAGCCTCGTTAATCAGGGCTCTTGAGCCACTCTCCTTGCTCGAGCCGCTCCTACCTCTTTGGAATGTAGTTTCTCTTCAATAAACTATCTCTTCGTTTCACCTCTATACTTTTGTGCATGTCTCGCTCAATTCTTTGCTTCAGACACCAAGAACCTGGACATCGTATCAACAAAGACACCCCATTTTCCAGTAACAATGGCAGAAAGCATGTCTACAAATCAACGGCAACAGCTTATATGGGACCCACCACCATCATTTCATCTCTCAATGCATCAACCCTCTTGGGCCCTGCTCAGCCCCATAGTAGCTTCTCCATCCAAAGCCTATTACTCCAAGGACCCCCTAGCACCCAGGCAAGAATGCTAACTTCCAGGAAATCTTAGAAGCTTCACCAAGTTGAGGGCTTCCTTGCTGCCGACCACCAGACAGCCTGAGGCAAGCTTTTACAGTAAGCACTTACTGGGAGTATCACATGTAGACAGAATTTCCCTTGAAAGCTCCAGTTGGAGACTACGATCCCGCACCATCTTGAATTTGGTCCAGTCCAGTCACATTGCTTTACCTCCAGTAAAGGGAGGTATTGAGAGAGGAGGCCCTGCCTTGGGGAGTTATTCACCCTGTATCTAGCATGCCTGCCCTATCTAGCATACCTGTCTTGGTGCAAGGCTGCTCCCCGCAATAAAGCAATAAATCCCTCCTGCCCTGGTGCAAGGAGACTCCCTGCAATAAAACAATAAATCCTAAATTCTTTTCTCTGTAAGAGCTCACAGGAATTGTGCCAATGTGTACGAGTCCATCAGGAATTTGCTCCAATATGTTAGGACCATCAATCAAAAGGCAACATGATTGCCTCTTTGTCTAAAAGCCTGTGAGTCCTATAAAAGGACAGGACCAGAGTGGGTCAGGGAGCTTGGCTATTTAAGACTTTGTCTGTCGTTGGTCGGCCGGCTGAATAAAGGATCCCTTCCTATTCTATCTTTGGTGTTTCAGGTGATTCTTTCTGCTGGGCCTAGTTTCCTGCAACAGTATCACTAACTAGTTCCCTTTGTGAGCCATTAGATAGTATGAGTGGGCTACATTTAGGGGCAGGTTGTACCCTAAAAAACAAAAACAAACAAACAACAACAACAAAAAACAACTCCCTTAATATACAGCAATCTGTTCATACTACAAGAGGGCCAGGGTCCCATCTCCCCACTGCACAATCATCCCAGAGCACAGATTCCTGACGTAAGGATGGCATGCCCCACACTACCTTAAACTAGGCCCTTCCTTTTCTCCCTCCCTCTCTTCCTCTGAGTGAGTATAGCTGAATTTACATATGTTCTTTGCATCTAGGATAAGACTTCACCATAGTCAACAGAGAGCATGGTGTTTGGAGCAGTCAGTCCTGGGTTCAAATCCCAGCTCTTCTACTTCCTAGCTGTGAGGACTCAGAAAAGTGACTTTACCTCCCTCTCTAACTTACTTGTTTCTGCTTACCTGGGGCTATAAAACCCTGTTGCTTTGTACTGCTCCTTGGAACTCCTTCCTGTTTTCTAGAATGGATGTTTCCTTATTCATGAATCACTAATGTCAAAAATTAAGATCTGTGAAATTTTCTTTTTACAACAGTAACAAATAATAACAACAACAACAACGTTTTCAAATCCAAAGAATGTAAAGTTATTTTCTAGAAGATCTAGTAGAGTTTGTAGGGGCTTAGGGTACGTTATCCCAAAATATGCCACTTAGGCATATTGATCATTTTGAACTAAAGGTACTTGCGAAACAGCCAGGGCAAGCAGAACACGTTGACTCCCCTATGTTTCCCTGAAAGCAAAAGATAAACCACCCAACTAAAAGGTGCCTCCCTGTACTAGGAGGGCAGAAGGCATCCTTATCACTTTAGGGCCAAAAAGGTTGTATAAACAATCAAACCTTATTACTTCCTCACCATTTTACTAACCCTACACCAAACCCCTTGGTCTGGTCAATTCTCCACAAATTGCTTCTTTCTCTAAAAGGTATAAAAACTTCCTGCTTTGGTCACTTGTTTAGTATCATGTCTCTGTGGAACTCCCGTACTGATGTATAAATAAATTTGTTTTCTCCTCTTCGTCTTTTTATCACAGAGTGTCTCAGCCAAGAACCTAGTAGGCTAAAGAGAAAATTATTTTTCTCCTCTTTCAGCAAACAGACAGGGGAGAGTGACTGGTACCCCTCTCCAACCTTTTGCAGCTCTCAGTGAATGGGTTTGAATCTTGCCTCTGTCCTAGCCCTCTTGGAGATCTGGACCAAGATACCTCATGGTCCAGTATGGTCTCTTGGTCTTGGGTTACCGCAAAGAAGGCCTTCCCTCAACCTACCTGACAGGCTTTCCTCTGAGCACTCTGCTTCCCAAGTCCCTGAGATAGTCTTTTCTGCCTTGGGCTATTTTTCAGTGCTTACATTGCATCTGGCTGCCTAGAATAGGTGTGGAAGGGATTTAGAACCCCTGGGGGCAGAGGTTGGAAACTAAAGAAAAGAGGCCTCTTATCCAGCTTAAGGGGAAACATCTACAAAACAGACCCTGCAGGAGGTCAGGAGTAGTCTCTCCCAACACCTGGGCTTTATTATGCTAAAAACGCCTCTTCCTTTTCTCCTTGAGTTGCATTATAAAAAGACTTCCTATTACCAGGACTAGGTAAATGCAGACTTGAGAAACTGGGAAAGGGATGGGGGTGGCAAGATGGTACGGAGCTATCTGCCTATCTGTCGCAGACTCTTGGCACATATTAATACGACAGTGGCCGTCTTTTAACAGATCTTTTTCTTAAGCCAGTCATAACACTAAGAAACTTCATGTGGTCAGTCACTGTGAAGTGGTTCTATTCTTATCCTGTTTTTTATGAATGAGGCTAGTAAGGACCAGAGTGGTTAAATGACATGCTCCTGATCAAAGAGCAAAACTAGGCTGCCTGAGGCCAAACCTTATATTCCATCAGAGCACCATTCTTTAACAAAATTTTTAATTCTCATTTAACTAGATATTATGCATGTATCCAAGTCTTATTTAACTCATTTATAAGGGAAGCAAAATAATGACAAGGCTATGTCATCACACCTTACTAGTTTTATAGACTTGTATGAGGGGATGGTCAAGAAACTCACTGACAGGGGGCGTTATCAGAGAGGTGGGAGTATTAGTGTCGTGGAAGGCTCTACCCTACCCATTCAGCTGTCAGAAAGACCAAGCGGACACTCGAGGGCTTGCAAGTTCAGGTTGTTTATTTTACACTTAAGGGCTCAGAGGAATTGTTTCCAAAGTCTGAGCCCCGAACAAAGGGGAGTAGGGAAATTTATAGCCTAGCATTTCCATAACAGCAGTTTCCCAGGGCTAGGGTTGGTGGGAACATCAGTTCAGGGAGAAGAACCAGCAAGTGACTTGGGGGGCAGAGGGGGCGGGGGGGGGCGGGTCCTGGACTAGGCTATCGGCCATGTTGGGAGGCAATACTTCTCTACACCAGTACTAGTGTGACTGTGTGACTTATTATTAGTATGGGTTTCAAATTTCAGTGCTCTTGTGTCTGTGTTCTTGCAGATATCGTCGAAGAAGCACATAGAGCGTGAAAAAAAAAACCCAAGTATGGATAAAATTGAATTTCGTGCCATCATTAAGTTCCTCACAAAACAAGGGCAAACACCTCAAACCATTTTGGAAAAGATGTTAGCAGTTTACAGGGATTGTTGCCCTGGGAAATCCATGGTTTACAAGTGGCACAGCCTTTTGAAACAAGCCAGGAAGTCAATCGAAGACGACCTCCATCCAATGCCCTGTTGAGGACTCTTCCTCAGTCACTGTCAAAAAAAAGTTGAAAACGTGTAGTGGAAGATGCCAGACTGAATAAAAAGCAACTTGCAGAAATGGCTGGAGTATCGCCTACATCCATACTGAATATTCTCCATTAGTATCTAAAGTCAAAAGTCAGTGCAAGATGGGTACCAAGAATGCTCATGCAGCTTCAAAGACAACAGCACAGCGAGTGTTCACTGCCGCGACCAGGCAGGAAGAATGGAACTGGAGGGGAGGCGACAGGGAATTAAGGAAAACACACAGACACACACACACACAGAGACATAACAGATAGCAAAGCTGGGACCTGGTGGTTCCCTGTGCTCTGGTGGAGACACAGAGACCCGTCAGGTCTGCAGCGGTAAGTTTATTTCATACCCCAAAACAACAGGGGGTGTAACTTCTTGATTGCGAAACAATGTTGCCGACCCACCTCCTTGCATCCCGAGTCAACGACTTTAGGATTCCTCATCCTCACAAGAAATGCTGTTTTCCTCCTTCCCCTTAGCCAGCCAGAAACCACATCCTGCATAGTGTAGTGTCCTTGTTCACCACGTTCCGGGCAGCCTTGCAAAGCAGCCTTGCAAGACCCTTGAACTTTGGATTCGAAGTACACAAGTAGCCTTGCTAAACCCGTTTTCTCAATGGACCTGGTTTCTGGCTCAAACGCTGCCCACAGTTCACAACAGTTTTCGCACCTCTGCGACGTTTTAAACCGGGTTGTCACTGGAGATGAAACTTGGGTTCATCATTATGAGGCTGAGTCAGAGCAGGAGTCCATGCAGGGTCGTGAAAAGGGAACGCCACCCGCTAAGAAGTTCAAGGTGTCACAACTGACTGGAAAATTCATAGCTACTGTTTTCTGGGATGCAGAGGGTGTCCTGCTGATCAACTACAAGGATAAGGGTGTCACAGTAACTGGAGAGTCCTATTATTCAGACTGGAATAGTACTTGAATAGTGCTGATACAGTTAAAAGAATCTGTGAAGGAGAAAGGAAGAGAAAAATGGACCAAAGGGGTGCTGCTTTTACACTACAAGGCACCTGTGTACAAGAGCATTGCTACTCTTCATGACTGTGGCTTCCAAAGGTGACACCACCCCCGCTACAGAAACCTCATTTAAAATGAAGTCAGGAGGCCAGAAGGGGGAGCTCTCACGACCTACATCTATTGCAAAGCAGGGGAGGGGGGTGGCTCTTTATAATCCTCTCAACTTCCTCTTCCTCTGTATAAAAGAGCTTCCTGCCTTTTGTTTTAGGGGAGTTGTATGTAGCTTGCCACATTTGCATGTATTCAACTGCAATTCCTTGTAGTTCTGGAAGAAAACCATTTTTACTTTAGAACTATCTGGCTGACTTTTTGTCTAAGGCCAACAACCTCCATGCTGTTGTTGTTGTTGTTGTTGTTGTTGTTATGGAGGTGATACTGAGGCCCTGCTCTTGGTCCTCTCAGGGAAGCCCCAACTATCCCTATCCAGGGGCTTTCCTGTAGTCCCTTTGCCTACTGCTCCCAAGTCTGGTGAGGACCAAGACGTGAAACTATTTCATCAGATAATACTCAAGTCTGACACTTGGTCAGGAGCTAAAAACGTGATCTTCCTTCCAGCTTTCAAGAATGTGGTTCATGTATAAACAGACAACAGGAAAATTTATGTACCAGGTATCCTACCCTTTCTGTATTTAAAATGTCTTCTCACTGCTTTCTCTATTAACTTCAGTTTCTGTTGGAAACTCAAATGCCTCCAAGGAAAGTCATCATGTTCAGAGGCAAAAGAGCAGAAAATCTGCTACTGGCTCATTGGATAAGCAAGAAGTCTTCTGTTCAAAAGGGCCCCTGTGGTCCTGCCCTTGTTTTCTAGAGAGGAAACTCAGAGTAAGTTGGGGGAGAAAATGTTTACATGTCTCTATTTCTCCCTTTATTGATATTCACATTTTCCCTTTGGAATTAATTTCCCCAGAATAATTTTAACCATCATGGTAAAACATTCACAACATAATCCTGATGTCTCCTTTGATTCAGAAAATGGACCTTTATACAAGGAAATAATACCCTGTAATAATGCTTAGACTAACTGTAGGGGGATTGTCGCCCCCTACTTCTCCGATCACCCCGGTTCTTCCCCTTATCTCCTTCCCTTTTCCTCCTTGAATACCCTCTCCCGCCAGCCCCAGCCCGCACCTATAAACTACCCGGCTGTGCTTGTGCTCCAGACTCAGACTTTGGAAACAACAACCGAGTCCGCTGGCGTAAAATAAACAACCTGAACTTGCAAGGACTCCGAGTGCTTGGTCTTTCCGACAGGTGAATGAGTACAGCCTTCTGCAACACTCGGAAGCTAGGGCCTTTCCACAACATAAGGACATTCACCTTGAATAGAAAAACTCAAAATATCAGTGGCTTATAAAAGCAAAGAAAAATGTATATTTCTCTCCACCTCACCTCCCAAAACGCTCTGGGGGCTCTAACGTCAGCAGAAGCAAAACCCCCGCAGTGGAGAACCAAGCCCTGGGCCAAGAAGGTTCTTGGCTTCACATAGGAAAGAATTCAAACATGAATCGATATTGACTTTAAAGTGAAAATAAGTTTATTTAGCAGAAAATAAATAAGAAAAGACCACCCCACGCCACCCCACAGATAGAGTCCTAGTCTCTAATCACTAGTGGAAGAAAGACCCCCTCTGCCTGTGGGGGTAGGTTTATCTGTGTTTCTTGTTTCCATGGACATTTTCTTGGTATGGGGGAAAGGAAGAAAGAAGAACAATGCAAGTTTATCTTTAATTTCTGCAAAGTACAGCTTTATCCTTAGCTTCTGTAAGGCACAACCTGTGACTAGTCTGCAACAGGTTTAATGATGGGAATGGTCGTCACAATGGCATCTCTTCCTCCATAGGCTTTGGATGATCATTCTGGGTGCCTGACTAACGTTTGCCTGAGTTAGCGGCATTGGAATCCAGCCATCCAGGTCCTTCTTTGTAAAAAGAGTCCTCATGCCCCTTCCCTGTCTTAGCTCTGCTTAGCAAAGCTATCAGGGGCCCAGGAGCCTGTTACTTTATTGTTTTCATCTCAAAGGTGTTGACCTGGTTCCCAGGGTCCAAGCATCACATTCCAACCGGAAGGGGGTAAAATGACTAAAGGAAGGGACACACCTTAAAAGGTAGAACCCAGAAGCTGTCCGAAGCTCTTCCACTCACAGCCCATTGGACAAAGTGTCCTAACATGGACACATCACAAAGGAGGCTAGGAAATGTAGTTTTCATTCTGGGCAGCCTGTCCATCAAAGAACTGGTAGAATTCTTAACAGAGAAGAGGAGAGTGACTTTTAGAGAATGGCCGTCGTTGGCACCATAGCTAAGGGAGTATTTTACCGTATCCAGGCCTGTTGATTTGCCAGGGGCTTCCTTCCTTAAGAGAAATTTACCCAAGAAAACGGTGTTAAATACAGTAGACTCTCAGTTAACCGGCACCCATGGGGATTGGGAGATGCCGGATAAATGTAAGCAGATGCTCCGTTAACCGGAATTCAAGCAACCGGCACTCTCAGGCAGCCGGTACCTTCAGAGCGCTGGCTGCTCAGTTCTGGTTATCGGAGAGTCTGCTGTACTTGGAATTCTTTCCACTGAGTTATAGAACGAGTGGAAAAAGGTGAGTGTGTACACATATATTTAAATATACGAGGGCTGTCCAGAAAAAAGCCAGCCATAAATACCTCTATTTTTCATATACATGGCTGGATACTTTCTGGACAGCCCTCATATATATTTATTTGCTCTGGAAATTTCTGAAAGGATACTCAGGAGCCTATTAAAAATGGTTAACTTTGGACAGTGGAAACAGGCTGTGAAGAGCAGAGAGGTTTTACATTTCCTTTTATTCCTTTCTATACTATTAAATAAACTTACCATATATACCTATTTCCTTTATAATAACGTGAACTAGCTAATAAAAATAAGTGAAGTTCTGGCTTTGATTAAGAAGCATACAATTCAAAGTTGGAAAGGAATTTAGAGGAAATTCAAGTCAAAATACACTATCAAATGGGGAGAAAACAGTTGAAGATTCATTTGACTACCATGCTCCTATTTGGGTTTTTAACTTATATATATATGATATAAATATGCATATGTAGGTGTGTACATATAAATAGATATAGCTACATAAAAAGAACAAATTGGAGGAGTACACATCAAATTGTGATTGCATTTATCTCTAGAGGTTAGGAATGTAGAGGAGTTTCACTTTCTATTTTATGTATTTCTGTAATAATTTTATTATATATTGACGCATATCTTAATAAGGATGGAAAAAAAAACCAAAATAGATAAAAATGGTAAGATTCCAAGCACTTTTTTTTAAATTCCTCTGCAACAGCTCTAGCATTCAGTCTCTGATTAAATAATTTCAATAAAGGGGAATTCATTCATTCATGGCAAAAGAATGTACAAAATGTGCTCCACGGTGCTATACCCTAGGAATACAAAGAAGAAATAAATCGAGAAAGCTGTTTGTATTGAAGCCCCAAGCAATGAAACAAGGGTAAGGATGGAAAAGGAGGTGAGCAAGGAGTACAAGAGTGACCAGGAGTGTACTGTTAGAAGGGATCACACCTGTCTTGTTCATGGTTGTATCCCAAGCTCTTAGACTAGTGGCTGGCACACAATAGGTGCTCAGTAAATATTTATTAAACAAATGAGTAGCAGAGAAGCAAGAAATGGCGAATCATCTGACTTACCAGATGACACGGTTATTCTACGAGCAGGATAAAAATGAATCAGAGATAGGATAAACTAAGGCAAGCATGACGGTTAATTGGTGGTCGGGGGTGGAATGTGGGACTGGATCTCTGAGCAGAGGAATGGAAAAGAGAAGTGGTAACCTCTAATTCTTAGACCGCTCTTTCTGTTGTGACAGCTTCCTCCTGTACCTCACCCTCATTGGTATTTTGCTGAGAGTTATGCTGGTGTGGTGATTAGAAAGTTAATGATAATTATAATCGCTTCCTTTGGTTCTCTTGCAATTAGTCTAGATATGATATTTCATTTGGTATACACTTGATTCAATTATACTGAGCTGGCTTTGATGATGAAAAAGTACAATGGAGTTTATTGATAATTATAACAAGATATTTACATAATTCCCAAGCAGTCCCAAATTTAGTTCATCCTTTTGGAGTGAACTAAATTTTGGAGTGATTTTCGAGTTGCCTTATAATTTTCTTTACTTCTGCTATTTCTTTACAGTGAAACTGTTACCTTTATAATGATACTTTTTAAAAGCATTATCAGGCTGAAAGAAAAATAAAACAAGTATAAATTTTATTTCTCCTGTTCTAATTGTTCCGAAAGCTTTCAGGGCATTTGTTATTATCTATAAGAGAGGAAAAATACTTCCAGGCTGCTGACATGTGAAGAGGCCCTTTCCCCCAGGTCCTTGCCTAGTGGTTGCAAATCCTTTCTCTAACCTTTTGGTATGTCCATAAACCAATTAGAGGTAAGTAAGCCTCTTGACAGTTTCACAACCCAGAAGTAGTTTTCAAAGGTCTAGAATTCATCCTTTTTGGTAAGTAAACTTCTGCAATGATAATATTCTAGGTTCCCTATCACCGTGGGCACCTTTTTCTGAGCTAACAGGGGAGGGAAGAAAAGTCTTATTAGAACTCTTCAGCCCACTCTGGTGAGGAAACCCAGTGTCTCCTCCACCTCTCCAAATAAAGACGAACTCTTTAGTTCCTCAATACACTGCCACACTCCCAATACTCAGTGCCATCTCGGTACAGATGGGAGTCTCCATTTTGCATCTAAAGGTTAGATCCCTCAGACAAAGAAAGGAAAGCCCTGCCTCTGAGATTTCCTAAATCTGAACTGGGAACAAGGAGTCATAAATTGTATTCGCAGCTCAAACACTGATAATCAGTGGGGAAGACACTCAGGGATTGCCCCTCAAAGGTCTTCAATTTTATCCTATGTACAGGGGAATTGGTTAATCCTTTTCACTTAAATTACCACGTGATTCATTCAGATGTAGCAGGACAGTGTTTCTGATATCTTTGCCTTCCACTTCAAGGAGACAATGGATCAAATCCTTGACCAACATTAATGTCCTACAAACCTCTGCCAAGAATTTGATTAATGTCTACCCCAAAGCACCATGAACAAATGGTGCAAAAAGCATGCCTTGGAGTGTTTGAACTCTAATGAGCCTCCTCTGGATAATGTCTTTTTTAATAAGCTGGACAAGTGAGAGCTTTAGCCCAAAAAAGATGGCAGTTTTCCTTTCCTGTCCAAAACCCTTAATGGTAATTATTGACCAAACAACTCAGACAGAAAGAGTGAAGAGTAGCTCCAGGTGATGCCTAAAGAGCTGTACTTGGGCGCCACGACCAGCGCGGGAAAAACGGAACCAGAGGGGAGGCGACGGGGAATTAAGAAAAAACACAGACACACACACACAGACATAACAGATAGCAAAGCTGGGACCGAGTGGTTCCCTGTGCTCTGATGGAGACACAGAGACCCTTAAGGTCTGCAGCGGGTTTATGTTATATCCCAAAACCAACAGGGGGGTAGCTTAATTGTGAAACAATGTTGCCGAGCCCCTTCCTTTCCTCCTGATTCAACAACTTCAGGCCCGCAACGCTGCTTTCCTCTTTCCCCTTAGCCAGCCAGAAACCACATCCTGTGTCGTGTCCTTGTTCACCACGTTCCGGGCAGCTTTGGGTTCCAAGTACACAGGTAACCTCGCTAAACCCGTTTTCTCGATAGACCTGGCTTCCGGCTCAAACACTGCCCACACCTGGTGATAAGTAAGCTGGTTCATGCTGTCATAACTATTCGTTGTGTTTCTGGAAAATTCAATCTAGGAGAAATAGAAATTTTAAGAAGTTTCTTAATTTGTCTTTTATCTCAGTTGAATGGTCTTTATAAATAAAGAACATAAGTTGGCAAAGGAATAAACTCCATATAGTCAGTTAAGATGCATCTTAACCAAAGAAGAAGATTCAGAGGTGTTCTGAAATGGGGACTGTCAGGACTTGGAAGTCACTCGATAGTGATCTCTAGAATAATGTAAAAGAAAGGCTACATCTGTAAGATGCAGAGGTAATTAGCTTTGGCCAACATTCATGCACTCAACAAATATTTACTGATTATGTGTTATTTGCAAGGCATGGTGCTTGATGCTGGGGTGAAAACCAACATGATCCCTGTCCTCAAGGAACTTATTGTTAGAATATCACTCAGGCATAAAAAAGAAAGAAATTTTGCCATTTACAACATGGATGAACCTAGAGGGAATTATGGTAAGTGACATAATCAGCCAGAAAAAGACAAATACCATATGATTTCAGTTACATGTGGAATCTAAAACAAAAACAAAATAAATAAACAAAACTGAAAAAAAAAACCTCACAGATAGAACATTTTCATGTTTGCCAGATGGGAGGGGGTTTGGGGTAACAGGTATAAAGGGGGCAGGGATTAAAATGTATAAATTGCCAGTTACAAAAACAGTCACAGGGATATAAAGTACATCATCAGGAATATAGTCAATAATATTGTAATAACTTGTATGGTGTCAGGTGGGTACTAGACTTATTGGGGTGATCACTTCATAAGTTATATAAATGTCTAATAACTATGTTGTACACCTGAAGCTAATAATACTATTGTATGTCAACTGTAATTTTTTAAAAGTTTAATTATTAAATAAATAAATAAACTTTTTGTCAACTAAGGAAGACATATTTATCAGATACATAAACAAATGTTTCATCTCATCTGTGCTGAATGAAAGGGTCTCAGGCGATTTTAACCCAAACAAAGGTTCCCCTGAGGGAATGATGCTTAAAAAGGATAGGAGTTAGCCACGTGAAGAGAGAGAGGAACGGTGATTAGGAAGAGCAAACTGGCATGTGCAAAAGTTGGGGCTGGAAGGCAGTGAAATTGTTCTGTAGTTTCTGGATTATGATACTATAATGGTAGCTACATGTCATTACACATTTCTCCAAACACTTGAATGTACATCACCAAGAGAGAACCGCAACATAAACTGGACTTTGGGTAATTATGTCAATGTAGGTTCATTGATTATACAAATGTCCCACTCTGGTGGGGGACACTGATAACGGGGGAAGCTGTGCATTTGTGGGGGCAGGGAATATAGGCAATGTCTGTATCTTCCACTCAATTTTGCCATGTACCTGCTCCAAAAAACAAAGTTTATTAAAATATATATATATATCTCTAGCTTCACGAGAAAGAATGGATGGGGTTAGGGGGATGCATGTACAAAATGAAAGTCAGAAGGGTGTCTACAGCAATCCAGGCAGGAGGCGGCCAGAAAAGTGGCAATGAAGATGTGACGTGGGCCAAACAAAGGAGCCCTTGCTATAGGAATTTCTAGCCTCCTCTTCTCCCGTTTCCCAGCTCCCCAGTTTTACCTTTTTCCTGGTCCCTAGTCTTAATCACTTTCATAATCAATTTTTTCCAGTCCCTAGTCTTAAATAATAGATAGTTTGATAGAATATCCCTTACCCCCAGCTTTAGACAATTGCCCTGAAACTCGTGATTCATGTGCCCCTACTTGCTGATTGTAATTACTGTGGCCCAGCATCCTTTGCAGGCTGTGCTGGACCCAGCTCCCAGGTAGATAACGCTATCTGAATGACCGGTTAACCAGAGGAGAAGACCGCAGGCCATGAAGCTAAACGGACTCTCCATCAAATAGCTACCTTGTGTCATTAGTCACACCATTCCTTGCCTTCTCTGAGTCCTGGTTTCTTATGTCAATGCTTTAAAATCTACTAACTAAATTTATCTCTTCCCATCTAGAGGGCATCAAGTTCCAAATAGTACCTCCGCAAGGCTTCCAGTTCATCTCGACCGAAGAAATCAACATGGACCCCCAGGTGGATCCCAAGACTACTTCTTTCTATTTAGACCAAATAGGGTGAGAGTTCCATAAATCCCTGAAAGGGAGGGACATTCAGCAGGAAGTCAATACAAAAGAAGAGACCTCCTGTCCCTCAACTTCTCAGAGATTTATGGGGATCACATCTCTCAAGAGGAAAGTGAGGAAAGCAGATAGGATAGGGGGATCTTGGGACCCCTCCCACAGGACCCACCTTGCTAGAGTAGTCACTACCCTGACACTCCCCTTTTACTAGTAATCCATGCCCTAAGTTAGGCAACCACAGGAGGAACTTGCAGGTAAAAATTAACTGATACGAGGAAATTACAGGATACAAAGGGCTCCTTGGTTCAAACTGGCCACCAGCACCTGCACAATAAGGGTCATAGGGACCTTCAGTTCACCTTGGCCTCATTATGCCATCAGTATCATATGCATGTGCCCAGAAGTTCATTAATATCATTATAACAGACTGAATTCTGGGAAAGAACATGTGTAGTCTAAGAAAGTTGACAGAATTCCTCCTGTCAATCAAAAATGCCAATCAAAAGGCCCCACACCCAGAGAGATGCAACCCCTTCTAAGAAAAAAAGAATGAAAACCAGCAAATCCTTATTAGTCAGGACCTTTGAGCCACTCTTTGGTTTGGGCCTGCTCCTACTTCTCTAGAGTGTACTTCTGCTTCTAATAAACTACTTTCACCACTGTATTTCCATACCTCACTCAATTCTTTGTTCGGGACACCAGGAACCTAGATATGGCATTGAGAAGGGCCCATTCTCCAGTAACAGATGGAGAGAAGAGAATTGATTAAAGGAGCTTTTTAGAAGATACAATCAACAGGACTGGGGTGATGGATTGGCTGTGGAGATGAGGAAGAGGGCAGTATCATAAGCAATGATGTGCTGGAGCTAATTCAAATTGGCCTATAGAACTGCTGCTTAAATTTTCAGAAATTGTGCTAGCAGATTGTCAAACATGGTCACTAGTGAAGATTTTAAAATTACAAAAATTATGTATCATTTTTAAAAATAAAGGTAATAATCAAAATTTATCAGTTGCTATTTCACTACATTTTACTATTATCCATACTCTTGAGATTATTTGTCTATTCCAGTGGTTCCCAACCTTTGTCCACTTGTGTATCCCGTTTAAAAAACCCATTTCTAGAAATTGTACCCCTTGTTTTTAAAACAGCTGTTTTTAAATACTGACACTTTTGTTTAGTGCCTATCTTCATGTAAAATAGTAGAAATGAGGTAGTAAGTTAGGAAAGAAAAATTACTACACTCAAAGTACAAACCACAGATTGAATTTTACAATATTCATAACACAGCTAAATACTGATAATGATGATCAAGTATTTCAACATTAAATAAAAACACTACTGGAAAATCACAATTAAAGACAACACACACTTACTCAGTCAACAACTAAACTGATCAAAAAGTCTGGCTACGGATGTATTCATATGTTTGGGGAAGTTCTATTACTGCCACAAATGTATTGTAATGAAACTGTGGAATGATCTGTGGAAGAGCAGTTTAGGGGAAGGGTTCATAGCTGTGCCCTCACCAATCATCATTTGCTAATATGATCTAATTTTGAAATGTCTTCATTAACAGTGATTCGAACTTAATCTTTATTGTTCCATAACTAACAATTTACATTTTTTTACTTTACTTGCTTTTTGCCATTACTGATTATTTTTCGCATACCCCTGAATGGCCTAGCACGTACCTGCAGAGGTACATATACAACCACTTGGGAACTGATGGTCTATTGTATCTATGTGGCAGAAATACAGTATAATACAGTACTACTGCCCATTTCTTTCCAAGTCTGTAGTCCATGATATCAGTAGTTTGAAACTGACTGTGGTGAAGTATTTACACCATAGAAATTGGCAAATGATACAAATCAAGGCTTTATT
This sequence comes from Lyroderma lyra, assembly GCA_004026885.1. Classification (NCBI taxonomy): domain Eukaryota; kingdom Metazoa; phylum Chordata; class Mammalia; order Chiroptera; family Megadermatidae; genus Lyroderma; species Lyroderma lyra. Next base: position 114,733 of record PVJL010000291.1, read on the forward strand.
TCCCATAGAGAGCAAGTTGTTAAACATTTGTATTAGCACGCCACTCACTGGTCATATAGATTTGCCACAAGAACAAAACAGCAACTAGGGTTTCTGCGAGTTCTCAAAACAGATAATTTTAGGGGCCTAGTCACCAGAAATAAATTATTATTATATTATGCATGATGATTCTTCTACCACCAAACATTGTCCATGTTTTTGCTATGTGCCAATATGGTATTCATTGCTTAACAAGGAATTGCTCTTTTAATCTTCATAGCAATCCCATTAGACTGGTACTCTCAATATCCTCCACTTCACAGATGAGAAAACTGATGTTCAAACAGGTTATGTGAGTTGCCATGGGCAAAGTGGGGAGTAACCAAGAAAGTCAAGGTTGGAGCCCAAAGCTGTCTGCCTGAAGTTCTGTTCTTCCTCTTCTAAAGAAAATTGGGATCACCAAGGCTGACTTGATCCCAAGACATCCTGATTTAAGGGATCCTTAAATTAGACAAGTTCTGAAGTTTTCTAATTGCCCTCCTCATCTCTCTCCCCACTGTGTATTTCCTTATTTCTGCATTCCTTTTCCACAAAGCCATCCAGAACAGGCTTCCCCAAGATGACATGAGACAATAGAGACCCTGCTGGCTCAAGAGAAACTTTTCCCTCTTTCTTGCCCATTGTAATGTTGGAGGAATCCAGGCCTGGCAGAGAGAAAGCATCACCCGAACACCAAAGACAGAAGAGGAAGCAGTTCTTTATTCAGCCAGTGGAGCCACAGCAGACAAAAGTCTAAAATAGCTGAGCCCCCCAATTCACTCTGGTTCTGTCCTTTTATAGGACTTACAGGCTTTTAGACAAAGGGGCAATGTGTTGCCTTTCGATTGGTGGTCCTAACGCATTGGCGTAAATTCTTAGCAGGCTCTTACAGAAAAGAAAGAATTTAGGAGTTATTGCTTTGTTGTGGGGAACATCCTTGGGATTTATTGAGGGGCATGTCCTTGCACCTGGGCAGGAAGTTTCTGGCATACTAGATATAGGTGGACAACTCCTTAAGGCAGGGCCTCCTCTCTCAGTAAGAGTTAATACCAAAAATAACTTTTTATGACCTATCTATAGGGCAGGGCAAACTCTAATTACTGAACATCTGCTCTTAGAGTCCTCCGAATTACCCGCTTCCCTGCTGAAGACTCAGGCGCCTCATTTCTTAGCTCAGGATATGGGATATATCTCATTTTACCTTTCTATCTTTGAATCTCTCATGTATGTGGGGTTTCCACACATAAACATATAATTAAGTTTGGTTACTTTCTCTTGTTAATCTGTCTCATGTTGATTTAATTATTAGACCAATTGAAAGAAACTAGAAGGATAGAGGATAATTTTTTCTCTCTGATGCCCATCTCCATCTTTCTCTATCTCTCTGCCTTTCAAAATAGCCTATAATTTCCTTACAGAATGACTAAGAAATAAATGCAACTATCATTCTTTTATTCAATAAATAATGAATATTAGATCTATAATTATCAATGCAAATAACACTGAGAACAACTAAATATCACAAAGAGTCAAATTTACTTCTGGTTAAAAATTAATAAAAGGATGAAATTTTCTGCACAAAATGTGTATATTTGCTAAATTTATCCTAGAAAAACAGGACTTGGCAAAAATAACAGTCCCAAAATGAAATCAAACTAAGTTATAATCAGTATATGCAATATAGACAAAAATAATAGCTTAAATAAATTTGTTGCAAAATTTAAGTGGAAAACAACTGATTCCCATGCCACTAATTTCAGCAAAATGAAAAATAAAAAGATTCAAAGAAAATTAAAATAGTTTAATTGACCCATGTAGATCATTAATCATGAAATTAAATTGGCTTAATAGAATTCACTTTAAATAATGCTTTCTCATTAACAATTCATCCAAACATTTGTATTCAAAATGTCATTTGCATCAAACTGGTGTAAGAGAGAGGGTCAGCTCCCTGAGGGTCAGCTTTACCTTGACCGTCCTTACTTTGTTTCTTAGTCACTTTCATCCCAAAGAATCATGACTAACCCAGAAGATAATGAAGACATTGATTTTCCTATAAAGGGATGGTTCCATGGACATATATTAAGTAGGAGTGGCAGACCATCCCAGGGTCTTGGGAATCAACTCTGAATCATTGGACTTTGAGAGCTGAACACTGAATGAAGATTCTGCCCTTATATATAATACCTAGTGTATAGTAACTCTTCAAAAATATTTGATGGGGGTGGATGTGGATGGATGGATGGATGGATAAATGTATAGACAGATTTATATGGAAAAAAACAACCCTTATATATCTAATTTTTGTCTTCTATCCTTGACTACAATGTAGTTATAAGAGTTAAGTATGAAGGTACCTAGATTATCCAAGCCAGCTAATAAAAAAAAAAAAAGCTTCTAGAGATATTAATAACTATGTTAACTAGGATATCTCAGCTGCTGAGACTACACACCAGGAGAATTTAAGAGAAAGCTTATTATTCACACAAATGACTCCTGGGAAGAGCAGGGTAGGCAGAAGCAGGTTCAGACTGGCTGGCTGAAGGCAGAGAGTGGGTGGGATCTTTGTAGTGGCTAAGGGGTAAGGCTGGGGAAAAGTTCCTATACTTTGGCTGGAGATTTGTGAGGTTAGAATCTCCCACCAGCACCAAAGAAGCAAAGACACATAGGCTTTTTTATCAGCCTATCCAGATGTAGGGTCAAAGGGAAAAGCGGGATGAGGTCAAAAGAAGGCACAAACATAAAAAATTGGAGTCAGACTCCACACAGACTATCATGAGAATGAATTGAAAGATTTGTAGGTTAAGTTTCATTTTTTATGAAAAAAATTTTTTGTCATATTTACATGTGACTTCATCATCAACAATGTGTAATAATAAATCAAGAATCACCAAAATTTTTCTGTAAAGGGCCAGATGGTAACTATTTTCGGCTTTGCAGTGGTGTAGTCTATCACACCACTCACTTTGGCCCTTGTAATGCAAAAGCTGCCACAGATAACATATCAACAAATGGGCAGGGTTCTGTTCCTATAAAACTTGACTTATGGACACTGAAATTTGAATGTCACATAATTTTCACATGTCATGAAATATTATTCTTTTATTATTTTTTTAAACCTTAAAAGGTAAAAACCATTCTTAGCTCATAGGTCATACAAAAACAGGTGGCATGTTGGATTTGACCCATGGAATATATTAATACTTTATGAACCTCTGTTATCAATTATTGTTGTATTACTGTTCAAAAATATTCTCCCACAGTCCATTGGTAGAATACGTGTCCCAATCTCATTGATGTTGGACTTGGCCTTATGACTTGCCTTGGACAATGAGATGTAAACAAACTGTGATGGCTGTAAACAAAGGTGTGAAACTGTGATTTATAATAAAAAATACTGTATATGTATTTGTTTGTCCCCATTTCTGGCACAGAGCTCCTAAAAACCCTTGGAATTTCCTTAATGATAAAAGGGATAAAGTTATCTTTTCATAATAACCTCTTTTCAACCGCACCAGAGTTTATGTCAATGAGGTAACTTTTGGAAAGCCCCTAAGCATTGGGGACTGGTTGATAGCGGATCAATAAGAATTAGAAGGCTAGAACTCTCAACGCCACCCCCACAACCTCCAGGGAGGAAAGGGGGCTAGAGGATGAATTAATCAACAAAGGTCAGTAACTTAATCGTGCCTAGGAATGAAGCCTCCACAAAATCCCTGAAGTATGGGCTTCCTAGAGCGTCTAGATTTGTGAACACATAAATGTAGCATGCCCACAGAGGACATGGAAGCCCTGCTCCCCTTTCTGTATACTTCATCCTATGCATCTCTTCTATGTGGCTATTCCTGAGTTATGTTCTTTTATAATAGTTAACCCTAATGACTCCACCAAAATACTAGAACTGATAAAGGTATTCAGTCAAGTAGCAAGATACAAAATCAGTTGCATTTTTATATATCAATAATGAACTATCAGGAAGAGAAATTAAGAAAAAAACCCAGTGGAGCAGAAGGAGCCACCAGGGGAATTGACATCCACCACATCAAAGACCAAAGTTTTGGTGCAAGAAGCCCAGGAACCAGGACATCTACCTAAGGCTGTTGGTCAAGCTGTACAGGTTTCTGGCCAAATAGTCTACGTTCAACCAACTGGTACTGAAGAGGTTATTCATGAGTCACAACGACTGGATGCCATGTCCTTGAGGTCCCCCAACTGAAGGTGTGTGCACTTCATATGAGCAAATGCACCCGGAGCCACATCTTCAAGGCTGGAGGCAAAACTGTCACCTTCAACCTGGTGGCTCTGGATTTCCTCAAGGGCTGTGGCACTGCCCTGCTCTCTGGTCCTCACTAGGGCCTAGAGGTGTATAGGTATTTTGGCAAGGCCCTTGGAATACCACACAGACACACCAAACCCTACTTGTGCTCCAAGGGCCAAAAGTTTGAGCACACCAGAAGATTACAGGCCAGCCACAGCTATGAACACTAATCCCAGATCCTGCTTTGTTATTAAAATGATTTTGGAGGCTGACAAAAAGAAAAAAAGAAAAAGAAAGAAAACAATCCTACTTACAATTGCATTAAAAGAGATAACTAGAAATAAATTTAACCAAGAAGGTAAAAGGCCTAGAAAACTATTAAGATATTGAAGAAAGAAACTGAAATAGATATAATAAAAAGAAGGATATACCATGCTCATGAATAGGAAGAACTGACATCATTAAAATGTTCATACTACCCAAAGCAATCTACAGATTCAGTACAATCCCTATAAAAATACCAATGACATTTTCCACAGAACTAGAACACATAATCCTAAAATTTATATGGACAATCAAAGATCCCAAATAGCCACAGCAATCTTGTGAAAGAACAAAACTGGAGGTATCATGCTACCTGATATCACACTATGTGACAAGGCTAACGTAATCAAAACAGAATGGTACTGGCATAAAAACAGACACATAAATCAATGGAACAGAATAGAATGCCTCAAAACAAACCCACCACTACATGGTCAATTAATCTATGACAAAAGAGGCAAGAACATACATACAATGAGATAAAGACAGTCTCTTTAATAAATGGTATTGTGAAAAATGAATAGACACATGCATAAGAATTAAACTGGATCACTTTCTTACACCACATATAAGAATAAATTCAAAATGGATTAAAGACTGAAATGTAAGACCCCTAACCACAAAACTCCTATAAGAAAACATAGGCAGGAAACTCTGACATCGTTCTTAGTAATTTTTATTTTTTATATCTCTTCTTGGCCAAGAGAAACAAAAGAAAAAATAAACAAATGGGATTACATCAAACTAAAGAGTTTTTGCACAGTAAAGGGAACCATTGTGCTTGCTTGAGCAGCATACACACTGAAATTGGAATGGTACAGAGAAGATTAGCATGGCCCCTGAGCAAAGATGACATGGAAACTATCAATGAAAGGAAAAAATCTAATGAATGGGAGAAGATGTTTGCTAATGATACATCTGATAAGGGATTATTATTCAAGATATGTAAGGAACTCAAGCGACTTTATACCAAAAGAACTAACAATCCGATTAAAAAATCAGCAGAGGACCTGAACAGAAATTTCTCCCAAGAGCACATACGGATGGCCGATAGACATATGACAAGATGCTCAGCATCACTAATCATCAGGAAAATGCAAATTACAATAAAACCCCAATGAGATATTACCTCATACCCGTCAGAATGCCTATAATCAACAAATCAACAAACAACAAGGGTTTATGAGGATGTGGAAAAAAGGCAACCCTCACGCACTGTTGATGAGATTGCAAATTGGTACAGCCACTGTGTAAAACAGTATGGACATTCCTTAAAAAATTGAAAATAGAATTATCATGTAATCTAGCAATTCTACTTCTGGTTATTTATCTGAAGAAATACAAAACCCTAATTAGAAAAGACATATGCAACCCATATTCATTGCAGCATTATTTACAATAGTCAAGATGAAAGCAACCTAAGTGTCCATGAATAGCAAACAGATAAAGAAGAGGTGGTACATTATACAATGGAATACCACTCAGCCATATAAAAGAATGAAATCTTACCATTTGCAACAACAATAGACCTAGAGAGTATTATGCCAAGTAAAATATGTCAAAGACAAATGCCATGATTTCATTTATATGAGGAATCTAAAAAACAAAATAAACAAACAAAACAGAAAAATTCATAGATACAGAGAACAAATTGATGGTTCCAGACATGTGGGGTGGTTGCAGGGCTGGGTGAAAAAGGAGATGGAATAAGATGAACAAATTGCTGGTTATAAAAAGCTACAGGGATGTAAAGTACAGCATAGGGAATATAGTCAATAATACTGTAATAATAATGTGTGGTGTCCAATGAATACTACCCTTACCAGAGTGATCACTTTGTAAATTATTTATATAAATGTCTAATAACTAAGTTGTATTAATATACCTTAAACTAATATATTAATAATATTTGTATGTCAACTATAATTTGAAAAAATTTTTTTAAATATTTAAAAAACAACACTCCTGTCACTCAGGAAATTCTAAAGGTTTTAGGAGCTTTGTGTCAGCAACAGGTAACAAAAACGAAATATATTTCTTATTATACTGCAACTTGTCTATTTGTTTCTCATCCCACCTAGATTTCAGAGGCCCAAGGGATGGGTCTAGTTACTTTGAATTCCCACGACTTGGCACCTAGTACGAGTTGATACATAATTGCTGGTTTTATTAAACTTGCCATTATGTTTGTTGTTTTGGTGGTATAAGGTCTACTTCAGGGAGTTACCTAGCTCACTCAGGGACATGAGCTATGTGAAGTCATTTAATAGGTGATTTAATAAATATTTTTCAGTCTCCTCTCCATCTTTCCAGAGAAGGCTACTATCAGTTTTGACCAAGAACTGTAAGGCAAACAAAAGCTTTATTTGGGGGTCTTTTAGGAATTGAAATTCTGGAGGCACAAATTTGAGTGCAAACCCCAACTACATTCTGAGGAAGAAAGAAAGGGGCAGACCTTACAAAGACATAAAAAGGGGGGCTTCCAAAGGAGTTCCACAACTTCCTCTGAAACAGCTGTGATTGGTGCCGACAAGTAGACTTACACTACGTGTGCTACACATGATCAATTGCTATGTCTATCGCTACGTGAAAAATTTGTTTTTTAATAGAAAGCTCAATGATGCAGAGCCAGTTCCAGGAACTATTAGGATATAGCCATTGTGGTTTAGCTCAGTTCAAAAGTTCAATTTCACATGGAGAGGGTGTATTAGCTCAGCTTTTTGGAGGCCTCCTGGCTCTGTTTTAGATTGCTCTTTTTTTTCTTTTTTTCTTTTTTTGGTATGTGGGTAGCTCCCTGACTGGGAATCGAACCCAGGCCAAAGCACTGACAGCGCCAACGCCAAAGCCTTAAGCCACTACGCTCTTTTGACATCAACAACTCCATTTTGCTGTTTTTATTTCACACTACTATTTTGGCCGAGGCACCCTAAAACTTTAGGATAAGAACTCAGATTTCCTGACTTTGGAGTGTTCTTTCCATTTCCTCCTCAAAAATACCCAAAGAAGGGACGGGGTGGGAGAGGAGGGGTGGAAGCTAAATATATAGTGATGGAAAAAGAAGTCACATTAGGTGGTGAACTTATTATACAACAAGTTGACAATACACTGTAGAATTGTGTGCCTGAAACCTATGTAATCCTTGCTAACAGATGTCACCCCAATAAGTCTAACAATAAAAAGCAAAATACCCAAAGAACCTTTAGGAATATTGGTGATTGCGATAAAAGAATTTCCAAGCCTAGAGACAGAGCCCAACTCTGGCTCCTTTTTTCATATTGTCTTCCCAGGTCATCTGTTCCCATGGCTGCATAAAATAAATTGAATCAAATGGATGATGCCATCATACCGCTTCTCTCCACTAAGACTAAGAGCAGCCTAGCAGCACAGGGCCAAATGGAGACAGACAGCAGTCAGAGTAGCATGCTTCTCCTTCCCAAAGAGAGAGAGACCTAAGGTCGCAGAGAGACTTTACAGTGGCTTTAAAGTTACAACAGTAACTTTGCAGTGAGAAACGTGAGAAACACCACTGAAAGGTCAGCATCAACTGTGGTAAGTCATGATGTGGTATGAACAGCACTTTAGCGCTATAGTCTTCCTCTACAAAACTGTAACCCTAGTCCAATCAATGTGAAAAACTTGAAACAAATCCCAATAGAGAGGTATTCTACAAAGTACTTGACCGGTACTTCTCAAAAATGTCATCAAAAACAAAAGAAGTTTGAGAAACTGTCACAGCAAAGAGGAGCCTAAGGAAACGTGACAACTAAATATGAAGTGATGTCCTGGATGGGATCCTGGAACAGAAAGAGAACACTAGCTCAAAACTAAGGCTACTTGAATCAAGTATGGACTTTGATTAATAATGATGTATCAATATTAGTTCATTAATGTGCCATACTAATGTAAGATAATAACAGGGGAAACTGAGTGCAGGGTATATGGGTACTATCTGTGCTATCTTCACAATTTTTCTTTAAAACAATCCTGAAATATTAAGTTCATTTTTGAAAAATTGACTTTTTAATCTCTTGAAAATAGGACATTAATGTAAAATATCTAAAATATTTGCATTTAAGAAGGAGCTTCAGAATAGGCCACATTAAGAAAATATAGCAAAACCTGCAGAGGAATCAATTTCTCTTATGAGTAAAAAAATAATACTACCTAGTACCTATTCAATGATATGAGGAGCAAAGGAAGAACGTGTCAAGATAAGGGTATATATTCCAATCAGTGTCCTGCTGCAGAAATCATAACAAAACTATGCTATGAATCTCTCTTTGAGAAAAGAGAGGTCATCAATAGCTTACATCTTGTTTCACTGCCCCTCTGAGATGACACTTTTTCCAAAGGGGATAAAAAGGGCTGCCAATGAGAAACTGTTCAAATGACTAAGAAAGACATCTCAGGAACTTCCAAATTAAGTTTGACTGTTAGTCGATGTACAGAGCAGTTGTTATATGTCATTTGTTCTCCAGGAGATGGAGCTTTAGTCTAAAATATGGATGCAAGACAAGTTGGCAAACAGGGCCCAGAATGATGGAGGTCAAAGAAAATGCATAAAATGTGGCCTATATCAAGGAGGGTTTCAAAAGCATTTTAAATCTCCTTGGAGATGAGTTCTCACCTGATTCTCCCATTATAAACATTCATTTCTTGATTGTTTTTGTCCAGACAAAAAAGAAAAAAGAAAAGAAAAAAGAAAATTTCAATGGAAGTCATAAAAATTACAATTTTGCTTTTAAAATGGCATTTCTCTTCCCAAAAGTCTAAAGGTTCACTATTAACTTGTTGTGCAGTTTGTATGTTGAAAGAGATGACATTCACTGTCCTGGTAAATTTATTATACAGATAGGAATTTTCTCCAAAATATTCAGATGTAAAATTCATCTTTCATGCTTTATTCTAAAACAGATCAATCTGACTTAGCACCCATCTCAGTCATACTCATTTCTAGCCTCCATATACAAAAGGGAAGAATTTTGATTGGCATGTTATCAATTGAATGTTTATGTCCCTCCCTAAAATTCATGTGTTGAAATACTAACCCCAATGCTATGGTATTAGGAAGTGGGTCTTTGGGAGGTGATTAGGTAATGAGAGTGGAGTTCTCATGAATAGAATTAACGCCCTTAAGAAAGAGGTTCCAGAGAGTTCACTTTTCTCTTCTGTTAGGGCCTCCTATGAATGTGGAAACAGGCTCTCATCAGACACCCAATCTGCTAGCACCTCTTAGACTTCCCAGCCTCCAAAATCATGAAAAGTAAATTTTTTTTTAAGTCATATATAGTCTACGGCATTCTGTTATAGCAATCCAAATAGACTAAGACACATGTATTGATTCACATGCTCATTTTTGACTCATCATCGTGACCATAAGGATGGTTCCATGAGAAGCCAGGTAATTCATGAGGCCATCTCTAGGTGTAGCCTGAAAGGTGGGATAATGTAATTGGCCACTGCCTACCTTCTTCAAAGTCAAGGAATCTGAATGAAATTTACATTCTGCTATCTGGGAAGAAGAGAGATAGATGATTTTAGGCAACAGAGTATCTGCCATGCTATATGTATCAGTTAGCTACTGCTACATAACAAATTATACCAAAATTCAATAATTTCAAACAATGGGCATTTTAGAGTCTATATATATCAGCTAGATGGTTCTGCTAGTCTCAGCTGTTCTCACACATACATCTGTGTTAGGTATGAGTTGGGTAGGGGACTCTGCTGATCTACACTGGGCTCTCACATGATGGGAGGTGAGTTGGCTATATGAGTTTTGACAATTAAGTTCGCAAACTTGTCACCATGCGCTTATGTTGGCCACACTGTACAAACAACTAGGTAAGGTTTTATAACCTTGGTATATCTGTATCTCACAGCTGTGCTCATGTCGACGTGTGGTGGTATCTTGCTGAGGGGCATTTATTATTGTTGTTGCGTGTTTTTGTGTCCTGTCACAAGAATGTTGGAGCTTGAATTAGAGCAATGAACAAACATTAAATTTCTTGTTAAAACTGGCAAGAGTGGAAGTGAAATCAGGGACATGTTAGTTCAAATTTATGGGGATAATGCCATGAAGAAAATGGCAGTGTACAAATGGATTAAACATTCTTCTGAAGGGAGAGAGAGCATCACTGAAAGAGGTCAGGGCAGCCAGTAAAGAGCAGAACTGAGGAAAACATTGCAAAACTTCATCAAATTGTGCATCAAAATTGTTGCTTAACTGTGAGAAGTAGAAGACCATGTAAACATCAATAGAGAAACTGGAAAATCTTAACTGAAAATCTTGGCATAAGAAAGGTGTGTGCAAAAATGGTCCTGAAGGAGCTCACCGATGAACAAAAAGCAAAGGAAAGTTGAAGCTTGCCAAGACCTTTTGGAGAAGACAGACAATGTTTTGGGCTATGTTATCTATCACTGGTGATGAAACATGAGTCTATCAAAATACTCCTGAAACAAAGTATCATAGACAGAAGTCAGGTCAGTCAATTCTCCATGACCAGGAAAAGTTCCATCAGTCCAAATTAAGAGTCAAAAAGATCTTATAACCGTTTTTGATACCAGAGGGATTGTTCATTATAAATTTGTACCAACTGAACAGTCAACAAAGTTTACTATTTGGAAGTGCTGAAAAGGCTGTGTAAAAAAAGTTAGACCAAAACAACTTGAACTTTTCACCAACAACTCATGGCTCTTGCATCATTACAATGTACCAGCTCACACGGCACTGTCTGTGAGGGAGTTTTTAGCCAGTACACAAATAACTTTATTGAAACACTCTCCCAACTCACCAGCTCTGGACCCCAGTGATTTTATTCTTTACCTGAAGATAAAGGAAATACTAAAAGAAAGACATTTTGATGACATTCAGGGCATCAAGGATAATGCAGTGACAGCTCTGATGGCCAAATTGCTTTGAAAGGTGGACTAAGCACTGGCATTGGTGCATAGTTTCCCAAGGATTACTTTGAAGGTAACTGTAGTGGTATTCAGCAATGAAGTATGTAGCACTTTTTCTAGGATGAGTTCGTGAACTTAATTGTTTGACTCATTTTCCAGCAGGCTAATTTGGGCTTGTTCATAAGACAAAGTAAGGGTTCCAAGAGAAAGAACAAAGGCTGCAAGCCCCCTGTGAGCCCTAGGTCCAAAATTGCCACATCCTCAATTCTGCTGCATTCCATTGGCCAAAACAAGTCATTAGGCCAGCCTAGGTTAAAGGGCTGTGGAAACGGACTCCATTCTCTTGATGTAAAGAGCTGCAAAGTCACCCTGTAAAGAGGTTGTTAGATGAATATACAAAGAATTATGGTTGTTTTTGCAATCAATCCACCATGTTTTTATTATGAACTTTGAGCATGCTTGTAAGGCTAGATCATATTTGTAAGTGTAGATGAATCACAACTGAGATGGAAAGAATGGTCGTGCAAAGGGAATTTCATTATCCTCATAATCATGTACCCCCACATTTTATGCAGTTGTATCATTTGGAGCACCATAGTTTGGAGGGGGTTTTATTGTATTTATATCACACACACACACAATGTTGGCTATCAATTCTCTAAGGACCTCCAATAAAATTTGTTGATTAAGCAAAGGTAAGTTTATTGGATTCACAGCAGTAAGAAAGAACATCATCTTGACAGGGTCTTGGTAGTATCACAAAATGGAGAAATTCGTGTTCAGAAGGAAAAACTTCTCCTCTTCTCTCTTATGTTCTTTATCTGGGGATCCTGTGAATTAAACTAGCAAAAAACAGATTAACAGAAAAAAAGAATCACAATTTTTATTAATATTTACATTTATGGGAATTCACCCAAAAGATGAAAAATTCAAAGAAACAGACTCACAGGCTTATATACCCTTTTAAGAAAGGAAAGAGGGTTTGGGTTTTAACAGACAATAAATTGTGGAGGAATGACTAGGACATACCTGGAGAGAGCTAATGGGAGAAAAGAGTTATTTTAATAACGTCTGTTTATGCAAATTCAGTATGGTGTAGACTCCTGGTCTATAATGATAAGAGTCGTTTTTCTCTCCCTAGTGCTAAAGGAATGGGGAGGGCAACTTCCCTGAAGGGAAATTTATGTCCTACTTTCAAGTCAGATAAAAGGAGGGAGAGAAAACTCTTCCTGCATTTGTTGATTCTCAATTGACTTTAGTGCAAAATAATCCCTACACTAAAGTGGCTTATTTTGGGGTGGCACATCCTGATCCTCTTCATTAGCAAAGAGTATTTGTAGGATTTTAGGGCCTGGGCTGGGTAATTTTAATGTATAATAGGCTTTGCAAGGTAGGGAGTCATCTAGGATTGGGCATAGATTATGACCTAGTAGCTCTGGGTAGATGGGCCCAGTGATTCAAAAGTTTTGAAGCAAATCTTAATGAAAAATCTATTTTCACTGGTTCAGTCTTATCTTACAAGAGCAAGTATTTCTTGGAATCAACAGCTAAATATTTTATGCCTCATCTCCGTATTATTTAATATAAGCATGGAAAAGTATTCCTGGTCTCAGTATAGTTTAATTCATGGACAGGAAATTATGTCACTTTCCATTCTCATATATATTCAATGTGTCTTATTTAGCCACTACTTCTCTCCAACTCCAGCTGTCGCTGGGTGGAATATTATTTATGACCTTACTTCTTAAAAGCATGAGATGATTTTGAACTGCAAACAAAGTGGGTTTAATCTAAGCAAAACAGTCAACACAATATTCAATTCTAAGTAGGGAATTAGTTGAAAGGCCTGATTTCACTATTTTTGCAAGCAGGACGAACACTCCCACACAACCTCTTTTAAAAATCACTTTATCTTTAAAAAAGCCAGTTTTCTCAACCAAGGTTCAGTACATCTTTACAGTAACACTGTAAAAAGCTCTGACGTTGACAGATTCCAAAGAAAATGAGGCAAGATATAAAACTTAGAATACTACTCATGTGAACATATGGTTAGACGCTTTATTTAAGGAAAAGGACAAGGAATTCAGAAGGGCTATAATTAGAAAGAGACTTCATGCGCTGCTCATAAGAACAAGTAGCTTTCCTAGGACTGTGAATGTGTAAGATAATGGCCTCTGACATTTTGAAAAATGGCTGTATTGTACCTAGTCAATAAACATGAAAAAGCACACTTGGTGAGCAGAAAATTGTATAAAGTGACATTCTTTTTGTTGTCTGTTGGCAGAGGTAGGATGATGAACAGTGGGTTCTTTGTTGCTATGACGATCATTTCCCTTTGCAGAGTGGACAACTACACCATGATATAAGGAGTTCAGCCAATGCTATAACCTAAGGGGGTACAAATCCTGATTATATCTTTTTGCTGATATAATCAGGAAGGTCCTCTATTCCCACCCTGCTCCATTCCATTCTTCATGCTGCAACAAGCACCATCTTCAACAAGATAAATCATTATCTATGTAAGTCATTCCCCTTTTACAAAACCCATCAACGCCACCTCCCTGTGTAAGCCTAACTCTATAACCTGGCCCCTGGCTCTCCCATCAATTTTAGTCCCCTCTGAACCTGTTTTTCATCATTGGAAGGTTCTGTCTACCTTTGCATAGTTGTTCCTTCTCCTTGGAATGCTCTTCCCTCAGAAACTTGACTTCTACTCCTCTGTCAAATGGCAGGAAATCTCACCTCTGCACAAGGACTTCCCTGACATTTTGAATACCACAAGTCTTCTCCCAGTCCTTGCCCCTTTCAAATCTCAACTCCTCATTTGTTTTCATCCGAATTGTAAGTATATAATGTATCTGTCCATTCACTAAGTTATTGTCCTTTTCTAATAGAACATGACTCCCATGAGAATGAAGACCTTGTCAGTCTTGTTCACTGAAATGTCCCCAGTGCCTGCCACACATAAATTCAAGAGATATGTGTTGAATAAAATGAATGATAAAGATCAAACCAGCAAATAAATAAATGAAGAAAAGAGGGAGGAAAGATAGTGAAAAGGTTATATGATCACATCATTTGAGCAACTAGATCTAGTTGTGCTTGAATATGGTGCCTCTGGATTTTTTAATTATGTGCATCAAAAATTCTGTATTTATTGCTTAAGCTAGTCTAGCTTATGCTTCCATTTTTTGCCATTAAAAAGTCACTTTAAACTAAGTTTGTCCAACCTGCAGTCCATGGGCTTCGGGTGGCCCAGGACAGCTTTGAATGCAGCCCAACACAAATTCGTGAACTTTCTGAAAACATCATGAAAATTACACACAGACCCTTTTTTTATACCTCATCAGCTATCATTAATGTTAATGTATTTTATGTGAGGCCCAAGACCATTCTTCCAATGTGACTCAGGAAAGCCAAAAGGATAGATACCCCTGCTTTAAACTTTTTGTTATTATTGGTGGTGGTGGTGGTGGTGTATATTCTTCAATTTGAATATAGGCTTTGCTTTTAAAATGGCCACTACTGAATTCCCACGTGCAGGCGAAGTTTTTTGTCTGGTTAGAGGATCTTTCCACAGAGACCCTCCAGAACTGCTCATTGATAATAGTCTTAACTATAGATTTTTGTCAGTCCTGATTTTCTCTGTACCAACATACCTGCAGTCAGAAACAGATGTGTGGGGAACAGTATAGGGAGGTGAGAGAAATTTGTGATCACATCAACCATTAAAACTCAAAAAAGAATATAGAACTGCTATAAAGCCCTTGGCTTTCCATGTGAACCCAGATTTCAAAGACTTATTAAAAGGGGTCCCCAAGTTTATACCCTCTCAGTCCCTACTTCTCTCAAACCTCTTTCCTTAAAGCTGCATGAGCATTTATTCTATGTAGAGGCCAGCTGTTCTGCAAAGGGAAAATAGATAACAAGCATGTCTCTGAGGATAACAAATGTAGTTGGCTTTGAGTGGAAGGGAGTGGAGCAGATAAAGCTCTTTAAAACAGGAATAAGAAAAATATCACATGTCTTCAGGAAAGAGAGAGATCATTATAGAACAAGGTAAGTAAATACTCAGAGCCTGGGTTGAGAAAGAAAAGACGACCCTACCTCTTGGGCAAGAAGAGGATGAGATGGTAGGGTAGACCTGAATGGCCCAGGGAAGAGCAACTTAGAGAAGGGGGTGGGGGTGGGAGACAGGGGTGAGGCAGGGATCCATAAGCCATGTCTGCAGCTGCTCCTTTGACCTTGGTAATAGGGAAGTGTTTTCACTCCCATTTGTTGGGAAGTTGATGTAAAAGCCTTCAAAATTTAGAGTAAGCTAAGACACATAGGGCTTACTGTGAGTCAGGTACTATTCTAAGTACTTTTCATACCTTAACCTATTTAACCCAGTGAAAGAAAACCTAGAGCTAGAAGTAAAGTGGCAAAAACAGATTTTACTTAGGGACTATTACAACAGAGGAAAAGAGACCTCAGTATACAACCGGGCTGAATTTCAACTATTACAGGGACAAGTAAGTGGGAATGTATACCCCAGGAGCTGGGGGCAGGAGGTGGGGGTGTCAGTGGTTAGAAAATTACTATAAGGAAAACACCAGGGGTTCAGGGCAGCGGCTGGGGTCAGGGGGGGTTCTGGCTAAACCAACCTAACAGGATTCTTGCTGAAGGCAGACTAAGGGATGAGGAGATGAGGAGTTTGGTCAGATACTGATGGCAATCAGATACTGAAGGTGGAAGATTACAGCTAAACTGACTTGACAGGATTCTTGCTAAAATTGGGCCAATGCAAAGAAGAATACAGATGTGCAAAGTCAAGGCATAGCTAGGAAGAGAGTTCATAGGAGCCTAACTAAAGTTTGGTTAAAGGCAGAGTTTCTGTCAAACTTTAAGATACTCTCTGAGATAGTACTGTTCCCTTTTACAAATAAGAACACTGAGATGTAGAAATGCCTGCTAGCCATGGACCTGGCATACCAAGGCAGTGCCCTTTACACTAGATGGTATAGCCTACCACACACCAACAGTATACAGTACAGCCTGTTGCTCCTGGGTTACAAGCCATACAGCATATTATTATAAAACACAAGCTTAAGTCAAGCACAAGAGAAAATGATGCAATCAAGACATATGATAAACACAAGATGTATGAGGCTGCTGACAGCATAACATGGCATGTTTTACAGAAAGCTTTTTATTGAGTAAAAAAGAGTAAGCTCTAAAATAATGATAAAAAGTATAGTACAGTATATATAAACCAGTAACAGTCATTTATTATCATTATCAAGTATTATGTACTATACATAACCGTATGTGCTATACTTTTATACGACTGACAGTACATGCTTGCTTATGCCAGCATCACCACAAACATGTGAGTAATGCATTACACTACAACATTATGGTGATGATGACACCACTAGACGATAAGGATTTTTCAGCTCCTTTATAATTTTATGGGACCACTGACACAGATGTGGCCTGTCGTTCACCAAACCATAGTTATGTAGCACATGACTACCCAGGAAGAAATACACGTGTGTGTGTGGTGCGTGCGTGTGTGTGTGTGTGTGTGTATACATATGTATGTATACATATATGGTTTGGCACTATCCACAGTTTTAGGCATCCACAAAAAGTCTTGAAATGTATCCCCTGAGAATAAGGTGAGACTACTACAACCTAAAACCTGGTTTTATTTATACAGATGACAACTCTCAGGATGTGGCCATATTTCCTACTACCTCAACTCTTAGGTTTGGAGCCTAAAGGGCTGGGAGAATAGATGACAGTGACTAAAATGCAGTTTATTGCTTCAAGTTTTAATCATATCTATTAACCACCCAAAACTTAGTGGCTTAAAATAGCAATGGGTTATGATTTGTCACGTTTCTGTGAAATGATGGGGCAATTCTTTCAGCTGGTTTCACTTCAGGTCACTCGCGTGACTGCAATCAGCTGAATTTTCTCAGATGGCCTCACTCACAGGTCTGGCAATTGGTGCTACTGTTAGCTAAGGCACCTTTGCTCGTTTTCCTCCTCTTCGTGGCCATTCATCTTACAGCAGGGTCCAAAGACTTCCTTAATTCCTTACATGGTAGTCTCAGGTTAGCATTCCAAGAGAGTAAAGGCAAAAACTGTGAAGTCTCTTGAAGCCTAGGCAAGAAAGTGGCACTGCATCCCTTCCACCATATTCTCTATTATTCAAGGCAACTCACAGGGCAATCCAAATTTAGGGGAAGAGAAACAGACTCCACCTTTAGATGCAAAGAGTGTCCTGTTGCAAATGTGCATATATACAGGGAGGGGAGGAATTGGTGCAGCCATTCTTAAAAACTATTACAAATCATGTGTCAACATTATAGTAGACTTGTTAACAAAAGGAACCAACAAAAGCAAAGGATTACTCAGCCTTAAAAACTAATGAAATCCTGCTATTTGCAACAACATGGATGGACCTCAAGGGCATTATGCTAAGTGAAATAACTCAGACAGAGAAAAACAAATATGGTATGATCTCACTTACAAAGTCATACCTTGGTACTTGGCTGCTTTGAAACTCATTGAATTTGGGCTCAATGTATTTTGATGTAAACATTTTGTTCTGGTGCTCGTCATTTGGTACTTGATGTACAAGCTAGAACTTGTCAGTATTGATTGCCTCACAACTCACTACCCTTTCCAGCCAAAACAAGGGGTCATGCATTAGTAGCTCTTGCCCTTCCACATTGCCATGTGGTCTCAACTTAGCTTCTGCAGTCATTTTGTGTATTTTTGGTTTGTGAACACATTAAA
Source organism: Lyroderma lyra (assembly GCA_004026885.1). Taxonomy (NCBI): domain Eukaryota; kingdom Metazoa; phylum Chordata; class Mammalia; order Chiroptera; family Megadermatidae; genus Lyroderma; species Lyroderma lyra. The sequence continues at coordinate 133,028 of PVJL010000291.1, forward strand.
TTTACTTACATTATTCCTTATGGGAAAATTTTGTTTGGTATTCATCGCTTTTGTTACTCCTTGTCCCTCCTGGAACCAATTAATGACAAGTACCAAACTGCCACTGTATGTAGAATCTCAAACAAACAAACAAACAAAACCAAGCTCATAGATACAGATTAGTGATTGCCAGAGGTGGAGGGAGGGCAGGGGTAAGAGGTAAATGGGAGAAATGGCAGAAGGCATGGGTCAAAAGGTACAATCTTTCATTATAAAATAAGTAAGTCATGGGGATGTAATTTACAACCTGGTGACTATAGTTACTAATACTGTATTGCATACTAGGTGCTAAGAAAGTAGATCTTAAAAGGTCTCCACACAAGAAGAAACTATGTAAGGTGACCAGTATTAACTAGTTTTAGTGTGGTGATTATTTCACAATGTGCAGGCACTCCTCACTTAATGACCAAGTTCCATTTTCATGATTAGGTTGTTAAGTGAACTGACTGATAAGCGAAGAGCTTAAAGATAGACGTCTTGTGATGTGTCGAGGTACTGTAAGTAGGCTGACCAGACATCCTGTTTTAAATGGGACAGAAAACAACCATTCTGTCCTATTTAAAACGAGATGTCTGGTCAGTCTAGTCATAAGGTATGTACTTTCCAATAGATATCATGCAACAGCACAATTATATATGAAATAAGTAGTCTTGCCAAACACTTGGTGTAGTGAACACTAACCTACTGTGGGAACGTGACAAAGATTGAGAAAGGGGATTGCCGAGATTCACACAGACTGAGAAAGGGGATTCTCTGCACAGGAAAACTAATCATAAGTCGGAGCAGTCGTTAAACAGGTCTTTAAGTGAGGAGCAGCTGTATGCTAATATTAAATCATTATGTTGTACACCTGAAACTAATATATGTCAATTATAGCTCAATTTTAAAAAAAGCAAAAGGAAGCCAACACAGAATGCTTTTAGAGAGGGAGGACTTAATAAAAAATAAAAAAAAAAGGGGGGGATTATTTTGCAAGATTAGGTTTCAGAAAGATAGCTGGTTAAAGATCGTGTATTAATCTCAAAGCCGGTTAAAGATTGTTAGGCCATAAAACTCACGACCTTTATTAGTTGTGTGGGGTGAATTCTAACTTCACAGATAGGGCTGTTAAGCAGATATACCATCAATTAACAAAGACATCAAACAAAAATTCCACTTCTGCCAACAAATTACTCAAGTTTGTTACCAGTTATCTATACAATGTAACTTGGCCTTTTCTCAGTTTTTTGACAATTTTTAATCTTCTCAATATATATGCCTCTTTACATCACCTAGCCACTTTCCACATCTTGGGTTCTTGGATAAATACACAACTGTGAAAACTAAAGGCTGTTGAATACACAATATATAAAATCTTTCCTACCAATCAACTCTATTTGCAGCAATTTTTACTCAAATATAACACAGATATAACCGCACACATCAAATTTGAGTCATAATTTCTTTGCCTTTTTAGCTTTTTCCTTGGTCTGTTTTTTAGCTGTTTTCCTATCATTACATCCAACATAATGGCTATATCTGTTAGGATCCTCTGAGTAGTAAGCAATGGAGATCCATATTTGCTGTCTTAAACAATAATGAGAATGTATCACTCACAAAATTAATAAGCACAGTAATAGAGCAGACTTCAGCTGAAATCTAATATAGCAGCTCAGTCATGTCACCTATGAGTTGATTTCTTTCAGACTCTCTTTGCCTTCTTTAAAATTGGCTTGAAACTAAAGCTGTAAAGTGGTTCGGAACATGCCATCCCTAAATATGCCACTCTGGCATGTTGATTACCCTGAGCTGAAGCCACCTATGAAGCAGCAACTACAGGAAGGACTCTCTGACCTCCCCTTCCCTAAAACAACTCATAAAATTTCCCAGGAGAAAGGGGTCCTCACTGGACCAGGAAGAGAACATTCTTATTACCAAAGACTGGGAGTCAATACTGAAATATACCTGTCCAAATGAACCCGCTGACATAAGTCTTACCTCCCATTGGCTTCCCCCATATATTTCCTAGTCACTGTCCCACAATTTACTGCTGCTAGCCCAAGACCCTTTGTCTCTAGTTAAATTCCCCCACAATTTAGTATTCTTTGTAAGCTTTTGAGTCTAATGGCCTCTTTGGGTCTTCCTTTTTCTTTTGAAGACTCCCACGTACACATAAAAAATTTGTATGCTTTTCTCTTGTCAATCTACCTTACATGAACTTAATTCTTAGGCTCAGCTACAGGTCCTAAGAGGATGGGAGGAAAAACTCCTCCCCCCCGACCCCCCACCCTGGCAGTGTAGTCAAAAGATGGCTACCAGGAGCTCCAGGGCTACCGACTTTGTCCCTACGAAAAGAAGCAAAAGTCTTTCCTTGAATTTTTCTTGCAAAAGGAAGGAAACCTCTTCCCCAGAATTTGCTAGCATCTCATTGCCTCTCATGGGTCCAAATGTGGTCACATGCACATACATTCTTAAGATAACCATGAATCCTGGGGAATTAAACTGTTTTTGCTGACTGCTTTAAACTAATCAGGTACCACCTCCGAATCTGTTGGTGGCATGTGTCCCACCTAAACTGGCTAATTTTGTTCAAGGAAATCCAGTGAACTGATACCAATGGGAAGGAATGGGTGCTAAGCAGCAAGCAATAAGGTTCAAGTTTATAATGGTTTAACTGTTAATTCTGAAATTCTATAGACTGTATCTCTGCCTTCTAAAACACATTGGGACAAAAAATTTAAATACTGATGGAAAGCTTTGTAAAAGTACTGCTGTGTATATAACATGTGAATGAGGTAGAAATGCTGTCTTTGTATTTATCATATGTTGCCTCTCATTTCTTCCTAGAATATGCAGGTAAAAAAACAAAAGTCTTTTGTTGTTGTTGTTATTGTTGTTATTGTTGTTGTTAAGACATCAAATGACCCATCTGGACTTGTGCCCTTTTCCTCTGTTAAATCTTTTTTGACACCATGTGAACATGCTCTGTCCACTGTTTTTCTACTTAATTTATTTGGAGGAGGCATCTCAGGTCATTTCTCATTCGTAAGAAAGGTTAGATGGGTCTTTCCTGGCTTTGGAATGCCAGGAATACAGGGTGAGGGTGAGAAGTTATTTTATAGGCAGTATTGAGCAAATGTGGTGGGTGGCTGATGGTACATGCACCAAGCCTGAAACAGTGTTTATTGGAGGAAATAACAAGAGATGGGCAAGTGGCAGGTATGTGACCCTTCTCCCCTCCAATGCCACTGCCATTCGGCAGAACACAGAGATAGCAGAGCCAGGAGAGGAACCCTACCCTGTGGGCTTACCAGCTGTATTTGAGGATATATCAGCCTCCCCTTGATGTCACCTTGGGTCCTACTCTTGTGGCTACAGCTATTGCTATGACGTATCATTTCAGACCTGCTCTACCACACCAACATTCTACCAGAATATTTTTTCATTTCACTCTTAGCTTTAACCAGCTTCTGTAACCCAAATAGACTCTCTCCACAGGAAGCCTACTTCCTCCCTCGGAGGCCAGTCTACAGGGGAACAATCTTCAGACAGGTTAATCCTTGCCTCCCAGTCCACCCCCTGATTTCAAAGGATAGTTTCTGTGTGACACATCCCACTCTCCACTAGCAGACTTGTACCTGTACCTGTTGAACCCATAAGGATTGCAATGCTAGTCTCTGGTTTTGCTAGAAAATAGTTAGAATAGCAAGTTGGAAAAGAAATGCCATGAATAAGACCGGAAGTCCCCCGCCAAACCATGGACCAAAGTATCCCAGAGCAGACAAAAGAGGAGGTTCCAGGCTGCTGATCAGGGCACCTTAGTCAGCCATTCTACCTCTTTCTATATATAGGAGTCTGATTGTTCTACCTGGCCATGAGTGTTAAACTAAACACAACAGTTTGGTCAGGGTACAATTCACCCTTCACCAGCCAACAGAGAGTAAGGAACAATTGTATTGTCTAAGACCACTCTGTCCAAGACATCAGTTTGGCTTGCTTGTACCCTTAGACTCAAGTCACTTCACTGGCTATTTGTTCTAAATGGGGTGAGAAATCCCAAATGGAACTCACCAGTTCATTTATTCCCCAACCCAGAAACAGAGCCCCACATAAAGCCGTAGTCCCATATACCAAGTATAACAACCACTTCCAGGCCCAAGGACGGATGTGAATGCTGACAGGGAGTTTCGCAAAACTCAGAATGGCCACCCCAGAGTGAAGGTTATATTTCCTAAACACAGACTGGAGATGGCTATTTGTCTAGACAGTTAGAATAGTTTATTCCAGGAAGTCATAGTCATTCATGGTCATTGTAAGAGGTGTTTCTACTTGTGGGCGTAAGCTTTGAGTGTAGCCAACCGAATCTGCAGCTGAGACTAGGAAGTGTGCATGGCCTGGAGAGAAGAGAAGGTGTTCTATAAAACTCACCAGGCCCTGAGGCCATTCTTGGTGGTTTCATTGGCAGGCACCAGGTAGGGTAATACAGTGAAGTATGCCAAGGGGCCAGGAGTGCTGGGTGCAGATCCTGAGATGGTAACCAATACTCCCCCTCCACATCTGATTCCATACTGATGTCCTACCATGGAGACAGACATACCTTTTCTCAAAGCAGCCAATACAGGAAGTCTTCTCTCCAACTTTAGATTAAATCGTACTTTCATGTACACCAAACAAAGTACTTGGCTTTTGTATGGAGACATGCCAAACAGGAATGGCTGCTTTTTTACATAATAGAGTCACATTCAGGTTGACAAGATGCTCATTCCATTACAACAGGGGCGTCCAACCTTTTGCCTTCCCTGGGCCACACTGGAAGAAAAACTGTCCTGGACCACACATAAAATACAGCAACACTAACAATAGCTGATGAGCTAAAAGAAAGATCTGGGCATAATTTTTGTAATGTTTTAAGAAAGTTTATGAATTTGTGTTGGGCTGCATTCAAAGCGATCCTGGACCGCATGCAGCCTGTGGGCCACAGGTTAAACAAGTTTGTGTTACAAGCACTACTTGGGAAGTGATGCCCAGAAGAACAGCAGATTCCTGTCTCCTGGTGGGGAGGAAACAGTTTATTTCTACCGTTCTCATGTCTTTGGCTGCTCTGACAATCTAACATAAAGTACATTAATAAGAGGGAAAAAAAATAATTCATATGTACGGGGGCTAAGTAAGAAAATGAAGTCCCAAAGAACAGTCAGGTAACTGACGCTTACATAACATCCTGAGCTAAGGAGAAGGAAGTAGGGGTCTGGGACTTCAAAGAGAAGGAAAGCAATTCACAGCAAGATGGAAAGGACAAATGTTTGGCAGAGATGATACAAAAAGGACTCTGAACTCCTGGTGCTGCCCACCACACCTGGCCCACATTCTTTGTAGTTATCTCTGATAATAACTCTCTTCCTGGAATAGCCCTCTATCTACATGCTCTTTAAGGTGGAAGTAAAAAGAAAAACTTCCTGAGAATTCTACTTCTTAAAAGCATTGGTGCCGAAGAGATGCATTTGGGGGTGGCAAATTTTGCTCCCTTTAACTCCCATTCAAGCTCAGTCTGGACTGAACACACGTCACTGAGTGGAATGTGAGGCAGACTCATGGGCAACAGTACAGTATTTCTGCTGGTTCTCTCTCTCTCTCCTAAGCTCTATTTACTTAAACTGAATATCTACTGTGTGACTTTTCCTGACAGTCTTGCATTTGTTTAATTATTTTACAGTTTGTCTATCAATTTGGAGAGAAATAAAACAATCCTGCCAACCAAAGACCCTTGCACACCAATGTAAGCACACAATTTAATATCAAGTAAGCATGATAGTATTTACATGTACGGAAGGAAGCACGAAAGTGACCACAGAGTCTGAGCAGAATTTCACACAAAGGTATACAGAAAAGTGGAAACGAGAATAATTAAAACTACCCATCTCTGTGATTGTCTCCACGCAGCCTGTGAAAGACTTCTAAGTTGGCCCTGGAAGCATCAGAAAGCCCACAATTTCACACTGCAGAATAGAAAGTTTGGCCCTGTTATGGGGCCTGTTACATTTTCAAGGAAATGTCCTAAAAAGGAGAGGTAAGGAGGTGCGGGGGAGGAAAGTTTTCCTCGGCCCTCTGAAGAGTCAGTCCCCAGCTGGCTCTAAAACTCCGACCGATCACTTCTCGGCCTTTTGGCTAAGATCAAGTGTAAAACTTTGACGGACAAAGATTAACAGGAGAAAAGCATTTTATTTAATATAAATTTTTCATAACATGGGAAGCTTCCTAAGGAAATGAAGACCCAAAGACACAAACCTGTGTACTAACTACCATGCTAGGTCTGATGAAGAATGGACAGTCCTGGAGGAATGTAGCAGGTTAGGGAGGAGTCCAAGGTAACTGCAGAGGGAAACTTAGCAAGTCCTGTTTGTTAGGATTCTTCTCAGAGTCCCTTTGTCTTCAGAGATAAAGATGCTCCTCTCATAAGAGCGTTCTAAGGCCTATTGCAGAGAAAAGGGTCAGCAGGGGGGAGTAGGTCAAAGTGACCTTCTTGCTTCTGCTATTTTCTCAGAACACCTGCTTAAAACAGTCAACATGTCAAGGTGCCAAAACAGAGCTTGATCACCTTACCACCACTGGTCGGTTGCTGCCTCTCCTACTCTGTTCTCATTGAGGCACCTTTCCTTGTTTTTCAACCACTCATCAAGAAATTCACCTGAGGCAATTGTACAGGTAGGAAAGTTTACAGAAAGGGACACTGAGGAAAGATTGTACATTTCATCAGTGCACCAAGAGTCAAATCATAGCAACAATTATCGCCATGGTGACTTTCATTAATCATATTATATAGCAAGTCATAAGAAAATTGCCAAAATCTACACGTATTTTACAAGGTATACATTTTTATACATTTACAGATGTAATACACCAATATATTCCTATAAAGCTTTTCAAAAGTTATATAAGTATACAGAATTAAAAGATAAATTTTCCTTCTTTTTACCTCCTCCTCCACCCACAGCCTGCCCAGCCCCACTTCTTCCTAAGAAGTGACTTTTTATGCACCTCAAAAAACAAAAAAAAGTGCTCTGACAGGTGGGTCCATTCCTCTGGCTTCCTGGGTCTTTTGCACCTCAAAGGTGGTTGCTGCCCTCAAATAAAAGCCTGCTAGCATTGAAGGCCAGGTATTGTATGGGGATTTTAATTCACTTTTAAGAAGCTTTATCTGAAAGTAAAACTTTGTAAACCTCAACAGCTTGATCAATAAAGGGAGAAGGTTTGTGAGGAAGGCAAGGTCTCATTAAGATTTCAGGACTTGTTCAGATGAATTTTGACAAATTAACAGATACTAAGGGTGCCTCTCCCTTTACTTCCTCACCCCTCCTCTCCCCTCCCTTCCCTTCTTAGAAAGGTTCTTCCTGGCCTATCTCACACATTCCAAGGCTTCAATTACCACCTTCAAAGTAAAGGCTAATCAGGTATGCAACCCCATAGCCAAGAGTATCCTGATGTGTCTTAGCAAGAGTGGCACTGCCATCCAGCCTACTGTCCAAACAGAACCTGAGTGTCACTCAATTTAGTCCTCTTCCTTGTCTCCCATGACAAATCAATTCATTGCCAAGCATGGTATTTTCTACTTCCAGGCTAACTCTTCAATCCAGAGCTTCCCAGCCAGCGGGCCCTGCAGGCTAGTGTGCTCTGGACCTGGGTAGGGTGGGCTGAGTTACCAATGGGACAGCTGCAGGAGGTGAGGGGCAGATCCTGCTAGGGCCAAATACCCCAATGTGTAGGACAAATATTATTTTTCTATGTGTTCTGCCACTTAGAAAGATGTGTCCTCTCCTCTCATTCACCCCTCCCACCATGATTGTGGTCCTCTCCATCATGTAACATCTCTCTACTTCAGGCCCGCCGATCCACTCCATGCTTCACGCTGAAGCCAACAATCTTCCCCTGACCATGTACTTCCCTGCTTCCTCGATATCTGCTGGGTAAACTTCAAGTGCGTAGCCCAGAAAATCAAGTTACAAGACTCTTCTTTACCCACTCACCTTCACCAAATTCTCTCTCTCCATACCTCTCTTCCTTCCCACTTCCAGGCAGGCCAAACTATAGGTCTATCCATCATCTCTTAAGAGCAATTCCAAAATCAAAATCTGAAATAGTTTTAACAACTAAAACTTTTCTTTTGCAGCAAATCTATTTTGTAGCAAATACACAGACTTATGGTTATGTATTAATTTGTTGCATTTAGTGTGCATATTTATACATTTTTTACAGAGAATTAATATTTTGCTTACCTCCCTAGGAATGTTATTAACATATGGTACAGGTACTGTATTATTCTGAAATAAAAAATTCTTAATTCTGAAATAGGTTTCGACTTAAGGATCTGGAATAATCATGGGCCTGTGGTAGATATTGAAATTGGTTTTGGCCAGAAATACCTATGTGTCTCCATCCTTTTTATCTGGCTAACTGATCCAGTAATTGGCTTTATAACCAACTACACCAAAACTTAATGGGTTAAAACAACAATCATTTCTTTAGCTCACACCTCTGCAGTCTGCAGGGATTGTCTGTCTCTGCTCCACAAGGCATCAGCTGGGGTTATTCAACTGAGCCCTGGAAGACACATTTCCAGGACAGCTACCTCACATGGCTGGCAAGCTGGAGCTCGCTGTCAGCAGGGAACTCAACCCCAGTGAGGATGGTGGCCTCAGTGCCTTTCCACGTGAGTCTCTCTCCCTGACCATCTCCATGGGCTGCACTGGCTTCCTCACAGCATGGTGGCTGGGTTCCAAGGGAAACTACATGAAGAGCAGGTAGTAGAAGTTGTGCATTTCTAAAGCTGGCCCCAGGAAGCACCTTATTCTGGTGTTTAAGTAGTTGCAGGTCACCAGTCACCAATCTGGATGGGAGGAGTGTCATAGAATTTCAAAACCTTGTTTGAAAATACCACACAACCCACATTTGTTCTTCAAGGAACAGCTCCAACACTATCACTTCTAAGGAGTTTTCTGCACTCTTGAAACAGTGCAAAGAGCCCCTTCCTTTGTATTTACCTCAAGTATACAGAGAATTTTCTTTCCAAAACTCAACTTTAATGAGGTATAATTTACATACAATAAAACTCCCCTGATGGGTTTTGACAAATGTATATACACTTGTATAGTCACCACTACAAAATACGAAGGGGAACACAAAAAAACCTCAGAATTTATTTTAAAAATATTGCGTATTTATTCTTATATGTTTAAACTACAGTCGCCTTCAAAGTACTCTCCACTGGATGCAATACACCTATGGAGATGCTTTTTTCACGGCTCAAAACAGTTTTTGAACTTGTCAGTTTTGATGCCTTTTAGTGCTTCTGACATTTTTCATTTCACCTCTTCCACATCAGCAAAACATTTTCCTTTGAGGATGTTTTTCCATCAGGGAAACAAAAAAATGTCGCTCTGGGCGAGGTCAGGTGAATAGGGTAGGTACGTTGTCATGGTGGGAGAACCAGTCATCTGTTTGCCACGACTCACATTTCTTGGGCAAACTGTGATGTAACCTTTTCAAAACTTCCAGATAAAAACTTGGGTTGACCGTTTGACCCAGGGGAACAAATTCTGAGTGAACAATCCCTCTCACATCAAAGAAACAGATGATCATTGTTTTCTGGGTTTTTTGGGTCTTCCCCCACCCCCACCTCATATTTTCATTGTCTCAAAAAGTTCCCTTGAGTGCTATAGGAGATTTCTTAAATGGCTCTGTTGAGGCTTTTATTGTTGTTGTTGGGTTTTTTTTCTAGTTTTTCATTCATTTGTTTGTTTTGGCTAGGAAAAAAGGAACTGAGAGTTAAAAAAACTGACTAGAGTCTACTCTTCTGAATTAAGGAAGTAGACATAACCATATATTCATCATTTACTAGTAACCACAAAAGTTTGGTAGTTCCACATATTACTCTACTTTGCTTCAATAATGAAGTTGGGTAAGTTAGCAATGACAAGAGAGTCCCCCACCTCTGTGGCACAAGTCAGAACTGATCTCTGCTTAAGGCACTCCAATGGCTTCCACTGCTCTCAGAATAAAATCCAACCTTCTTGCTCCAATTATGGAGTCCACTGTGATCTGGCCTTAGGGACCCACCATGCTATGGTCACATGGCCTTCCTTCAGTTGCTCTAACACTCAGTGTGTTTGTGCCTAATGGCCTTTCCACTAGTTATTCACTCTCTGTGCCAATCAGATAACTCTTTTGAGTCTCACCTTCAAAGAGAAGCTGTCCCTGGATTCCTCATCTAAAAACATTCCCATGGATATCAAGATATCAATATTAAACCAAAGACTCCATATCTGAAAAGGGAATATAGAATAGAAAGATCTGAATGTCGTACCTTCTGTTTATCTTTTTTTTTTTTTTTTTTTTTTTTGCTTTTTGGTATGTGGGTAGCTCCCTGACTGGGAATCAAACCCAGGCTGCAGCGCTGACAGTGCCAATGCTGAAGCCTTAAGCCACTACACCATCAGGGAACTCCCAACGTACCTTCTGTTTACAATGTTCCTCTACTGCGTGTTTTAGCAGTGAGCTCCATATCTTAGGGCTAAGGATCCCTGATGGCACTCTATTAGTGAAATCACACCTATGACATATATGATCATAGTATTAATCACACTATTAAAATAACTGATTTACTTGTCAATCTTAATTTCAAATGACAAATCTCTTGAGGAAATAAACTATTATTTGTTCACTTTGACCCCGGTATACCACTGTTACTCATTAAATATGAGTTCAATGAGTTAAGGAATAAATGAGTAGACAAAAACCTGTAATTCTAAAACTGACCAATACAGTGCAAGAAGCTGCTGTCACTGGTTGAGACTTTCAGTTATATCCTAAAAAGAATCTGTACAATTCCTTTTCCAGCCTCTTACTGTAGGTGCTACATATGATGGTTAATTTCATGTATCAGCTTGACTAGGCCAAGACAGACATGCCCAGATAGCTGGGAAAATATTTTTATTTTTTGTCTCCTAAAAATTTGTCTCTTACGCAACTTGGGTGCAGGCCTATAGATATTGCTATCTTATTGATAGAAATTGCAGTCATTTCTAAGAATTGGAGAAGCAAGAAGGGGTTCATCACACCTCTAAACTTTTGCATTTTCCAGTCAAGACAGCAGACTAGGTAAAAACGCTGTTCTCACCTACTCTCAGGACCACTACAATTACAACTATACTACAGAACAACCACTGCTGAAAATCTCTTGTAGTCTAGATGAACCGAAGCCCTATAATTGTGGAAATATAGAAGAAGCCACCTTGAACCTGGTAGGAGTGGCAGAGATACAGAATGGGCTGGTCTCACACCTGCTGTGTGACCATTAAAAATCGGGAGGGATATCTCAACTGTGGAGGTCCCCCTAGAGAAGTGAGGGGTCCCGGCCCTACACCAGACTACCCAGCACAGGGTTCCAATGCCAAGGAGAGAAGTCCTCTATGAGGTCAGACAATTAATTTCATGAATTCATCCTAGAAAAAGTGCAACACATGAGGTCTGACAATTAAGTTCTCGAACTTGCCACCATGCACTTATGTTGGCAGCACAGTACAAAGAAATTGGTAAGGTTTCATAACTTTGGTATATCTGTGTCTCACAACTGTGTTCGTACTGGCCTGTGTCAGTGTCTTGCTGAATGGCATTCATTATTATTATTATTGCACCATACGAACCTTGGCAAGGTTATGACACCTTACCAAGTTGTTTGTACAGTGGTACCAACATCAGTGCACAGTGGCAAGTTTGCAAACTTAATTGTCAGATCTTGGGTAAGACAATAGCTTGGATGGCGATTCCAGAAAAAGAGTTCCAAAAGTGCTTTGAAGGATGGACTAGGCACTGGCATCAGTGCATAGCTTCCCAGGGGGAGTACTTCAAATGTAAATGTAGTAATATTCAGCAATGAAGTATGTAGTAGCACTTTTTCTGGAATGAGTTCATGAAATTAATTGTCTGACCTGGTAACTTCTAGCTGTGGAAAGCAGCAGAGATTGTAGCTGAGTGAAACGGAGGGTGGCTGCAATCCCAGGCACTCTTAAAAGGCCTGTGCATGAACTTACTCACTGACAGACCTTCAGCACTGGTGCAGCAGTTCAAAAGATGTCAGGAACATACAGAGAGGAAGTGAATTGTCAAGCTTCAGGGTGAGAGTTGGAGGGGCAACTTTCTCCCAGAGGGAGGAGGTGGAGGAAGGCATTGTTTCTTTGTTGAGCCTCCACTTTCTGCAGACAGACAGAGTCTCTACCAAATCAGCAATCACTTTTCATCTGCCCCACCCGAGTGATTTCCAGAGATCCCGCCACACTCAACTTTCAGGCACATCCAAGCTGCTTCCAGTGGTTTTCTATACAAACAACCTATCTTAGTTCATAATGTGGACTTCCCTAAAATCTCTCAAAGGTTCACAAACTCAAAGCAGCAGCACCTGGCTTCGGCGTGTCCTATACCTCTGGCTGAGCAGCCCCAAGCCCAGCACTAGCAACAGCTGGCCTCGGTTTGAGGCTTGGCCTTTCAAGGCAACTACAAGTCCAGTACAGGTGGTGGCCATCTGCAGATTACTTTGTGACTCATACCAGGTGGCCCCAAGCAGGGCAAAGGCTGGGACTAAAATTGGCCTGCAGTGGATCCCCTCTTGGGAGGTACCAGGGCTGGCATGCCTAGTGGCCAACTTCAAACCAAGCTGGACATCTACCAGGCCACCTGCAAGAATTACACACCCAAATGATGAACTGGGAAGGCACCAGAGTCCCACTAAAGCTAACTCTGCTCTGTAGGGTAAGCCCTTGCATCACAGCTCCTCCACTATAGTCTCGGCCAGTCCCCAAACAATCAATCAGCCTGAGGGTCAATCTGTTCCACTGATGTGCAAACAGCAACCAAGGTTCAACTACAACAGGAAGGCACACACAACTCACAAAAGACACAACCCACCTCCAGTGACAGGGAGACTGCACCACTGGGTCCCAGAGGATACAGATTACACAAGGCCACTCTACTAAAACTGAGAGGCATGGAAGCCCTACCTAATACATAGAAACAAACACATGGGGGTTGCTAAAATGGGGAGACAAAGAAAATGTCCCAAATAAAAGAACAGGACAATGATCCAGAGAAGAACTAAACACAATGGAGACAAGCAATCTACCAGATGTAGAGTTTTAAACACTGGTTATAAGAATGCTCGATGATCTCAGGGAGAACTTCAACAAAGAGACAGGAAGCATAAAAATGGAGATAGAAAATGTTAAAAAGAACCAGTCAGAAATAAAGACTATAATAATTAAAATAAAGAATACATTACAGGGAATCAACAGTAGGTTAGATGAAGCAGAGGATCAAATGAGTGATTTAGAAGAGAGGGTAGCAGAAAACACTCAATCAGAACAGCAAAAAGAAAAAAACAATCTAAAAAATCAAGATAGTTTAAGGGACCTCTGGGACAACATCAAGCATAACAATATTTGCATCACAGGAGTACTAGAAGGAGAAAGGAGAGCAAAGAACTGAAAACCTATTTGAAGAAATAATGTGAAAACTTCCCTAACCTGGTGAAGAAAATAGATATATAAGCCCAGGAAGTACAGAGAGTCCCAAATAAGAGGAACCCAAAGAAATGCACAAAAAGACACATCAGAATTACAATGCCAAAGGTTAAAGACAAAAAGAGAATCTTAGGAGCAGCAAGAAAAAACCAGTTAGTTATCTATAAGGGAGCTCCAATAAAATTATCAGCTGATTTCTCAACAGAAACTTTGCAGGCCAGAAGGATCTGTCATGAAATATTAAAGAAATGCAAGGACCTACAACCAAGATTACTCTACCCAGCAACACTATCATTTAGAATTGAAAGACAGATAAAGAGCTTCTCAGACAAGAAAAAGCGAAAGGAGTTCATCACCACCAAACCAGTATTACAAGGAATCTTAGAGGAACTGCTTCAAGATGGAAAAAAATAATAATAATAAAAATAAAAAATATTATAATAATAAACAATTATTTTAAGTGAAAACGGAGTAAATGTTCAATCAAAAGATAGGATGGCTAAATGGATAAGACAACAAGACCTTTATGTATGCTGCCTATAAGAGACTCAATTCCTATCAAAAGGTACACACAGACTGAATGAAAGTAAAAGGATAGAAAAAGATATTTCATGAAAATGAAAACAACAACAAAAACCTGAGGTAGCTATGCTTATACCAGACAAAATAGACTTTAAAACAAAGGACATAACAAGAAACAAAGAATGACCCAGTCATCCCACTTCTAGGTATTTATCTGAAGAAACTCTACTTAAAGGGGAAAGTACATCCTTATGTTCACTGCAGCATTGCTTGTAATGGCCAAGATGTGGAGGCAGCCTGGGTGTCCGTCAATGGATGAATGGATAAAGAGTAGGTGGTACATATATACAATGGAATATTGCTCTGCCATGAGTAAGAATGAGTGCTTGTCATCAGTAGCTGCATAGATGGACCTGGAAGGTATTGCGCATAGTTGAGTGTGTCAGAGAATGACAGATGCAATGAACAAACAAAACAAAACAGAAACACTCTTAGATACAGAGAATATTTCGATGTTTGCCAGATGGGAGGGGTGCTCCAGGGGTGGGTGAAAGAAGGAAAAGGATTAAGAAGTACAAATTGGTTGTTATACAATATTCATGGATGTATAGGGTATAGCGTAAAGAATATAGTCAATAATACTGCAATAAGTATGTATGGTGTCAGATGGGTACCAGATTTATTGGGGTGATAGATAGGAGGGGGTTGGGGGGGATGATGAAAATGATAAAGGGATTAAAAAGTGCAAATTGGTAGTTACAAAACAGTCATGGTGATGTAAAGCATAGAGAATACAGTTAGTAATATGGTAATAACTGCATAGTGCCAGGTGGGTACTAGACTAGTCAGCGGGTAACTTCTAAAGTTATATAAATGTTTAACCACCATGCTGTTTACCTGAAATTAATATTGAATGTCAAAATAAATAAATAAAGTATTAAAAGAAACTCTCTGAGCAGTATACTTGAAAGGGGACAGTTTTACCATATGTAATTGTATTTAAAAAATAAAAAGGAAATTGGGGTTTTATGGGTAAGGAGAAAAAAAAAGAAGTAGGTGCAAAGCTATTTTTAACCTCTTGGCCAGATACCTAGAAATGAAACTGTTGAGTTGTATAATAAAGATGTGCTTAATTTTATATATAAAAAATACTGTCAAGCTGTATTGCAAAGTGGTTGTACTATTTTACATTCCCACCAGCAATGTATAAGAATCCAGTTGTTACTCATTTTCACAAACATTTGGTACTGTTTTTTAAGTTTTGTCATTCTAGAGGATATACAATGGCATCTTATCATTGTTTTTTATGTGGTATTTCCCTGATGACCAACTATGTTGAGTATCTTTTCATAAGTTTATAGGTCATTCCTAGGTGAAGTGGACTAAGTTAACTTGAAAACAAAGACAAAACACAAACAAAAAAACCTACAAAAGAGTACAAGCTTCCAACTTATACCCCAAAACTTCTAACTGAGGTAATATAGATAGCCTAGGAAACTGACAACCCCCTCCAGGGTACAACAAGATGCCTCACTGTTCACAGATGACAAAGGTGACTATATACAGTACCTGAAGCTGGAGAAAAACAAGAACCAGTTTCATCCAGCTAGGCTAATACCTAAGACTGGGACCTGACCTGACCTTTAAGTAATTATAATGTCATTTGCACTGCATTACTACGACTCCCATCATGCATCTGATGCTGTGACAGTTTCAGAGGAACCAAATAATAAATGAAAAGTAGGAAATGGAGGGTCCTGCCCAGGAGGAAGAGATGAAAAACCCCTTTAAGGTGAGGGCACCAATTCCCACCCCAGAATGGATAAAAACCCCTTAAAATGACTTCTTTGGCACAACTCATTTTCTGAGTTCACCCACCCTTTCCTCTCAAGCGTGTACTTTCATTTTCAATAAATCACTTTCACTTTCCTGCATTTGTCTTACTCTTGAATTCTTTCTTGCATGGAGACAAGAACACAGTCACTGCTGCTCCAGGGTGAGTCTTCTCTTGGACATATCCATAAAGGCCACATGTATCTACTAGATAGCTTTATGTCCACTTCCTAAAGTTTAGAGGTGTGGTGAACCCCTTCCTTCATCTCCAGTTCTTACAAATGACTGTGCAATTTCCATAATTAAAACAGCAGTATAGTACAGCTACACTCCTGTATCCAAGTTGCTTAGAAAAATGGAAGCAGAAGTAGAGCATATAACGCACTGTTAATTGTCCTACTGCCCTCATCATCACACAGACCAATACTTGACAGCAACATGTAGAGTTTATCCCACTGATGTGGACATTATTAAAATTGTCCACTTAAAAATATTTTTAGACTACAGCAACTCCCTCTTAGCCTTCCCAGACCTTAGCTCACCCTCTGGCCTGGGTGGAAGGTCAGAAGGGCCACTAGGCACAGTTCACAATTCTTACCACACTATCTGCTGGAAATCATTTATTATTTGCTTTACCTTTTTAAATCACTTATTATTTGCCTTACTTTTTTAACTGTAGCAAAATTAACATGATTGGCTGAAGTTATTAGCACTAAACAATCTTGCATTTTCACCTCACATTCTCTAATTACTATGAATCCACAAGATCTTGGTCATCACACCAAGGAGGGTAAAGGAAACGCTATTTTTTTAATCACAAATTTAAGTCCTACAATTTTCTTTTAGTCCATTTAATCTGGTTCTTCCTTAGTTTTCAGAGTAGTGATGTCTCTACTTGTGATGTCTCTTTTTCCCATAAAATTACAATGATGTCCTTTCTCTGGAAACAATTTACCTCAACACTGATACTTTAAAAAGAATAGGAGGATATGACCTGGCAATGGAAGGTGCTATGATATCTTCTGTCCACTATATGACTGGGAAAGCAGAGAAAAATGGACTACAGACAGAAATATAGATAGCAAACAAAATCCTGATAACTTTTCAATGCCACCTTCCCTAATATCACCAAAGCCTGCCTAGACTTCTCTCTCAATAAATATCTTCCCCTTGCCCATGAGCGAATTTGAGTTATTTTCTGTTACTTGCAAAACATCCTAAGTGATAAAAGTCTATCCTTTATTCCTGGAACAACTTCCCTCATAGAGCAACTTCCCTCTGAATCCACCACTTGTCAATTATGTCAAAATTTAATATATGGCTACGATTCAACCAAGCATTTTTTTTAAGTTCTATGTCTTTAATTTATAGAACTAGGAGGACAAAACTGAAAAGATAAACTATGCAACATGTTTATAATAGAAAAAAGGAAGGGGCATCATCCTCTGTCCTCCAGGTGGACATGCTGACCAGTAATAATTTACTGTACATCAACACAATGAAATATATTGCACTTTTTAAAAAAATGAGCTAGCTCTATGCTGACATCAAAAGAACTTCAAGGCACATTATGTTTTGATTGATAAATAGAATCATAGGATGAGTCCATTCATGTAATAATCAAACCTCTAATATTGTATATGCTTATGTATAGGTACCTGTATGTATTTGTGTGTGTGTGCTCAAATAGGAAAAAGTCTGTAAAATCATGCTAGGTAGGTTAGAGTGAGAATGTGGGTGAGTTTAGTTATGAAGAGGGGATTTCAATTTTTACTGTACTCAATTTGTGGTATTTTAAAAATATGCCCATAAATTCTACAATATTTTCCCATTTAAGAAGTAAAACTTAATTCCCTTCCTCATGAATATGGGATGTTCCAGGTTAAGTTGAGATTTTCCTGCTCAAACCTAGAATCAACTATTTCTCTAAGAAATTAGAGCTTCTGGAAATAATACACAGACTGAACACTGTGGGAATCCACTGCCATCAAATTGGTCATTGTTTCTTGGCTTTTTCAGTGGGAAAAGTTAGAAATAGATATTTCCTATGTTTTCAAAAGAGAAAATAGATTATGAATTCACAATGTACAAAAAAAAGTTTTTGGATAAAGTTGCTTTCATGATGTATTATAGGTGACTATGTAGTTTCCCATTCTTCTTTTTTCAATTACCTGTTAAAGTTTAGTTGCTAAGGACACACCATCAAATAATTTTTTCTTTTAGTAATGAACCTTTTAATTAGAAAGAAACAATTATCCTCTCTTTTTTAAATATGTTACTTGTCTCTGGATTATTCAAATTAAGATTAGTTTTTGTATAACGAAAATTAGTACCTTCTCTATTTTTGAGGCAGAATAGGAGAGGAAAACTTTTCCCTTCTAGCTTCTTTGGCTGGCCTAATAATTAAATTGACATAAGACAGAAAATAGGATAAAAACAAATTTAATTTCATACAAATGAGACCCCAATAGTCAGGATCAAAACAGCCAGGCAATTGAGGTTTTTTTGCCATCCTGAGCTAAGGAGAAGAGGTTATGGATCTGGAACTTCAAAGCGGGGAGGATGACAATTCACAGGAAAATGGAAAGAACAAATGTTTGGTAAACAAATGTTTATCATGAATGCAGATAAATCTTTCTGATGTAAAAAGTTATCTCTGGTAATAGCTCTTCCTGATAGCAGGCCCCCTACACAAATTCTTTTAGGCAGTCACACCTTTTAGCTCCCTGGAACCCCATTCCACCTACCCAGAACTGCATTATGAGGGGCACTCCCAGCACCTGGTGGCCACCCCTACCCTGCAAGCCAAGAAAGCTTGAAATGGCAGAAGGCCTGCAACACCCTGGGGAGCTTAAGGTGGTGGGCAGTGACCCAATACTTGTGCTGCAGCCACTCTTGGGCAGCTCTAGGGAATTTGCAAGCCCAAGATAAGCGGTGACTGGCTGCAGTGTTCTAAGGGTGTTTCACAAAGTGGTAGCAGGTCAGACACTGGCATAAGAACTAAATTTGCATTAACTCTGTAAAAACCAGGCCATGCCTCATGACTTCCTGGAACTCCGCCTGGCCCAGCTAAGGCAGCATCACTGAGGGCATGCTCAACACCAGGTCAACCAGCCCAGCCCATGCACCTAGGAAGGCTCTGTCATTAGCTGAGCCTTAAGGGCAGACAGTAGGTGGCAACAGACCTAGGGGGCCCTGGGTCTTTGACTAAGTTGCCTCAGGCCCACTACTGGTGGCAACTGGCCTCAGTTCACAGTGAGGCTGCCCCCATATGCCTCCACGGTCCAGCAGCCAACCACATATAGCTTTTAGCTCCTACCAGGTAGCTGCAGGCCTGCGTGGAAGCCACTCCCAAGAGACACTGGAAACAACACACCCAGAGGCCAGCTTCAGACCACCAGAGCACTACCTGCTCAGCTCACAAGCAGCACACCCAAAGGGCAGTCTCAACAGGCACAAGAGCCTACAGAGGTGAATCCTCCTGAGAAGTCAGGCCCCACACAACATCTCACACCTAATGGGCATAGCCAATCCTCACAGTCAGTCAGCTTAGGAATCAATCCCACCCACTGATGTGACAAAAGCAATCAAGGCTCAACTACACAGAAGAACACATACAACACACTCAAAGGATACTTCTGGAACACATACATAGGAGATCAGGGAGACAGTGCATTGGACCACACAGGACACATACTATATAAGGTCATCCAGCAAAGACTGAGAGACATAGAGATCTGCCATAATACATAGAAGAAGACACAGAGAGGCAGCCAGAATGAGGAAACAAAGAAACATGTCCCAAATAAAAGAACAGTAGAAACCTCTAGAAATAGAATTACATGGAATGGAGGCAACTAACCCACCAGAGAGAGAGTTTTAAAAACTGGTTATAAGAATGCTTAAGGGGGAGTTCCCTGGTGGTGTAGTGGCTTGGCATCAGCACTCTCAACGCTGTAGCCTGGGTTCGACTCCCAGCCAGGGAGCTACCCCCTCACCCCCCCGCCCCAACACACACACACAAAAAGAATGCTTAAGGAACTTAGAATTTCAACAAAGAGATAGCAAGCATAAAGAAGGACATCGAAACAAAAAAAAAAGTCAGAAATAAAGAATATAATAATTGAAATAAAGTATACATTAGAAGAAATCAACAGCAGATTAGATGAAGCAGAGGATCGAATCAGCAGTTTAGAAGATAAGACAGCAGAAAACACCTAATCGAGGTTCCCTGGTGGTGTAGTGGCTAGGCTTCAGTGCTCTCAATGCTGCGGCCTGGGTTCAATTCTCAGCCAGGGGACCACAAAACAAAACAAAACAAAACAAACTAACTAAACTCCCAATGGAAACAACAAAGAAGAAAAAAGAATTAAAAAACATGAAGACAGTTTAAGAGACCTGTGGGTTAAAAACAAAGAGAGAATCCTAAAAGCATCAAGAGAAAAACTACTAGTTACTTGCAAGTGAGATCCCATAAAATTATCAGCTGATTTCTCAACAGAAACTTTGCAAGCCAAAAGGGAATGGTAGGAAATATTCAAAGTAATGAAAAACAAGAGCCTACAACCAAGACTACTCTACCCACAAGGCTATCATTTAAAATTGAAGGAGAGATAAAGAGCTTCCCAGATAAGAAAAACTAAAAGCAATCATCACTACCAAGCCAGTGTTACAAGAAATGTTAAAAGGACT
Organism: Lyroderma lyra; assembly: GCA_004026885.1. Taxonomy (NCBI): domain Eukaryota; kingdom Metazoa; phylum Chordata; class Mammalia; order Chiroptera; family Megadermatidae; genus Lyroderma; species Lyroderma lyra. The sequence continues at coordinate 153,658 of PVJL010000291.1, forward strand.
TGTTTAAGCAGAAAAAAAAAAAAAAGAAAACAAATGAAGATAAAGAAATATGGCTAATAAATTTCTTATCCATTTAGCTACCCTGTCTTTTGACTGCTGCAGTTGATTCATTTACATTTAAAGAGAGTTCCAAAATTGCTTTGAAGGGTGAACTAGGCATTGGCATTGGTGCATAGCTTCCCAAGGGGAATACTATGAAGGTAACCATAGACATATTCAGCAATGAGGTATATAGTATTTTCTCTAGGATGAGCTCACAAAATTAAGACCGACCTTGTAGGACTACTTCCCATTTTAGAAGACTGCAAATAAACCCTGATTTGTGTGGACACAGCCACTGGCCTGCTGCAGGCCTTCCCGAGTAAACGGGGCATACAACAGAGCACTACCTGGGGGCTTATGGGTTCTCAGCACACATTGACAAGTGAAAAATGGGACACACATTTCTGGAGTCCTTATCCAGATCTGGACTGAACAACATGACATGGTATCATCATTTCACATACCCTACAATCCAAATGCCAGCAGTCTAGCTGAATGATTCAATGGCCTATTAAAGAAACAATTAAAAACAGAAAACAGCTCCCTCCAGGGGTAGACTATCCAGCTGCACCATGCCTTCAGGACCATCCACAAGTCCCCTCGAAGAGAAAGGCCCCAGCACGTAGTTCTCCTGATAGCTGGGCCCTGCCAGGCTCTCTGAATTCAAGTGACTGTGCCACACAGTCTTGTGCCCCAGCAAGGCTCCAAAAACAACTTCCTCTTGCCACTGCCAGAGGACCGAACCACAGGGACACACACGGTTATCTTGGACATGGCATTGGCAAACGTGGCCTCAGTGACTGGGGCTCTTAGCCCCAGGGGGTATTGGTATAGAACAGGGACGAGTAATATTCCCAACGCATATTTTTAAAACCCCTCCCCACATCACTATTCAGAACCCCAGACCCAAAATAAAGCAGGGCTCCCTCTGCGTGACCCTATGGATGATTATTATGCCCATCCTCACCATGGACCAAAGCCCATAGCGTGTATCTTTTTGGATAGGCGAGGGCTCCCACTGCTAGTCCCAAGAAAACACCTTACTTTCTGTCGTTAGCGTAACAGGTAACTTTCTCCTAGACTGGACGCAGACACTGGCACACATTAACAATCAGACTGCTGGGTTTGTTCAAACCTGCCTGTCATCAATTCAGGCCTGCCATGGCACCTTTGAGCAGGAAATTGGAATGAATGGGTTGCTCTCCAATATTGGGCATCCAACTATTACCAAACTGTATCCTGGAACCAAATCCTTATGGAAAATGTCATCCTCTTTGTTTCCTAGAATGTCACTCACTCCCACATTTATGCTCTCGTTAGGGAACAGGTCAATTAAGACATGACCAGTATTGACTGGGCTATGCTATCCATGAAAGACTAGGCTGGCTGAGTACTGTACAGATAGAATACACTGCCTCTACACCTGTATGCACAGAAAGACAGTGCTGACCCCTCCCAGGTTATGGGGTGGATGCCAACACCCCTTTGTAACCTGACACTAAACACTACTAGCAATTGGCTGTGTTGGCAGATATGTCAAAAGCACACTGGGGCCTATGGCTCCCCTTTGAGTTAGTTATGAGCTTATGGCACCCATGAATGGCCATATCTGCCACGCAACCGAACCAGTAGGTGCACCTGGGGCAGTTACTTACCAGCAACTATTGGAAAAACCCGCCCTATTCACCATGCAATTGGGATGCAATGAAGGTCAGATACCACATAGCCCATGCAGCATAATGGTTTTACCCTCTGGCCATCTTTTCTCCTCAGGTGGCATCTATTGACTTACAGCTATAAATCACTGCCCTCTCTAATCACACTCCTTGAGACCTTAATGCTTGACAACAAGGTATAACCCTGTTAAACAAAGAAAGCACCCAGCTGCGTAAGGCAGTACTACAGAACAGGAAGGCCTTAGATATCCTTACCTCAGCCCAAGGTGGCACCTGTGCCCTGACAGGAACTGAGTGTTGTGTCTACATGCCAATATGAGTAATGCTTTGACTCAAATGCAACAACACATTAAGGCAATAGATAAGTTAACATATGACCCCTTTTCTAGTTGGTAAGCCCCCCTCGCCTTGTCCTGGCCTCTAACCTCCTGGGTTCCATTGTTGCTGTGGTGTTGAATACAATGTAATCTTTGGCTCCCAAGAATCCCAGAGCTATGACTGCTGGTGGAGTGGGATGTAGGGACTTGGCCCACAGTCATATAATCTTGCAAGCAGTCAAGGTCTCCCAGCTCCTGGAGATGCTGCTTATCAGAAAGCCTGTTATGTAAGCTCGACCGCAGTCAAGGTCTCCCAGCTTCTTGGGGACGCTATGTGCATGACAGCAGGCCATCAGGGCCTGCCAGATGCTTTCTCTCATGGAATGTTCTTTATTTGCTGTATCTTTATAACCTTGATTTTTCTCTCTCTGCATGTGGAGAATTACCCCTCTGGCCAGCCACCACCAGAGTCTCCCCAGTCAGTAAGTCTCAATTAACCTAAGTCCTGCACTCAGCCACCTGGTGTGTTCTTTGGGCTGGTGGCTTCTCAGGCACAAATTTTAGAACAACTTGGATTCAGTCCAAATAAGGAGCTACTGTCACATTGTTTCCATTTGTGCCACTGCTTCTGTGCCCCAGAGAATAGGGAAGTTGCTGTTGCTGCCGCTGCTACTGCCACTGAGGCCACAAAAGTTTAGAATACCACTGTTGATTGTCACAGCCCCCTTATATCACTGAGACAGGGACTGGAAGGTTACAGAGCCAAAGCCCAAGTAAAACAAACAAACAAACAAACAAAACACACACAGAACAATAATTTATGTTTCTTCCACTTTCCAAATCTCAGGAAGTACCTCCCACTTGGCAAAGTGTAAATGATTCCAGAACACTGGTCTTAAGGGCCTCTGGGAAACACAGTTCCCAAGATTCCACCCTGCCATAGGGAAAGCTGAAAGGATATGAGAAGAATGCTAATATTAGTTTTCTATTGTTAGTGTAACCAATTCCACAAACTTAGTGCCTTACTATCTCACAGTTCTATAAATCAGAAGCACTAAGTACTCTGCTGGGAACTCTGTTTAGGGTCTCATTAAAGCTAGAATCAAGGTGTCAGCCCACCAAGGCTCTGGGGAAGAACCTGAACCCAAAGTTGCTCAGGTTGTAGGCAGAATTAATTTCTTTAGTGTGGTTTCCATGTGGGCACTTTCATCTTCAAGCCAGCATCCATGGGTTGTCTTCATGTTTCAAATCTCCATAATTTCCTCTCTGACTTGCTATTCTCCCTTTTATGTAAGTACATTGAGCTCACCTGGAAAATCCAGACTAATCCCTTTATCTTAAGGCAGTGGTTCCCAACCTTTTTCCACTTGTGTACACCTTTTAAACTGATTTCTATAAATTGGGGTTTTTTGGCAAGAGGTATTTGAGTGCCTACTCAATGAGCTGCTCGTATTTCTCACTGACATCTACCCAGAAGGTAATAAGATGATTTCTTTTAAAATCAGAATTTAAAGAAGAATTGATTGAAAGTTCAATTAACTGCTCTTTTTCATTATTGATAGTTTAGCTTCTTTGAAGAATTTTTCATTGAAGGGACCTGCAATCCAGTTGTAATTCAGAGAAGTACTTACAAAAGGACACTTTAAGACCTTCCAAGTGACTTACATTATTCTCTTTCACGTTTTGGGATAAGTGCAAGTCATTCTCAGATAAGAAGTCGTGCAGAGTTTCAATAACTTCAGGTTGACCTACTTCAATATACTATTTCCAAAAGTCCATTTTATTCATTGACTCAATTTTGTCAGTTATTTTGAATATAGTTATTGAACTGTTTTGAAGTCCCACGTTGAGTTTATTTCTAAAAAAAAATATATCTGATAAATATATATTTTGCGGACATGTTCATCCCCAAACAGACAAAAAAACAGTATCCTTAATATAAGGAGAAATTAAATCTTCAGCTATGGTGTGGTTTTTACCACATTTAGTTATGCGATAAGCAATACAGTGTGAAGCCTCAACTGCATTCTCATCGTCTTTCTTTCCTGCATCATGTATAAAGTAACAGTTGGACACTTTTCTAAGAGCTGAAAATAATATATTTCTTTGTTTTTATATTAGGTTGACGCAAATGTAATTACGGGTTTTGCATTGTTGAAATTTGCCATTTGATGGTCAAATACATTCTTAAATAAACGTGGTTAATGTTATATATCATGTTAATGCACATTTATTGCTTTATGTTTTTTTGTTAATGACTTATTGCTTGTTGTTTATTTTATATCTATTTTAGACTATGGAAATGATGTTAGACAAAAAACAAATTCGAGTGATTTTCTTATTCAAATTCAAAATGGGTTGTAAAGAATTAGAGACAACTTGCAACATCAACAATGCATTTGGCCCAGGAACTGCTAATGAACATATAGTGCAGTGGTGGTTTAAGAAGTTTTACAAGGATGCGAGAGCCTTGAAGATGAGAAGCATAGTGGCCGGCCATCAGAAGTTGACAAAGACAAATTGAGAGCAATCATCGAAGCTGATCCTCTAACAACTACAAGAGAAGTTGCTGAAGAACTCAGTCAGCATCAACCATTCTATGGTCATTCAGCATTTGAAGCAAACTGAAAAGGTGAAAAATCTCGATTAAGTGGGTGCCTCACGAGCTGACCGGAAATTTTAAAAATTTTCATTTAAAGGGTCATCTTCTCTTATTCTACACACCAACAAACCACTTCTCAATCAGATTGTGACGTGCAATGAAAAGTGGATTTTATACAACAACTGGCGATGACCAGCTCAGTGGCTGGACCGAGAAGAAGCTCCAAAGCACTTCCCAAAGCCAAACTTGCACCAAAAAAAGGTCATGGTCACTGTTTGGCAGTGTGCTGTTGGTCTGATCCACTATAGCTTTCTGAATCCTGGCAAAACCATTACATCTGAGATGTATGCTCAGCAAATTGATGAGATGCACCAAAAACTGCAATGCCTGCAGCCAGCATCGGTCAACAGAAAGGGATCAATTCTTCCCCACACCACCACCCGACCACATCACACAACCAATGCTTCAGAAGTTGAATGAATTGGGCTACAAAGTTTTCCCTCACTCTCCATATTCACCTGACCTTTTGCCAACCAACTACCTCTTCTTCAATCATCTTGACAACTTTTTGCAGGGAAAACGCTTCCACAACTAGCAGGATGCAGAAAATGCTTTCCAAGAGTTCACTGACTCCCAAAGCACAGATTTTTATGCTACAGGAATAAACAAACTTATTTCTCATTGGTAAAAATGTATTGATTGTAATGGTTCCTATTTTAATTAATAAAGATGTGTTTGAACCTAATTATAATGATTTAAAATTTACAGTCCAAAACCACAATTACTTTTGCACCAACTTAATACATAGGATGTTTAGTTTCTACATGTTGCATGAGTACAGAGGGTTTCATGCTACCATTGGATAACATTTCCCCACACACAACACACAAGGCTTAGGACAGTAATCATCCCTTACAAATGAAAACCCATATTTAAGAGACTCTTTAGAGTATTTTCTTTTCTTTCTGTGTAGTATCTGAGGCTCGCACCTTTTTACTATCTCCCAGTGTACTCGTAGCTATGAACATATATTGAGAAATACTTGGAGAGGGGTTATAATCCACATCAAGTTCTGGTTTTTTAACTGTTCCTGTTTTCAACCACTGATCCATAACTGACACACTTAAAAATCACTGATAATAATAACTGAAACTATGTTAAACATTAAATTTTAAAAAAAATCACAAAGACAACACACTTACTTTTACTCAGTCAATAACTAAACTGATCAGTGTGGCTACAAATGTATTTATATGTTTGGGGAAGTTCTAGAATTGTCGCAAATGGATTGTTCTGAAACTGTGCGGAATGACTGGTAGAAGGGCGGTTTGGGGGAAGGGTTCATAGCTATGCCCTTACCAATCATCATTTCCTAATGTGATCTAATTTTTAAGTGTCTCCATGAACGGTAATTCAAACTTAACATTTATTGTTCCATTATTAAAGTTTTGCATTTTTTTTCCTTTACTTGTTTTTTTCCGCCATTCCTGATTATTTTTCGCATACCCATGAACAACTCGGGGTACGCATACCACCGCTTGGGAACCAATGTCTTAAGGTCAGCTAATTGGTAACCTAATTATATCTGCAGAGTCTTTTGATATGTAATGCATCATAACCATGAGAGGAATACCAGAGGACAAAGATCTTGATGAGGGTCAAAATTCTGCCTACTACAGTCCTCATTAGAAGAAATCAACAAATGAAAGACATTCCAAAACAAAAGGCTAAGAGATTTGCTCAAGATCGTTCATGTTACTCAGCTTTATCAATTTTAATAATAACAGTTACAACATACGAAGTACCTATTGTATGTCTGGAAATATATAAGATGGATCTCTGTTATCCCATGATTCTTTTTAAAAAATCAAATAGCAAATTGAGACAATTCATAGTACTTCATCTAGTGCATTACTGAAATTTAAATAAGATGGGTAAGTGCTTAGTGCAGTGCCTGAGACAATAATACGTCAATAAGTAATTTGTTGTTGTTATGCCTATTTTAAAGATAAGATCACTGTGGCAATAATAGGTGCCCAACTTGCCGAAGACCACACGGCTAATAAATGATTCAGCATGGCTTTGAATATATATTCAAATATAGAAATGGAAAATATTGCATGCAGTGAACTTGATTAACATAATGCTCTGTAAATATTAATTACTACTACTATTAAAATGACACACAAGTTACTCTACTACCCTAAATAGAAATGACATTTCTAAAGGCTACTTACTCACTGTTGTCTGAATTAAGTCCAAATTCTTTATCTGGCTCCAATTTACAATTGATTTTTTAACAACAAGGGTTTGAACTGTGTGCGTCAATTAAACTGTAGGGATCAATTGAACTACAAGGGTCAAGTGGAAAAAAAAAACAGAACAGAAAACTGTGTTGTTCAACAGTCAATTGTACTTTCCTCCCACTCATCTCCCACATTATTTCTCTCTCAGCAACCCTACATATACCTTCCAATTATATTCAAAATTATTTTCTGAAACAAAGCTGCAAAGACTGACCGTTTTATATTTTTGCCAATTTCCTTAATGTTTGTCCTAAATCAAGGACAGCTAGATTCTCATATGTTTCTTTTCCATCTGTTGCAATATCCGGAAAATTCCATTGAACACGCCTGAGACCGCAGAATGAAAAAGGCAGATAATGCCTTTCTATTATGAAAATAGTATTTATCTTACAGACTCCCAGGGATCCCTGGACCATATTTTGGGAACCCACTGGATTAGAATATGTTATTCGTAAATAACCTAGACTTGTAGATTGTCTGCCATTGTCTTTTTTTTTTTTTTTCCTCGTAGCCAATAGTTACTAGGACAAGGCAGGCCGCTCTTACCCTCTGCGACGAGGAGGGTTTTATCTAACTAGTTGACGGTAACATGCCCTGCACCTCCCATGGGGAAGTACTCAATTACTATTTAGAGAATACACTAGAAACACCAAGAGGGGGATAACCCGGCAGCAAGGCAGGTCTCACGACATCTGACCTGGCCCAATCCAGGGTATGGGGGGGGGGGGGCGGAATTGTCGCCCCTCCCCCCGTTCTTCCCCGTTCTCCTCTTCCCCTTTCCCGCCAGCCCCAGCCCGCACCTATAAACTACCTGGCTCTGCTTGTGCTCGGGGCTCAGACTTTGCAAACAACAACCGAGTCCGCTGGCGTAAAATAAACAACCTGAACTTGCAAGTACTCTGAGTGCTTGGTCTTTCCGACAGGTGAATGGGTAGGGTAGAGCCTTCCACAACATTCGGAAGGTAGAGCCTTTCCAGCAACAAGGGTGGCAGGTCCCTGGTACAATTTACGAAACCACAACTAGGCCAGGACCACTCACTCGCTTGAGTCACAAAGTTTGAATGACCAAAAAACTCCGTAATCAAAATAGTAACGCCGTATTTTAAAGATTCGGATTGGTCAACTGTGGTCCGCCGGCGGGTCGCCTCTTTGTGTCAATAAAGGTTTACTAACAATGACTTTCGGAAACTTCCCAAATCTTCACAAGAGTCACGCCACAGTAAGGCCTACCTCAGGCGCTTGGTCGCGCGACCAGTAGCAGGCCCGAATTGTTGACAGGAGAAAGCCTTCAAGGAACAGAACTCTCGGTGCCCCTCACACAACTTTCAGCTCGGGACCTCTCCCCGCCCACCCAATTCAATAATCTCTTATTGGCTGGGCTGCCTCACGTTCGCTCTGTCATTGGTCCGGAGTCCATGAGGGTGGGCGCAAGGAGATTTACCTCAGCGAGCCCCCTCAAGGAGCGTTATTGTGCGCGGCGGTGGCGGTTGGAAGCGGTTGTGAAGAGAGAAAAGGCCGGCTTCCCGCGGCGCCGCTGTAGGTACGTTGAGAACGGGCGCGAGCCCCGGGAAAGGGGAAAGCGGCGGTTGGCGGGATCGGCGGTTTCGCGGGGGCCGCACGCTTCTCCGAGGGCCGGCTGAGAACGCCTCAGAGCGCCGCGCGAACTGAGGGCGGTTGCGGCGAGGCTGGATGAAAGGCATCCGGGAAGGCGCTCGGGCTCCGAGCTGGCCGGCAAAACGCCGGGGAAAGGGCGCGTCTACACCCACTTTCCGAGCGGGCCGCGGGTTAGGTGGGAGTGGTGTGTAGCTCCGCGTGCCGGGGTCCCACGTGGGAGTCGAGCCCGCGGAGGGACACCGTCCCAGGGTTTTCTACTTGTCAAGTAAGTAAACCTTTGGGTTGACCCGGCCTATATTCACACGCTAATGATGAAATGTAGTCCCCTGCCCCAACTTTTGTATTCTGTTGCCAGGTTTCCTTGAGTGGTTTTAATCATAGTTATTTGAAAAATCTGGTGCCAGAACAGGTAGCTGGATTTCACCAGGTGGTGGGAGGAGTTGCTTGATAAATGTTGCTGGGAAGTGGAACACCAGGGGATAATATAAAATTTTGAGTACTATGCCAAAATGTCTTTTTTAATGAAGGAACCTGAAGCACAAACATGTAATGCGCACCTGTTGAGCTGCCCAATACTAGCGCTGCTGTAATTTAAAGATGAAAGCCGAGGACAGAGATGGTTGTTTCTTTAACATATAAGTTGGGCGGGGGGTCGGAATCCAAGAGACCATTTCCTTTGTATCACCTTTTCCCTACCTACCTTCTCTATTTTTGGCAAGTTCAAGAATGTGCCCAGTATAGAGGAAGCAATTCTTTTGCTTTGTCTCTCGAAAAGCTTGCTATACTTGGAAAACTTTCATCCTTTCCATGTTACTACTTTGAAGATGAAGTTTCTAACATAAGCCAGCACAGGTTGCTTGCTTCATGACAGGCCAGTTTTCACTGCTCTGAAGACTTATGTATGGTCAAGATCTAGAAAAAGATCATTGTATTGAATAATTCGAAGAATTACATAATGTCCACTTAAACAGACGGCTTTTCTAGGTTGGAATGTAATATTTTCATTATGATTTTGTCATATATTCACTTGTAGCCAGTAAATGACCTGCGACATAACTATTTGCAAAACAAATGACGAACACCATTCAAGGTAAAGATATCCAAGGAAACCTATTGAAAATGCAAAAATGAAGCATCTTAATGAAGGACTAATTACACTGAATTCAGTTTTTGTGATGGATGCCATCGTAGCTTATCCTTCAGTTCGTTTTTTTACAAATGTTGAGTTTGACCGTAAACAAATTAATCTACTTAACTCTCAGCCTTTTCTGCAGATTTGTACAGACCACATCCTAAGATTGACCTCTGCCTCAACAGAAATGCATGAACAGTGTCTTTTTGGAAATGCTTTGTGTCTTGTAAGAATTGGTGTATCCAACTACATCTTGAATTTCAGCTCTGCTTTACTTTATTGCCCCTTGCACTTCACCTCAGCTTTCAATTCCACTGTACTTCTTGCTCCTTACTATTTTTACTTCTGATAATGAAAATATTACAGTGGTCCCTGCGTCTTCGCTTGTGCATATCATGTAGTTCTCTTATAGTGGGTGTGTGCAGATGTATTTCATTTGATGTAACCAAATTTTAAGTAATATATTGGATAGTTGTTAAAAATAAAAATAAACTTTGTAACTAAATGCCCAGGAGTATTCTCATTAAATCGAGTGTGATTATATTAAATATAAAATGCTAAGAGCTATATTCTTCTATCTTATTCTGTCTCATATTCTTACATCTTTTAAATACTTATTCTGTTCTCTGAGGTTTTATTAAACCTCAACTCATACCTTTAAGATGCATTACTATAGATTCAATTAATTTCTTATCCCTATTCAGCTTTGCCAATCTAAGGATAGAAAAATTGTAGTCAAGGAGTATCTAAGAGAAATAACCACCATTCTTTGGGTAGGGGAGATAATCAAATATAATTTGAATTTTGAACTTCTGATTAAATTTCTAGGGATTAAGGAATGTTTATATGCAGATTTACTAAATTTAATCATTAATTATTACTGGCACTATATATATCTACTAAATGTGGTACCATTAGTATACCTCTGAGGCTTTACTATATAGAGCTGCTGCTATGCAATAGCTTACGGGATGGCTATGGCAAAAGTTGCTGAGACCTGTTCTGGTACTCCTTATTGAGGAAAGCATAACCCTGTGTGACTTCCCAGAAGTTCATTTTTATGTTGAGTATTCATTTAAGTAGCATTTAATAAAACTTCTATATGAAAGGCATCTCTCTTAGGAAAAACAAGATTCATTACTGTCCTCAAAGCTCATGACTAAAAATACATATTTGTAATAGAAAATTCACATAAGGAAGTAGTTCTCTTGGAGGAAGGCTTTCTTGAAGAGGTGATTTTTAAACATGAAGGAGTGGAGAAAAAGGGAAAATGTTGATATATGACTGTTCTAATGAACTTGAAAAAGTGAAGGATGAGTTTTTAGAAAATTAGGAGATAAAATTTGATAGCTTCAGGAAAAACAAAATATAAGAAAGATAATGCAATCATGATAATCATTCTGGATTTGTAGAGAGTTTTTGCTTTATACTTAACTACAACTGTGATGAAAAAGTGTATATAGGGTGTAGAAAAGTGCTAAATCCTGATCTCCCAAGCACAGGAACTTGATAGATAATGGCTAAAATGTGTAACTCAAGAAATAATTAGTGTGAACATAGTTAAAAATACTGAGATTTAAAAAAACAAATTTAAAAAAATTTTCAATTCATTTTTATTGTTAGACTTATTGGGGTGACTAAAAAAACAAATTTTAACTAATTAAAAATGATTGCAGCTAGGCATTAAGGAGTGCTGACAAGCAACTACTTTATTTCATTATGAGCATTTAATACTTCATTTTATGCTGTTACATTGATGAAGTTTTTTAAAGTAAAGTCCATATTCTACTAGCACTTAGAAGATGCTGATGCTACTGGTCCATAGACCTCCCTTAGAGTAACAAGGATTAGATCATGCTCATTATGAGTTGTCATCTGGCACAAATTGGTCTACTTTTTTCACTTTGTTGACCACTTATACACCCGTTAAGGTAAACCCTGTCCCTTAATACCTTATCTGATTTGTACTTGTGACATAAGATTTCTTGGAGTCTTAAGATCATGGGTTCAAATACTGGCTCTGAAGTGTTTCCTTGAACAAGTTATATACCCTACCTTAGATTCAAGTTTTCTTTTTTTTTTTTTTTTTTTTTAAGGTTTTACTTTTAGAAAAAGTAATGGTAAAAAAAAAATTTGGTTCAGTGGATTTTTTAAAAACATGACAAGAATTGCCCTTTTTAAGTGTTTATAGTGCATTAAGAAACTATCTCAGCAAAAAGCAATATTAGTGATAGACCTCATAATGAGGAAAACCAATTGACCGCTAGAAACAAAGAAACTCAATCAGAATGTATCTATAGCTTCAAACTGTATAAGGAAAAAAACAGTAATTGAATTAAAAGAAGTAGACAAATCTATAATCATAGTAGGCCACTCTTAACATTACTTTTTAATAGCTGGAAGATTGTGAACAGCACAAATGAGAAATTTGAACTACTTGGCATGGACATACACTGCACCTGTGTTAGAATACATGTTGTGTTCAAAGTACATGAAGCTTTTGGAAAAATTAACCATGAAGCAAACTTCAACAACTACTACAGGATTGAAATCATTCAGAGGATAGTCTCTGATTACAGTGGAATTACGGTTTCAATAACAAAAATATAACTAGAAAATCTGCAATTGCCTGGATATTAATATATTTTTAAGTAATTCACAAATCATAGAAGAATTACAATGGAACTTAGAAAATATCTTGAACCAACTGATGATTAAGATAGAGTTTATAAAAATTTGTGGGATTCAATTACAGCAGGACTTAAAGGAAAATTTATAGCTTTAAATGCCAAGTTAGAAAAAGGACTGAAAATTAAACATCTGAGTTTTCTTCTCAAACTGGAATAAGAACAACAAATCAACACCAAAGAAAATAGAGTTATAATACTAATAGGAAATGATTAAATGGAACACTATGTACAATAGAAAGTCAATAAAGCAAAAAGTCAATGTTTTAAAAGTATTTACTAAATGGGTAAAATTATAGTAAGAATGATCAAGAAAAAAGAAGAACTCATCACTAATCAAGAATAAAGAGACAGCACTCAAGATCTTAGATATTACAAATAGCATGAAGAACTCTACAAATTTGATTTCTGTTGAAAAATATGAAATTTTGTCAAAATGGCAAAACTACTAAAATTAATAGAAAATACAAATGGCCCTGAATCTATTTTTTAAAACTCAATCATAATTGAAAACCTTTATCACCAACTTAAGTCCAGATGGCATTATGGTGAATTATTTCTAACATTTAAGGGAGAAGTAAATACCATTTGCAAACAAACTCTAAGGAGAACAGAAAAAGACTTTCCAGTTTGTTTTATGAGGCCAGCATAACCTTGATAACCTGATAATGGAAATTTACAGACTCATCTCTCATAACATTGATATAAAAGTCCTAAACGAAAAGTTAACAAATGTAATCTAGGAACATGCAGGGGGGCGTGCATAACATGACTAAGTGAGGTGTATTCCAGGAATAAGCTAAAATTAATATTTTAAAAGATCAATATGATAAGGATTCATGGAAAAAAATAGTTTACAGTCATAAGTCATTTAACAATGAGATATTTCTGAGAAATGCATCCTTTGTAAACTCTAGGCTGCATGATACAGCCTATTGCTCCTAGGCTGCAAACCTGTACAACATGTTACTGTACTGAACACTGAGCAGTTGTAACACAATGGTGAGTATTTGTGTCTCTAAAAAGGTAAAGTAAAAATATGGCATAAAAGATAAAAAATGGTACACCTGTATAGATAGGCCAACCACACATATTTGAAACAGGACAGAAAACAATAATAGTAATGCCCTGTTTCAAATGGTATGTATGGTCAGTCTAGTCTCACTGGGCTAAATTCAAGGTGTCAGTAGGTTGACCATACATACCATTTGAAACAGGACAGTACCTTTGTTTTCTGTCCCATTTAAAATGGTACATCTGGTCAGCCTATAGAGCACTTAACCATGAAGGGGTCTTGTAAAACTGGAAGTTTTTTTTGGGTGATTTAGTGAGTGAATGGTGCATGAATATGAAGGCCTAGGACATTACTATAAACTGCAGACTTTATAAAGACTGTAATCTTAGGCTACACTAAATTTATTTTTAAATTTTTTTCAATAATCTTAGTTTTCTACAACATTTTTACTTTATAAACTTTTCAACTCTTGTAATAATATTTAGTTTAAAACACAAAAACATTTGTACAACTGTATAAAAAATTTTTCTTTATATCCTTACTCCACAGCTTTTATATTTTTAACTTTTAAAAGTTTTTGTTAAACAAATGAAGAAACAAACACACATTACCCCAGCACTACATACAGGGTCAGGATCACCAATATCACTGTCTTCCACCTTCACATCTTTTGTCACTGGAAGGTCTTCAGGGGCAATAACATGCATAGAGCTGTTATTTCCTATTATAACAATGCCTTCTTCTGGACTACTTCCTGAAGGACCTGCTTGAGGCTCTTCTTGAAGAAGCGTCACTCTTCAGAAATATGTTCATAGTGGTTTGCTTGTTTTGTTTTGTTTTTCATCATAGATTTGCTTGTAAGCAGAAAATGCCCCAAGAACATTCCTCTCTATTAATGGAAACCTTTCAGTGTTGAGGTCTGTGTTTTTTTAATTTTTTCAAGAGCTTATTGAGGTCTGCAATTACTTTGGTTAAACCCTTCACTAAATTTTCTTAGGGACTCTTTTTCTTCTCCTGAAGTTTCTGTTTCTTGAGCTATGCATTCGTGTTCCAGTTCCAACACCTCCTCATTAGTTAGTTTCTCAGGAACCACCTCTAGGAGCTCCTCAATATTATCCTCATCCATAGCCAGGTTAAAGTTGTTTTCCATCTCAACTATAGCCTTGTTGATTTTTGCAGCTTCCTTTTGAAGTCATGGACAGATCTCTTGAGGGTCTTCCAGATGCCATTTGTATAGTCACTTCTTGGTAACATCACCTCAAGCCCAGGTAGCGTCCCTGATGCAGTCATAGATGTTGTAATCCTTCCAGAATTGCATCAGTATCTTTTCAGTGTCTTCCTCAGTTGCATCAGGAAGTAGGCCTTAAAAGGTGCTATGACTCCTTGATCCATTTGTTGGATCAAAGAGGTGGTGTTTGGAGGGAGGAGTTCCACTTTGATATTGGCATGAAGGTCACCAGTAAAAGGCGGATGCATGGGACCATTATTAGCAGTAAGCAAAATCTTGAAAGTTATGTTATTCTCCAAACAGTGCTTCTCCATTTTACTATCATAGCAATTCAGTAGGGCATCCTGGAAGAGAAGCTAGGTCTTCATGACTTCTTATTATTTCTGTAACAACCTGGCAGTTTGTGCTTATCAATATGCTTGAAGGCCTGGGATTCTCCCTGTGCCAGATCACAAAACGTTTCAATTTGTAGTCTGCAGCATTGCCTCCAAGTAAGACTGTTAAATCCTGTCCTTAAAAGCCTTGAAACCTGGCACTGACTTTGCCTCCATATGGATAAAAGCCCTTTCAGGCATCCATTTCCAGAATAGGGAAGTTTCATCCATATTGAGTATTTGCTATGGCAAATAATTTTCCTCCACAGTCAGCTTATCTAGCATTTCCAAAAATTGTTCAGCTCTCACAGGCCCACCACTCACTTCCACATTATGTAATGAATAACAATTCCTGAAATGTTTAGGCCACCCAGAGCTAGCAGTAAATTCAACATCATAGGCAGGTCCAGCCTTTTCTTTTAACATCACAAACTTTGCTTTGGCTGTGATCATCATGAGGCTGAGAGGAATACCTTCCTGTGTCTCATCTTCAATCCAGGAGGTCATTAAAAGTTTCTTCATGTCTGATATAGGCCTTTCTTGAATTTTTGTTTGCCTCATTGCCTTTAATGAAGCAGATCCTTTAACAGCTTTCATCACTTTGTTCTTGTTCCTGAAGATCGTAGCTATCATGGAATGGAACATAACTGATGGGCAAGCATTAAACTGTCATTGATTTTCCACCTTCTTAGTCCTTATTCACTTTAAATTTTTTTCCAGGCCAGTCACTTGGTGTGGTCTCTTACAGGCAACATTATGAGTGGATTTTGTATGCTTTTTGGGATGAACAAAACAACATGAGATTATATCGAGCACAAGGGAAAGATGCAGTCAAGAGACAGTAAACACAAGATGTATGAGGCTGCTGCTGGCATAACACACCATATTATTTTATAGCTAACCTTTTCTTATAAATAGGAAGATTATACTGTAAAGCAAGCTGTCCCACTTGCAGCCTAAGACAGCTTTGAATATGGCCTAACACAAATTCTTAAGACATTATGAGATTTTTTTGTGACTTTTTTTTTTTTTTTTAGCTCATCAGCTATCATTAGTGTATTTTATGTGTGGTCCAAGACAATTCTTCCAACCATGGCCCAGGGAAGCCAAAAGATTCTTAATAGATCTTAATAGATATGAAAAGTCAATTGAAAAAATTAAAAACACACTCATGATAAAATATTAGCTAGGAATAGAAGGGTAATTCATTAATCCAATACAGAGTATCTACAAAAGAAGTTTAACAAAAGTCATATTTAGAGTGAAACCCCACACCTTATCCAAGATTGATAGAGGAGAATTCCCACTAACAGCATACTTATTCATATTACCCAGAGGTTCTAACTAATGCAATAACACAAGAAAAAAAACAAAAGTATCAACAAGAAAAAATTATGGCATTATCTGCATAGAAAGTTCAAAAGAATCTATAATTTATTAGATTTAATAAGTGAATTTAATGAATTAGTTGAAGATGTGATCAATAAACAAGCACTGACTATATTTCTGTATAATAGGCAGAAAAATTAAATTTTAAAATGTCACTTAAAATATTAAAAAAAACACCAAGACCTTAGAGCAGTAAAGCAAAAGAGGAGCAAAAGACATGAGACATAAAACAGAAACTAAAATGGCAGATAAATTACACTATATCAATATTAATGTCCAATGTGAATGAATTAAACACTCCAGTAAAATATTGTCAGTCTGGAGGAAAAACAGCATCCAAATATATGCTGTCTTCAGGAAACATTAAATTGAAAGATACAAATTTGTTGAAAGTATAATAAAAGGAGAAAGATATATCATGCAAATAGCAACCAAAAGAAAGCTAGAGTGGCTATACTGATTTCAGACAGACATTAAAACAAAATATTCCTCAAGGTAAAGAGGGACATTTTATAATAAAAGGCTAAGTTCCTCAGGAAGTTATAATAATTATAAACATATATGCACCTAATAAGAGCACCAAAATATATTAAGCAAATATTGACAAGAAGGGAGAAATAGACATTTCAACAATAGTAGCTGGAAACTTCAATACAGCTTCACTCATTTTCATAATAGAAAACTAGGCAGATCAATAAAAGACTTGAATAACACTATGAACCAAATAAACCTAAGAATCTTTCAAACATTCAACCAAACAATCAAACAATAGTAAAATATACATTCTTCTCAACTATACATAGAACATTCTTCAGTATAGACATTATGCTAGGTGATACAACAATCTAACAAATTTAAAAGGATTGAAGTCATAACAAAGTGTACATTCTCTGGCAACACCAGAATGAAATTAGAATTCAATACCAGGAGAAACTGGAGAAATGCACAACTATGTGGAAATTAAACAGTACACTTCTAAATAACCAATGGGTCAAAGAAGAAATCACAAGGGAAATTTTATGAAATGAAAATAAATGCATAACATCAAAACTTTGGGGTGCAACTAAACAGTTCGTAGAAGGAAATTTGTAATAATAAAGGCCTATATTAAAAAAGAATATTGATTTTTCAGTGAAGGTAGCAGAGCAGGTAAACACTTTGTTCACCTCCTCTCAGGACCACACCAATTACAGCTAAACTATGGAATAGCTGTCATTGAGAATCTGAAGTCTAGCTGAACCGAAGCCATACAACTACAGAAGAAGCCACCTTGAGACTGGTAGAAGCGGTAGAGACATGGAAAGGACTGGTTCTACACCCATGTGTGACCATAAGAAATTGGGAAAGATATCTTGGCTGCAGGGGTTCCACCCCCACACTCACCCTGGAGGAGCAAGAGGTCCCAGCACCACACCAGGCTCCCCAGCCAGGGTTCCAGAGCTGGGGAAAGAAATCCTCGTAACTTCTGCCTATGAAAACCAACAGAGATTGTAGCTGAGTGAGCCACAGGACAGCTGCAGTCCCAAGCACTCCTCTAAGGTGCCCTCATACAGACTTACTCACTGACAGACTCACCTACTCTGAGCTCCAGCACTGGAGCAGCAGCCTGAAAGTCTCCAGGGACATATGGGGAGGAAATGAATTGTCTAGTTTCAGGGCGACAGCTGGAGGGGCAGCTTTCTCTTATCTGGAGGAGCTGGTGGAAGCCCCTTTTTTGTTGTTGTTATTGAGCCCTCCCCATCCCTGCACGCAGATATAGGCATCTACCCTATCTGAGTTTCCATCAAATTGGCACTCATCTTTCATCTACCCTGTCCTAGTGATTCCTTGAGATCCCTCCCCACCAAACTTTCTGGCACACCCAACCCACTTCCAGTGGCTTTTCCATAGAAACAACCTGTCTTGACTCATGCTGCAGACTTTCATAAAATCTCTCAAAGGTTCACAAAACCCAAACAAGCACCATCTGGCTTCAGCATGTCCCATACCTGTGACTTGAGCAGGCAGCCCTAAGCTGGCACTAGTGACAGTTGGACTCAGTTTGCAGATTGGCCTCTTGAGGCACCTCTAGTGTGGGTGACAGCCATATGCAGATTGCTTTGTGGCTCACACCATGTGACCCAGACAGGGCACAGTCTGGGACTACACTTGGCCTGCAGCAAGGCCCCTCCCATGAGACCTCAGAGCTGGCACACCTAGTGGCTAGCCCTGGACCAAGCCAGAGTATTACCTGGCAGCCTCTAAGGACTGCACACCCAAAGAGCAGACTGGGCAGGCACCAGAGCCGCAAAAGTAATCCCGGCTCCATAGGGTTATTAGCCCTTGCACCATAGCTCCTCCACTGTAGTCACATCCAGTCCTTACAACCAGTCAGCTTGAGGGTTAATCCCTCCCACTGATGTGTAAACAACCAAGGCTCAACTACAACAGGATGGCACACACAACTCACAAAAGAGATACACCTGGAGAACCTGGCTGTGGTGACCAGGGAGACTGGGTCTCATACTACATAAGACACTCTACTAAGACAAAGTAGTATAGAAGCCCTACCTAATACATAGAAACAAACACGGATGGCTGCCAAAATGTGGAGACAAAGAAACAAGTCCCAAATAAAAGAACAAGACAGAGCTCCAGAAAAGGAACTAAATAAAATGGAGACGAGCAATCTACCAGATGCAGAGCTACAAACACTGGTTATAAGGATGCTCAATTATCTCAGGGAAAACTTCAACAAGAGATAGGAACATAAAATTGGAGATAGGAACCATTAAAAAGAAATTGTCATAAAGTATACTGTAATTGAAATAAACATTAGAGGGAATCAACAGTAGATTAGATTCAGCACATGTTTGAATCAGCGAGAAGGTAACAGAAAACACCCATTGAAATGCAAAAAAGAAAGAATCCAAATCGGAGTTTAAGGGGCCCCTGGAACAACATCAAGCATACCAACATTTGCATCTTAGGGGTACCAGAAGGAGAAAAGAGAGATCAAGGAATTGAAAACTGATGTGAAGAAACAATAATGGAAAACTTCCCTAACTTGGCGAAGGAAACAGATATATAAGCCCAGGAAGCACAGACTCCCAAACAAGGTGAACCCAAAGATCATCATAATTAAAATGCCAAAGGTTAAAGAGAGAGAGAATCTTAAAAGCAGCAAGGAGAAAAAAGCAGTTAGTTAACTACAAGGGAGTTCCCATAAGACTGTCAGCTGATTTCTCAATAGAAACTTTGTGGGCCATATGGGATTGGCAGGAAATACTCAAAGTGATGAAAAGCAAGGAACTACAACCAAGATTACTCTACCCACAAAGCTATCATTTAGAATCAGAGGACATATAAAGAGTTTCCCAGATAAGAAAAAGCTGAAGGAGCACATCACCACCAAACCCATATTACAAGGAATCTTAGAGGGATTTCTTTAACTCAAATGAAGAAAAAAGTAACACAAATAATAAAAATGTCACTAACTACATATCAACAATTATTTTAAATGTAAATGGAGTAACTACTCCAGTCAAGACAGGGTGGCTGAATGGATATGAAAATAAGACCCTTACATATGCTTCCTATAAGAGACTCACTTCAGATCAAAAGTAAAGAGGTGAGAAAAATATATTTCATGAAAATTGAAACAAACAGAAAGTGTTGAGGTAGCAATAGAATACCAGACAAAAGTAGACTTTAAAACAAAGGTTAAAACAAGAAACAGAAAAGGACTCAATAATCTCACTTCTCGATATTTATCCGAAAAAAACCAAAATGCTACTTCGAAGGAACAAATGCATCTATATGGTCACTGCAGCAGAGTTTATAATGGCCAAATTGTGAAGTTGGCCTGGGTGTCAGTGGATGGATAGATAAAAGAGTAGGTGGTTCATGTATTGTTTGGCCATGGATGGGAATTGGTTCTTGCCATCTGCAGCTGCATAGATGGATCTGAAGGATATTGTACTGAGTGGAGTATATAAGACAGAGAAAAACAGATGCAATGTGATTTTTATTATATGTGGAATCTAAAGACAAAATTTAAAAAAACAAAATTCAAACAAACAAATCATAGATACTTTTTGATGGTTGCCAGATGGGAGGAAAGTTCTGGGGGGTGAGTGGAAAAGTAAAGGGATTAAGAAGTACAAATTGATTGTTACACAGTACTTATGGGGAAGTAGGTTATAGCATAAGAAATATAGTCAGTAATATTGTAGTAACTATGTATGGTGTCAGATGGGTACTAGATTCATCGGAGTGATAGATGGGGAGGGGTTGGGGGCAGGATGAAAAAGGTGAAGAGATGAAGAAGTACCAATTGGTAGTTACAAATAGTCATGGGGATATAAAGTAAAGCATAGAAAATATAGTCAATAATATGGTAATAACTATACTTAGTGCTAGATGGGTACTAGACTAGTCAGCAAGATCACTTCTTAAATTATATAAATGTCTAACCACTATGCTATGTACCTGAAATTAATATAAAATAATACTGAATGTCAGAGTAAGTAAGAAGATAAATCAATAGCCAAACTTTTAACTTAATACAAAAGAAGAGCCAACTAAACCTAAGTCAACCAAATGAAGGAAATAACAATTAGAGTGAAATTAATAAAATCAAGAAAAAAGAGAAAATCAAGGAAACCAAAATTTGTCAAAAATATCAACAAAATTGAGAAATCTTTCCTTAGAGTAACCATTAAAAAGACACATTACTGAAATCAGGAATGAAAAGGGGAGTTTTACTACTGACCTTCTATAAGTTAAAAAGATTATAAGAGAACACCATGGAACACTTGCATAGCAGTCAGATAGATGTCCTGGACAAATTTCTAAAAAGACCCAAAGATCAAGAAGAAACAGAAAATCTGAACAGTCCTATAAAAAATAGAGAGATGGAATTAGAACACAAAGAAAAGCCCAGTATCAGATTGCTTTGTTATTGAATTCTACCAAACATTTAAAGATATCAACTTTACCAATTCTTCCAAAAAATTAAAGGAACACTTTCCTAATCATTCTGTGAGGCCAGTATTATCATTATAATGAAATCAGACAACTACATCACAAGAAAAGGAAACTATAGATCAATGTCTCATTGATAAAGCTGCAAAAGGCATAACCAAATATTCAGAAATTGAATCCAACAACATAAAGATTATACATCATGAATAAGTAGGATTTATCTCAAGGATGCAAGGTTGGTTTTATATCCAAAACCACATTAATGTAGCATATCAATAGAGTAGAGAACAAAGCCATATGGTCATTATTAGTAGATGATGAAAAAGTATTTTCTCATGAAATTCAATGTACTTAATGAAAAACAAAACAAAACATTCAACAAAATAGGTATGGTTTGTAAATTCCTTAAGCTGATAAAAGGCATCTGTAAAGATTTTACAGCTAACATCACACATAATGGTTAAAGACTGAAGGTTTTTCCCCTAAATCAAGAACAAGTCAAGGATGGTCCACTCTTGCCACATCTATTCTACATTGAACTGGAGGTTCTAGTCAGTACAATTATGCAAGAATATGAAATACAAGGCCTTAAGAATGGAACTGAAATAAGACTATTGACACATGACGTGGAATACCCTAAGGAATCTACAAAAAATTACTTAGAAATAAAAACAAGGTCAGCAGTGTTGCAGGATACAAGTTTAGTGTACCGAATTCTGTTGTATTCCATGTAGTTGTAATGAACAATCCAAAATGAAGAGTTTCATTTACAACAGCATCAAAAAGAAGTACAAAACTTAATAAACTCTGAAACTACAAAATATTCCTGAAATTAAATATCTAAATAAATGGAAAGACACACATTCATGGATCAGAATATGTGATAGAATTAAGGTAGCAATATTTGCTAAAGCGATCTACAGATTCAACACACTCCCTTTCAAAGACTCAGCTGGCTTCTTTGCAGAAATTGTTAAACTGATCCTAAAACTTATATAGATACTCAATAAACTCAAAATAGCCAAAACAGTCTTCCAAAAGAATAAAGATAGAGGACTCACACTTCCTAATTTCAAAACTTAGCAGAAAGCTATGGTAATCAAGAGTGTGGTACTGGCATAAGAACAGACCTGTATATCTGTAGGATAAAATTTAGAATCCAGAAGCAAGCCTTCACATTTATAGTCAATTTATTTTTTAAAAGCGGTCCCAAAAAGTTCAATGGTAAAGGAATGGCCTTTTCAAACAGTACTGGACCAACTCTATGTCCACATGCAAAAGAATAAATGTGGACCCCCTACTGTACATTATATAGTAAAAATTAACTCAAAAATGAATCAAAGAGGTAAAAATATAAAATTTTTAAACAGGTGAATCAGTATTTCTTAGATATACCAAAAGCACAAGCAAAACAAAAAATTAGACTTTATCAAAATTTAAAATGTCAGTTTTTCGAAGTATACCATCAAAGAATTGAGAACACACCACAGAATGTAATTAAAGTGTGCAAATCATATCTAATATGGGATTTAAATCTAGAATATATAAAGAACTCTCACAAGTCAATTATAAAAAGGCAAATAACCCAATTTTGAAGTGGGCAAATGATCTGAATAAACATTTTTTCAAAGATATACACATGGCCAACAAGCAAGCATATGAAAAGATGCTCAGCATCATTAACAGGGAAATGTATATCAAAATGACAATAAACTATCATATCACTTGCACTAAGATGCCTATAGTAACAAAGATGAATGTTGATGAAGAGATATTAAAATTGGATCCCTTACTCACTTCCTGGTGTGAATGTAAATTGGCCCAAACCCTTTATAGAAAATGGTAAATGTTTCTCAAAAGGTTAAATATACTATTACCATATGATTCAGCTCTTCCATCCCTAGACATGTACACAAGAGAAATAAACACATATGTTCACTCAAATGTGTACATGAATGTTCATAGCAGCATTATTCATAACAGCCAAATTTAGCTTTATAGCAGAATATAAATATCCAAAGTTATTCTTCAAAGAATATATGATATAAAAGTAAAGTAAAATCTGGGGTTTAAAATTCTAAATCCAGTGAAAAAAGAAAAAGGATAATGATGAGAGTAAGGAAAAGTTCATATTTCTTAGATAAGGTGTATTCAAATAATATTGTTCCACTCTTGAATTCAGTGTTTACTGATATGTTTGCTGAAGAATGCATTTAGAAAATCTTTAAATATACTAAAATCCAGGAAATTGTTAAGTATACAAGGTCTGACAGTTTCACAAACTGATCCTAGAAAAAGTGCTGCCTACCTCATTGCTGAATATCACTACGGTCTCCTTTGAAGTTATCCTCCTTGGGAAGCTATGCACCAATGCTAGCACCTAGTCCATCCATCAAAGCAATTTTGGAATTCTTTCTGGAATGGCCATTATAGCTGTCATCATATGACCCTTGATGTCCTGAATGTCATCAAAATATCTTCCTCTTGATATTTCTTTTGTTTTCAGATAAAGAAAAAAAATCATTAGGGACCAGATCATGTGAGTAGGGAGGGTGTTTCAATATAGTTATTTGTGTACTGGCTAAAAACTCCCTCACAGACAGTGCCATGGGAGCTGGTGCATTATCGTGATGCAAGAGCCATGAGTTGTTAGCAAAAAGTTCAGATCATTTTCATTAACTTTTCCATGCAGCCTTTTTAGCACTTTCAGATAGTAAACTTGGTTGACTGTCCATTTGGTAGAAATTCATAGTGAACAATCACTCTGACATCAAAAAAGTTTAGGAACATCCTTTGGACTCTTGATTTAGACTCACAAAACTTATTTGGTTATGGAAAATAGGCTGACTTCCATTGTGCACTTTGATACTTTGTTTCAGGGTCATATTGTTAACACCCATGTTTCATCATCAGTGATAACTTGTCTCAAAACATCGTCTTGCCTCTCCAAAAGATCTTGGCAAACTTTGACTCCCCTTTTGCTTTTGTTCATTGGTGAGCTCCTTCGGGACCACTTTTGCACACATCTTATGACAAAATTTTCAGTTAATATTTTCCAAACTGTTTTCCTATCGGTGTTACATTCAGGAAATTGACAAAAATGCTCACGTTCACCACTGTTATTCACCATAGTACTAGATGTCGTAGTCAGAGCAGTCAAGAAAGAAAAAGAGAAAAAGCATTCAAATTGAAAGTGAAGGAATAAAACTGTCACTAGTTGCAGGTGACATGATTCTATATATAGAAAACCCTAAAGACTAAAACAAAAGATTTTTATAAACAATAAACAAATACATTAAAGTTGCACATACAAAAATCAACATAGAAAATGTACTGCATTCCTAATACCAACAATGTAATGTCAGAAAGAGAAATGAAGAAAACAATCCCATTTACAATTGTAACAAAAAGTATAAATACCCAGAAATAAATTTAATAAAAGAAGTGAAGGATCTGTACACTGAAAACTACAAGACATTATTGAAAGAAATTGAAGAAGACACAAAGAAATGGAAAGATAGTCCATGTTCATGGATTGGAAGAATTCACATTGTTAAATGGCCATATTTAAAACAATATATGGATTCAATGCAGTGCATATCAAAATCCCAATGGCATTTTTCACAGGTAGAACACAAAAAATCCTCAAATTTCCATGGAATGACAAAAGACGCCAAATAGCCAAAGCAATCCTGAGGAAAAAGAGCAAAGCCAGAACTATCATAACTCCCTGCCTTGAAACTATGCTACAAAGTTACAATAATCAAAATAGTGTGGTATTGGCAGGACCCACACAGACCAATGGAACAGAATGAGAGCCCAGAAATAAATCCACATTTAATTGGGCAACTAATTTTTTTGACAAAGGAGTCAAAAACATACAATGGGGAAAGGAAATTCTCTTCAATAAATGATATAGGGAAATCCGGAAAGCCCCATGCAAAAGAAAAAACTAGACTGCTATCTGACACCATACACAAAATTTAACTCAAAATGGGTTAAAGACGTGAATATGAGACCTGAAACAATAAAATACATGGAACAAAACATATGCACTAAACTTATAGACTGGTCACATAGGGGTTTTTGTGAACTTGACCCCAAAGGCAAGGGAAATAAAAGAAAGAGTAAATGAATGGGACTACATTAAACTAAGAAAGCTTCTACACAGCAAAAGAAACCATCAACAAAACAAAAAGTCAGCCAACCAAATGGGAGAAGATATTCTACCAACAAGGTAGAATATCTTCTACCAACAAGGAGGCAATATCTAAAACATAAACAATTTGTACAACTCAACAACAAAAATACAGTCTGATTAAAAAATAGGCAGAGGCCATGAATAGATACTTTTCCAAAGAGGATACACAAATAGCTAACATATGAAAAAATGCTCAACATCATTAGTTATAAGGGAAATGCAAATCAAAACCACAATGAGATAACACCTCATGTATGTTAGGAGGGATATTATCAATAAGACAAAAAATAACAAGCATTAGAGAGGATATGGAGAAAAGGGAACCCATGAATACTGCTGATGGGAATGTAAATTAGTGCAGCCACTATAGAAAACAGTTTGGAGGTTCATTTAAAAATAAACAATAGAGTTACCATATGACCCCATAATCCCTCTTCTGGGTATCTACCTGAAATTTTTGAAAACACTTATTCATAAAAATAAATGTACCCCTGTGTTTGTTGTAGCATTATTGACAGTAGCCAAAACACAGAAACAACCTAAGTATCCTTTTGACAGATAATTGGATAAAGAAGATGTGGTATGTGTATATCTACCAATGGAATATTAGTCAGCCATAAAAAGATGAGACATTGCCCATTGCAATAACATTGATGCATCTTGAGAGTATTATGCTAAGTGAAATAAGTCAGATGGTAAAGGACAAAAACTATATGATTTCATTCCTATCTATGATATAAAACAAAAAGCAACAAATGAACAAATAAACTCATAAATACAGACAACAGCATGGTGGTTACCAGAGGGGAAGAGGGTTGAGGGAAGACATAGAGGGTAAAGGGGGTCAAATATACGTTGATAGGAGACTAAGCTTTGGGTGGTTAGCATACAATAGACTATACAGATGTTGTATTATAAGGTTGTACCCCCAAATGTATATAGTGTTAACTAATGTTACCCCAATAAATTAAAAGAAATACTTACAGATACACACCTTGAAACAAAAATATTAACAGTAGTGATGTTGGAAAAACAAAAACAGAAAACTGGAAATGATCCAAATATCTTTCACAGATAACTGGATATACAGATTATATTCTATTGACCCAGTGGATTATTATGCCATGAAAGTATGAATTATTGCTATACATAACTAAATGGATGAATTTTGTGAATATAAGTGAAAAGAAGTATTAGAAAACTGTATTTTCTCAAAAAAAGTAAAATTAAGCTGTGTATAGTTTACACATGACATTTATAATGAAACTATAATTTACAAACAGCAATAGAAGTATAAACTCAATTTTTTAGAGTACAGATTACCTTAGGATGGGGAAAGGACACAGGGAGGATGGTATGGAAAACATACATAAATAGAAGTTAATGGTAGTATTTGATTGAATGGTAGGTGGTTCAAAGATAGTATTTTCAGTATGTTATACTTTATAATTAATGGATGTTTCATGTCTTTTGTATATGTCAAATGTAGAGGCATATTTACCTCAAAGTTTTAGGGCTTTTCACTAGTTTGGGTTTTTTCCAAAAGCCTTGAGAAAGGACCATAGCAATTTGTTCACATGGTTGGGTGTTTCTGTAAGATTTATAAAAGATGTTTTAACTGTAGTTATTTAAGACTCTCTTTTCACCTTGATTTATCCTTACCTTTGTGTCTCCTGGCAATAGAATGGCTTCAGGCATTTTGTGATTGGGGGTTTACTTAATGTGAGTTTAATAAGATACATTGGTAGTTCACAGTGATTTTTCAGTGTATGGAATTATTGCCTATCAGCCTGACTGAGATAGGAATGTGATCTACAGTGCTTGGTACCTGAAATATGTGAGTAGTGAAGAAGTCAAGGATTGAAATTTATGAGGCCAGAAGGTAGTAAGGAAAAAAAAAATTCTAATTATCTGATGTTTAAAACTGTAAGGATTTAGTTCTCAAGGATTTCCAGTCAAAAGAGAACTTTTGTTTGAAATATACCCAATAACATAGCATATTCAATTACAATTCACCATATTTTTTCTTTTTTGTTAGGAATTCTGCCTTCAAAATAAAACAGTTTTTGTGTTTATAGGGTACAGAGCTGTAGCAGTGTTTTTTTCAGATGAAGTTAACTATTTTATATATTCTGATTATCAATTTAAAAAATTAACCAACCATACTAGAAGACTTGTTTTTTTTTCATTCTGTCTGTGGCAAATACTACAAAATTGTACTCATGAAGAGGCCATAAATATTCAGTCATGTAGAAAAACCAGAATTCTGTACTGTATCAGGCCCTTAATGAAAGTATGGTATTTTTCTGGATTTTGTGATGTTTATGTGTATATGACAGATTTTGAAAATTTTAATTTGTTGTGATTTCTTTCCTTGTTCTAATTTACCTCAGCGTTTAGGTCTCACAAATCCTGAAATTGTTCCTGATAAAATGGTATATTGAATAAAAATATATATAGTAAACAGAAGCTTCAAGTAAGAAAATAGAGATAAATGAAAAAAATTAGTCAAGTTGCTTTCATTGGGTCATTCGTGCCTTAAAATGTCCATTTTGAGTTTATTCTTGTATATAGTGTAAAAAGTGACCCAGTTTAATTCTTTTGCATGTATCTCTCCAGGTTTCCCAACAACATTTATTGAAGAAATTATCTTTATCCCATTTTATATTCTCGCCCCCTTTGTTACAGAATAATTGACAATATAAGCATGAGTTTATTTCTGGACTCTCTATTCTGTTCCATTGATCTATGTGTCTGTTTTTATGCCAGTACTATGTTGTTTTTATTACTATGGCTTTGTTATATAGTTTGATGTCAGTTAGTGTGATACTTCCAATTTGGTTCTTCTTAAGGGTTTTTTGTAGTTCCATATAAATTTTAGAATTATTTGTTCTAGTTTTGTGAAAAATGCCATTGGTATTTTTATAGGAATTGCATTGAATCTGCAGGTTGCTTTGGGTAATGTAATATTTTAATGGTGTTAATTCTTCCTATTTATCAGCAGAACATATCCTTCCATTTATTTGTATCTTCCTCAGTTTGTTTCTTCAATATCTTGTAGTTTTCTGAATATAGGTCTTTTACGTCCTTGGTTAAATTTATTCCTAGGTATTTTATTCTTTTTAACAAAATTGTAAATAGAGCCATTATATTAATTTCTCTTCCTGATAGTTCATTATTGGTGTGCAAAATGCAACCTATTTCTGAATATTAATTTTGTATCCTGCTATTTTACTGAATTCTGATATATTTTTGTTTGTTTTGTTTTGTTTGGTGATTTTTTAGGGTTCTCTATATACAGTATCGTGTCATCTGCAAATAATGACAGTTTTACTTGTTCCTTTCCAATTTGGATGCCTTTTATTTCTTTTTCTCACCTGATTACTATGGCTAGGACTTCCAACACTACATTGAATAAAAATGGTAAACATGGACGTCCTTATCTTGTTACTGATCTTAAATAAAAACTTCAAGGAAGAAAATAATGATAAATGAAAAAAATTATTCAGGTCACTTTGGTTGGGTTATTTGTGCCTTAAAATGTCCTATATTCTGTCATTGACTTTAATAAGTGTTCCATATAGTTTGTTAGATCACTGTTCTATCATGTGTCAGTAAAAGTCTTTTTGTTTGTTTTGTTATGCTATGCCTTTGATTGCCTTGTAATTTGGCAGTATTCCTTCCTTTAAAATTTTTTTTTGTTTTTCAATTATAGTTGAAATACAATATAATACTAGTTTCAGCTTTTCACTGAGGAATATGATATCAGCTGAGGGTTTGTCATATATGGCTTTTAACTATGTTGAGGTATGTTCTCTCTATCCCCACTCTGAAGCTGCCCTGACCCTCCAGTCCTCATTTTGAAGATAGTTGATTTCCTCCTTGTATGTCCCTGGTGTTCTTTGAGCTGCCACTCCTACACTGGTGCACAGAGCTTGTAAGTTTGTAAGTGAGTGTGTTTGCTTGCAGGTCCCTCAAGAGGAACTCCTGGGAGTCCAGCAGCCCTCTGTCTCACTCAGATGCAATCCATGCTGGTTTTCACAGCTAGATGTTATAGGGACTCCTTTTCCTGGTACTTTTGCCCTGGCTGGAGACCTGCGCGTGAGGCTGGGATCCCTTACTCCTCAGGAGGAACCTCCACAGCTGAGATATCCTCTCATTTCTTAATCACCACACATGGGTGTGGGACTCCTACCAGTCTCATCATGGCTTCTTCTTTATATCTTTAGTTATGGGACTTCTGTTCTTGTTCAACTAATCTTCAGGTGGTTCTCAATGATGGATGTTCTATAAGTTAGTTGTAATTTTTAAGTAGTCATGGAAGGAGGCGAATACATCATGTACATACTTCATCTTGACCAGAAGTCTCATAGCACTTTTTTTCCTAATTAAACAATGATTTTATTGCTTGAGTAGATAAACAAATTTATGCAAATGGCAGAGGCTGTGTATGACTCATTTCCAATGTGAAGGTTGTCTCATATTATCAAGCAAACCAGTGAATACAGCTCTTGATCAGAATCGGACAGAATTTAGTGCCTTCATCTTTGCTATTCCTCTCAAGATGCTTCAAACAGCAGAAGCTTTCTTAATTAAATGGTAGAGATTTTCAGGAAAATCAAGAAGTACTTTGAACTTAAGAATACTCAAGATTTTACTGGATGTCACTGCAGTGCTATGTGAGTCTCTGAGTCACACTCATTTGTAAGGGAGTCAGACTCTTCTTGGCCATTTTGTAGATCTGCTCCTTCATGTCATCAGACGTCAACTTCAGCCAGCTGATAGGACAAGGGGCAACTGTGACAGGGTCTTACTAGAATCATGCGTGTGATCTTTAATGTCAAGGAGTAGGCAACAAAAAAGAGCAGTATTCCATTTACCTACTGGATACTGAGAGATAAATACTAAAATAGTGTTCTATGTAGATTTTTCTTAAATCATGGGAAATAATTAAGAATTTAGTATTAGAAAACCTAAAATCGCTTTCTTATTTGAATTGGCATCTTATTGTGTATCTTAGTACTCACTTTATATTCATCAGTATTGGGAATTACTGCTGCAGTACCATTTATTTTAGAAATTTGAATGTGAACATTAGGAAAGCTTTATAAATGTACAACTATGTGTAGAAAATTGAATGTTCTATGCAGAACACTTTTTTCATTTTTAATGAAGAAATGCAATTTAATCTTTAGATTATTTAAAGTATGTCCTGCTTAGATTACTTAAATCATAATAATGATTATAGCAGTGAGGTGATATTACAGAAAATGGCCAGATAAATTATCAGCCTTAGTATCAAGTAGAGGTTTAGTGGCAATATAATATTTGAATTTATATAGTTTAGATTTAGAGAAAGAAATTTTATTTGTATTTAATTATTGGACACTAATGAAAATGAAAGTAATTTTCAATAAACATTATCCAAATTTGGAGGGACAGTCTCAACATCATTTCAATATTGTAAATAAATGTTACCTTCTGTCTGCTGGAGAAATGCATTTAAATATGATCTCTTAAATTCTAGGATATGAAAGATGGCAACTCCAGATACAAGTAAACGGAAGATATTAAAAGCCAAAAAAACAATGCCTGCAAGTTGCCGTAAGCAATTACATATCCTGAATAGGTCAAAGAATGTCGAAACTCTGAAAACAGCAGCAACTGGGAATAATGTGTCAAGTGGTAATCAGAATTCCAATACTGGTGTCATAACTAACAAATGTAGATATTCTGAAAATGATGCATCTTCATTGGACTCTAACAAAAATTCAGTGTATTCACCGAATTTAATAAAACCACTAAAAACTGCTCATTTGGAAACAAGATTGGGATACACTGAAGAACAAGTTGTGTGCCCTTACCAAAAGCCAAGTAACGCAATAGAATCGCCCAGGAAACTGTCTATACAGGAGGCAAAAGATTCACAGAACATTTCAGGAAACCATTCTGAATTTCAGGCAAATGTAACAAGATCCTTTTTTGAACAACACGAAGAGAATTGTACTCCAAAATCCATTAGTCATCCACCCAGTGTATTGAGCAGTATAGTTCAAATGCTAAAGTCTACAGAAATCAGTACTTTGGATGATAAAAGAATCAATAAGATGGTTTCCCATTTAGAAACAAACTCCATTTCTTCATCACATGACAAAACACAAAATGACATTTTGATTTTAAGTTCAGACACACATTTTGTGCTTAATGAAATACCTACATTGGTGAATTCAGTCATTTCTAGTAACTGTGATGCTGACATTTTGAAAGGTGAAGAATCTTATAGAACCTGTCATTCCAGCATTCCAAATTGTGAAAATACAGACTCAACATGGCTGTCATCACTTGACACAAATAATAACAGTAAGTGTATATTTGTATACCTTCTGGAGAAATTAAAAGTCATTTTCTTTGGAGGGATTTTTAAGTCTCAGATATAGGAACAGTAGAGTACACATGGACAGGAAAAAGGTAAATATTAACAATAATTATTTCAAAGTATCTTGTTTCTGAACCTTTCTTGGTGGGGAGAGGTAATGGTATCCTACATATGCAAAGGGAAATAAATTCTGGCAAAGAAGAAATCAATCACTTTTTCTTGAGAGTACAAAAAAATCAAAAAGTGGTTTATAGCAATTGCTTGGTTTATTTCATCTACATATTTTCCTATTTTGAAATTTTATTTGTTAGATTAATAAGGAAGCTAGTTGAAAAAGAGTTTTTTCATTGTTAGTGAACCCATCAAAAGACACAAAATTGGCCTGTAAATCATGTGAAGTATGAGCTGATAGATAATAAGAATATACATACATACGTGTGTGTGTGTGTAGTGGGAGAGAAACACATCAAATAACCAATGAAGGTCTAGGGTTATAAAGTCATTAAAATAACAAAAGTAATTTCATAAGAAGTATAGTGTTTTTGTAAGTTAATGAAATAGAAGAATAAACTGATTTCATAGGATAAATCTTATGTTTTTGTCTAGGCTACAAGAGGGATCATTTAACAAGATGAATTTAAAATTGTTTAAAAATAGTATCACCTATTAAAAACATGTATTACTGCCTAAGTAACTGTTTATAAAAATAGTGTAAGACCACTTAAATAACTGT
The DNA here is from genome assembly GCA_004026885.1 of Lyroderma lyra. NCBI lineage: Eukaryota > Metazoa > Chordata > Mammalia > Chiroptera > Megadermatidae > Lyroderma > Lyroderma lyra. The sequence continues at coordinate 186,315 of PVJL010000291.1, forward strand.
AAATAGAGGATTAAATGTTGTAATTTATTCAGGTTTTACTGGTATTAAATAGATATTAAATGTGTATTAAATAAGGTTAAAGGGAAAGTATATCTGATACCACAACCCTACCTAGGACACAGGCAACCCCTGTATAACATGGCACTTCTGTAACACAGTTTTGCTCTAACACAATTCGAGACGCATAACACAGCATCCTAGAACACAGTTTCACTTTAACATTGTTTGAGAATTAGAGAAATCCTCAAACAACATGGAGGGTAATAAGAGCTTTTAAGAGCAAACAATATGTCATTTGAAATTAGGGAAATACCTGAATAACATGGAATGTAATAAAAGCTTTTAAGAACAAAAAATATTTAATACATATTAATATGTTATACTTTTGGTGAATATTGCTTTAATAAAAGTATTTCTCTTAATTATAAGAATTTTTTTTAATTTTTGGAACCTAGCCCCCTTCTTTGTACTAGTTCTTCATTTCATATAACACGGATTAGCATAATGTGGCATTTTATGAACCTAACAACCATGTTACATGGGGGTTACCTGATACTCATTTTTTTTAAAATTAGATTGTTGCAATTTCTTAATAAAATTTAATTTTCTAAAAATGCTGCCATGGTCACATTTTAGTTTTTCCATTTGCTTAGAGGTTCCCTAAATTAGAGAATTCCCCTGTTTCCTTCATTAGAAGGAATATTTTTATCTCTGATCTTTCCATCTCCCCCAGGCCATAATCAAAAGAAGAGGATGTTTTCAGAAAGCAAAGAAAATGTTAAGCGCCTGAAAACTTCAGAGCAAATTAATGAAAATATTTGTATAGCTCTGGAAAAGCAAACAGCATTGCTGGAACAGGTAAAATATTGGGGCTTAAATATTTGCTTTAGAAAATTTTACTTTTGATCAATAAAAAATGATAAAAGTTAATTGATCTCCACAATGACTTAGTATAGATGACTTTCACTTGATGCAAAGCTAGCATAAGAAAACTGAATTAGCAAATGGATATATTAGGGAAAGATAATTATTTGCACTACCAAAATATATCTTGTTTCTTGACAATGATCCTTTGGGAGTAACCTAGGTAGAGTGGTATGGTAGAAATAGAATGGGCTTTTCAGTCAGTATTACATTCAAATTTCTTTGTGAGTCAGATACTGCATGATCTTGAGGTTTGCTGAACAATATTTTATGCTGGTCGTGGGGTTCTTAGATTTACATCAATAGCAGTTTATAGACTTTATCACAATTGACCACTACTTCATAGGACCAGACAACCCAGAAGTTCATTGCAAAGTCCTATTACTTTTCGGTTTACTTGCCCTGATTTTCAAGTTTACGCAGATATGTTGCATTTTCTGACATTTTGCTTTATAACATTATTAAATTCATGTTTCGCTTTCATTTTTGCCCTATTTCATGTCATTGTACTACAGTTTACATACATGTCTTATCTACTCTGAGTTTAAAGTGTAATGAGCTTCAATTTTAATAGTTCCTATTTTGATTATCATGTTTACTGTTTTACTTTATTTGCCACTAGAATACCACAACTCAAAATCAATAAGTAGTAAATTATGCCTATCAGCTGTAATGGAACAAAATATCCCAATTCAAACTATTCCTGCTACCTGTATCAGAAACACCACTACTGTCTTCTAAAACAAACCATTACAATTATATAGTTACATATTTGACAAATGCGTATTCACATAATAACTGGAAACCTTTTTGACAGACTCGTATAGAACCAGCTTAACAGATAAGTCCACAGTTTTTCTCTCTTTACCTTTTGTTTTCCAGGAAGACCAAAAGAGATACTAATAAAAAAATACGTAAATATTCTATTATTTGCAGGGAAGTGGTAGCAGAATTATGGTAAGCATGGATCTAGTTTAAGAAAAAGGTTGGAAGTGTCTTATTTCCAGTAATTAATAGCTGAATTCAGAAATAAGTTCAAATTTTACTTTAATCTTTGAAAGTTGTAATTTTGCTGGCATAGAAAAATCAGGATTTTCATTTACTATTATTATCTGCCTCACAAAATACCTGGACACAGAAAATGGTTCTTCCCAGTGAGGTTTAGGGCATGCTATTTATTTCTGTAATCCTCCTACCTCCTACCCGCTGCCCTCCCCCCACCAGAAGTTTCTTGAACATTCTCCAGAGACAAATTAGGTTTTAGCTAATTCCTTTTGTTTTACCTGTCTTTAAATAAATAGCTTTCCTGCACTTGATGTTTTTATTCCTGTCCAAATAGTAAACTTTTTAAATTTAATTTAATTTTATTTTTTTGGCAGGGTTTGGGGGGTGGTAGTTCCCTGGCTGGGAATTGAACCCAGGCTGCAGCATTGAGAGTGCCAAAACCTAGCCACTACACCACCAGGGAACCCCCCCAAATAGTAAACTTTCTAAGCAACATCTGTTTGTTTTTCTTGTTTGAATCCCAATAGAATAGAACCTCCCATCTCTGATATTTTTTGTCTCTACTGAGAGGTCCCAGAGCTGTTGACTCTTTTGAGGTTTCATAAGGATCTTGGCCTAGTTGGTTCCAATTGAATTACTGAAGTAGAGGGGTTTTTCTTCTAAAATTCAAGTTAGTCACTCTACCCACCAGTCTTTCTTCAATCTTTAGACCACTTTGGCTACCATCTGCAAATTGTACCTAGGACTTCCATCTAATTTCATAATTTGAACGTATTACCATCAGCAGAAGACATTCATGAGCTACTTGGCAAAGGTTATTGTGTCTTCTGTATGAGGAACATCACCACTAAATGACAACAAATGTTCACTCTAACCAAGAGGATTCACCCTTGGTGGGCATTTAGTCCACAATAATTAAGTTTTAAGAGTCTGCCTCCATCTGAATCACCAGGAGTCCTTATTTAAATTGTGGTTTCTTGAGCTCATTAATAGTTGAAGACTGTTGTTTTAGGCCACTCTTTTCTCAAAGTTGCCTGATAAGAATCATTAGTGGTCCCTGTTATTCAACTTCCCAGCCCCCTTTCCAGAAAATTCTATTTTGGAAATCCAGGAGAGGCCATAGGAATTTGTGATTTTAACAAATATCCATGTAATTCTTTCTCACCAGGGAAGTTTGAGAAACACTGTGTGGCCCTTGCTTGTTAGCAAAACAGTATTCCCATATTTAAAACACTTAGATATGTTTCTCCAAGGTTCATCTGAGGATGAGCTTCACATATTGACCCCAGCCAGTGAATTGGCAAGCATGCAGTAATCCATAAAAACCACACCTGGGTGACAGGTAATGGCTGTCAGTAAACGTAGTATGTTTCTGAGCATTTATTTACATAACGCACATATTTTAAGCACTTATTAATGTAATCAAATATTTTACAGTGTGAAAGTAATGACAATCATGTCTAATAATGTAGACAAACTATTGAAGAATTATTAATGAAGCATTACAGAAGATATTAAGTACATAGTAATACTGAAGAGCAAGAACAACTGAAAATGAGAAGGAAAAACCGTGGGAATAATCAAATAAAATTACTGAATATGACTAGTCATCCTGGTGATATCAGTATAAAAGAGTTTAACATAGAAACTTTACATTCCAATTTTGAGCACCAAGAAGCAAGGTATTAGGGAGAAGTTGTAAATATTACTAATAAATACTTTAAATGTATTATGAGAGGTTTTGTGACTAAAAAATACTACCAGCTTTGCTATGAAAGTTGCTTACAGGTCAATACACACTAAGCTAATAACTACAGTGGTGGTTTCTGAATGTATGGCTCCACAGAGTTGTTCATGTCAGTGGGCATTCAGATTAATTATGCTGCTTCAAGTAGGCCAATCTGTTTTCTAAAAATCAGCGAGATAATGAAATGCATTGATGTTTCATGATAACTACTATGAGCTATTAGAATAGCATGCATTATGCCAGATAACATTAGTCACACTGGCTTATTTCAATTTTAACAATAGAAAAGTCACCCCCTAAAAATGTGTATATTTATTTCCTTCATAACAATTCACTGTTTTCCATCTTGTGGAAATTCTTTTGCATGTTATCTTTTGTTCTTATAAAAACCCTGAGAGTATGACTCATTCAGCATTGTGTCATCTACCCATTTGTGGACAAGGAAAATGAAGCTCAGAGATGTGTGACTTCCCAAAAGTCATATAACTTGTTAATGGCAAGGTTAAGCCTCAAACTTTTCATAATTTACTCCATATTTACCACTGACCACCAGCTACTTTCAGTGGGCACTGGTTTTCAGATAAGTAGAGTTTTTTTTATGAATACTAGGTTTCAATTATGGTCATTTAAAATTGTAAATGGGATATAGGCTTTTATTGTTCCTTTCATATGTATTATGGAATTCAACTGAAAGTACAGGAAACTAAAATCAACTAGAAGAATAAATTTGATTTCTTTTCTTTTCTTTTTTTTTTTTTTGTATGTGGATATTTCCCTGGCCGGGAATCAAACCTAGGCCACAGCGCTGACAGCGCCAGCGACGAAGCCTTAAGCCACTACACCACCCTGATTTCTAATGTATACCTATATTTAAATATTAGCTGTGTTCTGAATTTGATATTCAACGTATATAAAACTTAACTGGTATAGTAATATGAATATAGCATCATAATATAAAGTATATTTTCTTGATTATAATAAATCCAGAAAAGAGCAAAGCTATTTTTAGAAAGTAGGAAATAAAATTGCTTTTAATTTGAAACTTGGGGTGTTTTGGTTTTTATTTTAAAATTCTAGGTCAAACATTTGATTCGACAGGAGATGTGTAGTATAAATTACAGACTATTTGATAACAAACTGAAAGAATTGACTGAACGCATTGGGAAGACACAATGCAGGAATAAACATGAAGCAATAGCTGATGAACTCTTCGTAAGTTTCTAATTTCATTTGATTTCATTTGAGTTCTTTTAAAAAGTAAAATTTGGTGATATTTTATATGTTAGGAAAGGAAAACAATAAAGGCAGACCCAGATATGATCCCCGGCCACAAGCCTGATGTACCAGATTTTGTACATAATAGAATTTATTATGTACAATATTGGCCCTGACAAATACTTTTAGAAATATCAGCCTTTCTGTGTCAATTGACAGGCTTAATACATAGACGATTTCTTTTAATTCAGAATACATTCTGTATTAGAGTTATACAACCTGTTTCAATCCTTTTCTCTGTTTTTTTTTGTTGTTGTTTTGTTTTGGTTTGGTTTACTCTTCTAGGGTTTCTTGCTGATGGTGTTTCTACCAACATTAATTTTATTATGGACCAGTTAAAACTTTGATGTATTTATCTTCCATTCTAGAATGTCATTCTAGTATCAAACAATATTTTTTAATTGAGGTAACATTAATGTATAACATTATATAAATTTCAGGTGTACAACTTACAATTCAGTATCTGTATACATTATAGAGTGCTCACCACCAAAAGTGTAGTTCCCTTCTGTCACAATATATTTGATCCCTTTACCCATTTCACCCTCCTCCAAAGCCCCCTTCCCCTCTGGTAACCCCCAATCTGTTGTCCATATCTAAGACTTTGGTTTGGTTGGTTTGTCTTTTTTTTTTTTAATTCATTTTTATTGTTAGACTTATTGGGGTGACATCTGTTAGCAAGGATTACATAGGTTTCAGGTATACAATTCTACAGTGCATTGTCAACTTGTTGTATAATAAGTTCACCACCTAATGTGACTTCTCTTTCCATCACCTTATATTTAGCTTTCCCCAGTCCTCTCCCACCCCCTCCCCTTTCTCCCCTCCCTAACCCACTCGTCCCCAAATAAACATTAAACTATTGATTGTGTCCATGGGTTATTTGTTTGTTCATTTCTTTTTCTTTGCTTTCAGTTTTATATTCCGCATATGAGTAAAATCATACAGTTCTTTGTTTTTTCTCTCTGGCTTATTTCACTAAGCATGATGATCTCCAGGTCCATCCATTTTTGTTTCTTTTTTTTGAGTGAAATTACATGATTTTGTCCTTTTCTGTCTGACTTATTTCACTTGGCATAATACCCTGAGGGTTCATCCATGTTGTTGCAAATGGCAATCTTTCATCTTTCTTTAATGATTGAATATTATTCCACTGTGATATATGAGTATATTTATCTCACATCTTTTATTATCCATCAGTCGATGAATACATGAAACATGATTTAAATCTTTGGCTTATATAAGAATTTCTCATTTCAGTGGATGCTTGTCTCACAAAACTATTTCTATATATTATTTAGTACTCTGTTATATTGATTTTTTTCCTCTTTTTCTTATAGGCAAAAATAGCAAAACTTCAAAAACGTATTAAAAAAGTATTGCTATCTCAAAGGAACTATTTGGAACCAAATGTGTTATCCAATAATACATCCTATAAGGTTGGTATAAACACATAGGAGTTTTAATAACTTAGTTGACACACTTTATAAGTAGTTGGATTATAAGAAATTAATGTTTCCTAAGACACAAAGCTTAAGAAATAATAAATTGATACTCAGAATATTCCGGTGACTTTATCTCTGGGAAAGACACTCTTAAGTAGCCAAAAGTAAATGCAACTTTTGTTACTTTCATAAAGTGAGTAGGGATGTGATTTGTGCTTGCCTAGACTGTCCTCTCCTCCACACCATTTTATCATGATGAAAAGTTAGAAACATACACAGCAAAGGTGAAATAATTTTACAGTGAACGTAATTATACTCAGCACCTAAATTTTACCTTTACTATTTTAATATATTTATTTTTGTCAGAAATCTGTCAATCTAGTCATGCTAAGCCATCTTTATATTTGATATAGTCATATGTATAAATGTATTTTGTATCAAAATGTCCTTTGCAATGTACACTTAAAAAATATTTCAGTATCGTTATTAAGTAGAGTATATTTATCTTTTTATATAAAATTTAAATACAATCTTCAATATACATTCACTGAATTTTCTTGTAGTGTCTTTATTCATTTTGGTGGTATATTTATACTAGCATCAATAAATGAATTGGAAAATATTCCCTCCCCTGTTTTCTGAAAATATGTGTAAGATTTTTATTACTTCCTTATGTATTTCATAGTATCCACCTCTGAAAACTATGTGGGCAAGGGGCTTTCTTTGTAGGAAGACTTTTTCTTGAAAATTAATTAATTAAATAGGTATAGAACAATTCAAATTTTTAAATTTCATCTTGTATCATTTTTTTAAGTTATCTTTGCAAGGAATTTGTCCATTTTATCTAAGTTATTGAATTTGTTAGCAGAAAGTTACTGATAAAATTCCTTTATCACTTTAATATTTTTTAATATATATATATACTCTTGTATTTCCTTTTACTTTGAATATAATCTGTTCTTTTTCTAGCTTCTTTTTTTTTTTATTGGGGTGACATCTGTTAGCAAGGATTACATAGGTTTCAGGCATACAATTCTACAGTGCATTGTTTTTCTAGCTTCTTATATAAGAAAGATTTTTAACCTGCTTTCTATTGGGATAATTTAAAGCTATAATTTTCCTTCTAAGCAGTGCTTTTTCCTAAGCATCTTCTGAGCATCTTCTCGGTGCTTAGATTATTCACTTCTTAGCACAGAGATTATAATATATTCTTTGATATATTGTATTTTTGCTTTTCATCAGTTCAAAATAATTTCTAATTTCCCTTATAGTAGTATTCTTTGATCCATGAGTTATTTAAAAATATGTGTTTAATTTCCAAGTATGTGGTACTTTTCTTGGTATGTTATATTTTATTGCTAATTTCATTTTGGTTAGAGAACATAATATGTAAAATTTCAGTCTTGACAGTTATTGACACTTGTCCAAGATATAGTGTTCTTGGTAGAATGTTCCATGTGTACTTGAAAAGAATGTTGTTTATAATGTTCTATAAATGTCCCTTTTGTGTTAATTGTGCCAAGGTGGTTGACAGTGGTGGATGGACCCGAAAGATGTCTATGACCCAATCCATAGAACCTGTGAATATCTAGCATTACATAGTAAAAGAAGCTGTAGATGGGGAGATTATCCTAAAACTCAGTACTGACAAGTTTCCTTATAAAAAGGAGTCAAGAATGACACAGCAGAAGGAGGAGATAGGACAGTGGAAGCAGAGGTTGGAATGACAGCACTGAAAATGGAGGAAGGGGCTGTGAGCCACGGAATACTGGCAGCTTCTAGAAGCTGGGAAAGGGGAAACAGATTCTCCCCTGAAGGGATGCAGCTCCACAAACAACTTGATCTTTGCGTAGTGAAACTGATCTCAAATTTCTGGCCTCCAGAACTGTGATAGAATAAATTTCTGTTATTTTAAACTACCCAGTGTGGTAATTTGTTATAGCAGCCTCAGGAAATTAACAGATTGTGGTACCAGGAAGTGTGAGGTGCTGCTGTAACAAACACCTAAAAATGTGGAAGTGGATTTGAAATGGGGTAATGGGGAGAGGCAGGAAGAATATGTATGGAGAAGCATGATTTTTTAAAATCTTGACTGCCTTGAACAGACTCTTAGCAGAAATATAGATATTAAATGCTGCGAGTGAGGTCTCAGAAGGAAATGAGGTGCACCTTAGGAAGAAGTTAGTCTTAAGAGAATACCTAAATATTCATCCAAAAGACTGTCAGTAGAAATACAGACATTTAAAAGCACAGTTGGTGAGGACTCAGAAGTAATGAGCAACATGCTATTGAAAACTGAAGGAAAGGAGGTTCTTGTCATGTCATATAGTGGCAGGAAGCTTAGCTGAATTGTATCCAACAGTAATATGGAAAACAGAACTTGTAAGTAATGAACTTGGAATTTTATTAGGCTAACAAGATTTTTGAGCAATGTGTTTGAAGGTTTGGTTTGGTTTCTTATAGTAAAATGTGAGGAAAGAGATAAATTGAAGGGAGGATTCTTTAGCAAAAAGGAACCAGGGAGACTTGACTTGGGAAATTCTGAGCTTATCCAGGTTGCAAAAGATCCTAAAATTATAAGGTTTACTGTCAGTAAAGCATGATCTGAAGAGAAAGCCAATGGGATTCAGGACAAGCTTTTGCCAGGGCCATGGAAAGATCAGAAAGTCAGTCTTCAGTCACACAGAGAGCTCTGACAAAATGAGGCATTTGACTCTCTTTCACAGGCGGTTACCTTGTATAGATTTACTGTGTAGGTCCTAGACGCCCTTTGTAACCTACAGTTCCAGAGACAAGTTACTGTTCAGTCTTTGCAGTGCAGTTCTGTTTGGCTTCCTGCTTCTGGCTCCCCTGCATCTCCCATTCAATCCCTGCTCATGTTGCCTGGGCTCCCCAGAGATGTGAGTGGGAAGTCCAGGAGACACTGGCCAGTGTTCGCTGCCTCTGCCATAGACTGGGCCTGCAGCAGCCCAAGGTGTGGAGCAGGACCACTGCTGATGCTTCAGTAGGCCACACCCACCACTGTCCCCCAGTGCAAGAGGATGGCCCCACTGACACTGAGATGGATTTGGCCCACTGCTGTTGTGGAGTCCTAGGGATTGGTTCCTGACTGGTCTTTGCTGGCATTGCTGCTGCAGCCAATTAGGGCCCCTGTTGCCCCAAGTGTCGGCTGACATTGTGGCAGCCGTGAATCTGGCTGCAGATTCTGCAGGTATGGAGTGGGGGATTAGCCACCCTGACTGTAGGTTTGAGGAGAAGGAGGGGTCCCTGGCCTTCCTGGCACCCAGTGTAGGATATATGGATAATAAAAAGAAAACTCAGGGATCCCACTGTAGTGTTGCTCCTCAATCTTGAGGTCCCCAGGAAGTCTGCCCTCCTCTTTCCACCTTCCACCGGCATTTGTGATTATTCGTTGAATTATTTCCAGAGTATTTAATGTGCTTTGGAGACGAGGAGCAAGGAACAGTGAGTCTTTGCCACCTGCCCTGCAGTGGAGAGGATACTGGGATGTTGGCTGTGGTTTCCCAGTGTTGTTTGAACCGATTTCTACATATGAAACCTGTACATGTCATATTTCAGAGTTCTGCCTTTGTGTGCCCACATATTTGTTCTTCAGAACAGCCCTGGAGTTGAGCAATCAACTGATTCTTTTATATTAATTAATATACACACATATTTTAAATACTTTTAAGTTCTCAACCAAAGCATGGACTAAATGTTTCAGCTCCAAGTTTTAAACAAAACTCATTAAATGGAAGAACAAGTTGAAATTTTATTTACTTCTAGTCTTCACTCATATCTAAAAGTATAACCAAATTTAAAAGTTTCCTTGTTAAATTCTAATGTTTATTCCTAAAACTTGGTCTAATAGGAATAAAATGGTTCTAAGTACTAAGGTGTTTGTTTTTTCTTCTAGAAAGCTGGGAAGTTGACTTGTACTATCATTTTTATTTCTTTGAAGTTATTTTTTTAAATTCATTTGACAGAGAATAGCAATCATGGTCATCAGCCACTGAAATAATTGGATGTATGTTGTGCTATATGTATGTGAGACTATTTTAAAAACATTTTCCAAATGGAATTCTACCTATCATTAATTTTGTGTGGAAGAACATAATTGGTAACCCTCCTGTTTTTTCTTCATCCAATTAATAGGTTGCAAATTCAGAGACTGGGAATATGGATAATAGTCCAGATGAAAGAAAGACTTCTGTGAACTCTGAATCTCCTAACCCTTCAGAAAAAGCTAGTGAAAAGATGGATGTGTCACAGGATCATGATGAGGCTGTTTCTGACAGGTAGGCATTTCCAAAAAAATGCATACAGTTATTAATCTAAATATATGTTGGTAACCTTATACCCTTTTCTCAATTAATCATAAAATAGCTTGAAGCCACGTAATATGAAAAATAGAGGCATTTATGGCTGGATTTTTTCCAGACAGCCCTTATATATAGGAATGGAGGAACAAAGGAGTGGAATTGGTTCTCCAAAACTTTTATCACTCTTGTTTTAACAGTACTAAATAAAATTTTGAATTGGTTAGGTGTCAGATTTTCACTGCAATGCTTTCCATCTTTGCTATGGTGACTGGAATGACCAGCTGAAGTAGTTTCCATTTCCACGCATGGAAAAGTCAAGGCCCTATGAAACAGTGGTTTAAAAAATTACACAGAAGAATAAGACTAGGAAAGTAAGTAAAAATAGGGGGGAAAGACCTAAAATTACACATGTTTAAAGTACTATCATAACTTCAAATTAGAGTGAACAGGTTAAATTGGTTGCATAATTGAGTCACAAAGCAGCTAAACACCTAATCTCTAGTCCAAAGGATTTGGGGTGGTAAGGAAGGGAAGAAGTAGTTTAATTTAACAAAGAAACATGATTGGTGATCCTGGCCTGGATTAACATTGTAGGAGGTGGGGGTGTATTTTAATGAATTATTTTCTCCTCACTGGTGATTCTCAACAATTTTGGAGCTTTATAATATTATTTAATTAGTCTTAACATTTACTTCTTAACATGTCCTATAGTTTTACATGTTAAATATGCCTCAGCTTTTAATAAGAGGAAAATATATAACCAAAAGTAGGTGAATTAAATGATGCCCATTGTTTGAAGAACATCACTGTTTCTCCCAAATAACTACATTTTCCAGAATGCTATAGAATGAAAGAGAAAGCAGTACTGATCTACACCATTTGCAGGAGATTGTTGGTATTTGAGAATATACATGCAGTTTTTGAATCTTCAGAAAAAAACTCCTAATGTTCCATGATATTGAGGCCCACATTTCAGTTTAAAGTAAGAAGCCACTGTGAAGAAGGCATTTATTTAGTTGGTGAAGGCAAGAGTGACATTTCAGTGAGTCTTTGTTGTTACCACTTGTGACAAAAGAAACACTTTACTTTTTTTTTTTTACATTATGACAAAAAGAAAACTAAAATACTGGTGACAAAAGTAAAGTGTTCTATGGTATGAACAATCCACCTTAACTCCACCATAATGAATAAAGAACCTGAAGTTTATGAAACTGTTTCAGGCAGCATGTCAGCCATGGTGAGTGTGAGAATAGGTGTCACAAATGTGTAACTTGACCCCCATCGGGGGGGTTCAATGGTAAATTTTATAAAACATTCCCTGGTGGTGTCGTGGCTAGGCTTCAGAGCTCTCACCACTGTGGCCTGGATTCGATCCCTGCTCAGGGAGCCAACCAACAAAAAAAAAATTTTTTTAAGGAAGAAACGGCACCAGCTTTAAACAAACTACAGCAGATCCTTGAATAGCACCATTTTGTTCAACCTTGTCTCATAACAATGTTAATGAGATGTTGTAAGAATTTAATTCTTGTTTATATCAGTTAGCCAATGGTAAAATTGGTTTCATTACAGCCATTTCGCTTAAAGTTGCAGAACCTTTTGATGATATTAAGTGAAGACTTACGTATTCCAAAGAATTAAAAAAGAGGCATATTCTTCAGTACAGTTTATGAGACTAGATACCAAAATCTAGTATAACTCCCATATTGAAGTCACTTTTAAAATTTTACAGAAATGGAAAATTACAGTCCACTTTTACTCATGAAATAGATGCAGATATCCTAAACAAGATACTAGTCAACCAAGTTCAACAATCCATAAAATTGAGTTAGTCCCAGGAATGCTGCAATGTTGGTTCAACAACAACAACAACAAAATCAATTAATATAATTTGACTGGAGAAGCTCACAAATGTAGGATTTGATAAAATATCCTTATCACTAAAAACAAATTTTTGGCCAACTTGAAATTGGAGGTAACTTTCTTAATCTAATAAAGAATATCTACAAAAATTCTAAAGCAAATCCGAGGTTAAAATATTAGAAATATTCCTGCTGAGATACAAATTAAAAGTATCCAGTATACTGGATATCTTAGATAATGCAAAAATGCAAATTAAAAAATTTTTAAAAAGTAAAAATATAAAGGATTTGAAAAAAGCAATAACAAACATTACTATTCTTCAGTGATTTGTGGTAGGTATGTAGGAAGTCCAAAGGAATTTATTGATAAATTATCAGGATTAATAAGAATTTGGCAAGACTGCCAAACTCAAATAATATTAACAAATCAATTGTATGGAAAGAGAAGTTTAATATTTTGTTTTTGGGTTAGTAAATTGATGTAGTACTTTAGAAAACATGTGGCATTATCTAGAAATACTGAAGATCAGAATATCCCCACCCATGATATATACCCTACCTAGAGACATGTGAGCAATAAGATATATAAGGTCAGACAGTTAATTTCGTGAACTCATCCTAGAAAAAGCGCTACATAAACCTTATTGCTGAATATCACTACCGTCACCTTTGAAGTACTTCCCCTTGGGAAGCTATGTACCGACACCAGCGCCCAGTCCACCCTTCAGAGCCATTTTGGAAGTCTTTTTCTGGAATGGCCATCAGAGCTGTCATTGTCCCCAAAATCTGACAATTTTTGTCATAACCCTGCCAATGTAAGCACACAGTGGCAAGTTCACGAACTTAATTGTCAGATTTGGGGCACGACGACAACTCTGATGGCCACTGCAGAAGAAAAGTTCCAAAATTGCTTTGAAGGGTGGCCTAGGCACTGGCGTTGGTGCATAGCTTCCTAAGGGGAGTACTTCGAAGGTGACTGTAGTGATACTCAGCAATGAGGTATGTAGCACTTTTTCTAGGATGAGTTCACAAAATTAATTGTCCGACCTCGTATGTATAGGAATGTTTATTAGCAGCATTTTCCATAATAGCCAAGAACTGGAAGGAAAAATATGTCCATCTACTGTTAAAGAGAAAAATAAATTGCAGTTAATGAAAATGAAGTAACTGCAGTCACATGTAGCAGTATGAATTACTCCCACAAGACATTATTGAAAAGCAGACACAAAAGAATAGTATGATTCCATTCAAATGAAGTTCAAAACTAACCAGGAAAAAGTATATTATTTAGGAATTCAAGGTAATGGTCAATCTAAAAATTAAAACAAGGAGATCAGTACCACAAATGCTATTTTTAGAGGAGATTTATGATATAGGATAGAGGCACATGGGTTTCTGACGTGTCAGTAATTTAAAATGTATTTATCTGAGTGGTGGCTATGTGTTGCTAGTCGTATAATTATTTTTTAAACTGAACATGTATTTTTAATTCAATTTCACAGTATCTATTAATTAGAAAATTGTTTATATTTCATATAATCTCACTGATATATGTGGGTTCATAACTACAGTCTTACTATCTAATAGTTGTTTTTTATTTGTTCTATTTTATGGTCCTTTCCTCCTATATGTGTTCATCTCTGTTTTAGAATTCTTGTAGATTAATCTTTTTTCTCTCTTTCCCCATTACCTTGTTAATTATACATCTTTCATTGTTCCTTTAGAAGTTATCCTAAAGATCATAATATGGATTCTTGATTCTAATTAGAGTCTAATATGAATTGCTACTTTTACCATTTTGTAGACAATGTTTGACCTTAGCACACTTTAATACCATTTACAGTTCCTCCTACCATCTGTTTTCATGTGTTTTAATTTTACATGATTTTAAATCTCACAAAATAATATCACTGTTTCATACAGTCATTATTCATTTAGAGTTACTCAATTACTCTTTCTGTTGGTCTTCATTTCTTCCTGGATTTCCACCTTTCCATCTGAGATTAATTTTTGCTTCTGCCTGAAGAATTCCCATTTATTATGTTTTTTTTTTTTTAAGTAATCAGGATAAATTCTGTCAGTTTTTATTTGTCTGGAAATACGTTCATGTTGTCTTTATTTTTACAGGGTATTTTAACATGAGTATTGAATTGTAGGTTGACAGTTTAATTATTCTTTTGGCACTTTTAAGGTGTCATTGTCTTCTGACTTCTATTTCTGTTGACAAGTTATACATTAGTCTATTGTTGCTTCTTTGAAGATAATGTCTATTTCTGTAGCTGCTTTTATCTTTGGTTTTCATCAGTATGATACTAGTTATGGGATATTTGTTTTGCTTTTTTATTATCCTGTTTGGGGCTGAGTCCTTGATTCTGTGGCTTGTTATCTTTCATCATCTTGGGAAAATTCTTGGCCATTACCTCTTCATATACTGCTTCTACGCCATTCTATCTTTTCTCCCGTGTTATATTAATTACATGCATCTCTGCATGCTCCATCTTTTTTGTCATCCATGCCGAAGTCTGGATATTTTCTACTAACCTATATTTCAGTTTATTAATCCTCTCTTCATCTAGATCCAAGTGGTGATGAGCCCATGTATTGAGTTCTTAATTTTAGTTTATTTACTTTTCAGTTCTCCCCTTTCCATTGTATTCTTTCTTATATATTCAAGTTCTCTGGTGAAATTCCTCATTTTATCATCCACCTGTTAAACATTTTATCACTGTTATTTTCTGACCCATTTCTTAAGACTCTTATATTAGTATCTCAGTTACTTTGAGCTGTTTCTATTTGCTGTTTTTCATCTTTGTCCTGTTTCTTATGACACCTGCTGATCTTTTGTTTACATCTTAGACATTGTGTATTGAAAACTGTAGAAGCTCTATCTAAATGATGTTATCTTCCATCAGAGTGGGTTCACCCTGCCCTCTGGCAGGCAGCAGAGAGAGGGTCACAATCTCTGTTGATGGTTTTAAAATATAACCACATATTCTTTGATATTCCTCCCTTTAAAAATGGAGCCTAATTCCCTTCTTGGGCTATACTTAGGACCACAAACAGAATATGGTAAAAGTGACATGTAGCTAGATCATAAAAGCCATAGTAGCTTCCTTGCTTTCTCTTGGATTACTTGTTCCGGGGCACATTAACTGCCTAGATAGCATGGCAACAAGCATAGGTCGCTTGAGGACATCAAGCGACCTATGCACAGTCCCAGATGATGAGGCACTGTGCCAACAACCATGTGAGTAAGCCATTTTGGAAGCAGAATCTCCAGCCCCAGTCATGCCTTCACATGAATGCAGCCCCTGCTGGGCCAGTATCCTGACTGCAACCCATGAATGATCCTGAGCCAAATTCCCCAACAGTATTGCTCCCTACTTCTTTACCCACAGAAACTATGAGATAATGTTTTCTTTTTTTAAAGCCATTATGTTTTGGGATAAATTGTTACATAGCAGTAGATAAATATTACATTTCATTCCAGTAGAGAATTCAGCAGAACTGAGGCTGATTGGCAGTCTTTATAAGTCTCAGTCTTTTCTGATTTTTTCCCATTCCTGTGGTGTAGCCCTCAGTAGTTCCACAAGAAGCCTGAGGTTTCCTGTGGCTCCCCCTGTATTGCTGGTTTCATATTTCCAATTTTTGTCTCCCCAGTACAGTCCACTGTGATTTCAGCTACTTTGTTCTTGGCTTCTGAGTATTCCTGAATGGCTTAGTTACAAATGCCTTGAAAGGAACCACAGTGGCAACCAAGTGTCTAGCCTATTTCTCTATACCCTCCTGCTGTCTGGGATCTTAGTTCCTTAAATCCTGGCTTCCACCATAGCTTTCTAATGTCTTCAAATAGATATTTTAATATAGCTTCTCAAATTGTTCAAGTACATAAATTGCTATGTAGAATCATCGCATTCTACATAGCATATATGTACTTTCCTATACAAAATATTTATTTTAAAATTTAAAAATAATTTAAGAAATAAAGGAAATTTTTTAAAATGAAAAATGAAACATGTTTTTCCCCTTATTAAAACTCTAAAGAAAGCCATGAGATTTAAATGTTTTGTCTGCAACCCCAGGTGGTGAAGTAATAGTGCCATTGCTAACGTTCTAAGGCTATAGCAATGGTTAGATTTGGACGTTTAAGCCTTTTTCTTTTTTGAATGTAAAGAAAATGGGAAAGGCATTAACAGCTGAGCTGAATAAGCTCACAGAAGAGAAAGCTTATGGTCCAGAACGCATATCTGATAAACAAGGAACTTGCTTAAAAAGGAAGAAAATTCCTTTATGTGCAATTATTTCCAAAGATGATAACATCAAGGTCTGAGGCATCCAAGAATAGACCACTTCACCAGTGTTGACTGAATATAACATTAATATTGTCTAAAAAATAAGTTTTACATTGAATTCCATGTGAAGAAATGTTTACAGAGATACAATGGAGAAAAAAGCAGTTATCAGCTACAATATTTTAAGAAATTTCCTACTCTTTTGCATGCACTCCTCCTACTTATTCTTTATTAACATTCATCTAATCTTAATAATAAACTTATCCCTGTTTTACAGATGGGAAAACTGAGGCAAAGTTTCTTACCCCAAACACTCAGCTAGTAAATGGCAGAGCCAGGATTAAGACCCAGACAATTTTGTCTCGAGAACCCATGTTCTTAAACTACTTACTACATTACTATATTACCTGGAGAATTTTAATTACTAATTTTAGACACAGAAAATTTTTCTCCAAGATAAAATGCAAATAGAAAACATATATTAAGTGCATCCAGATGATCATGAAAATCATCAGTGTCCTGAGTTTTCCTCCCAGATAATGGTTCACTTAAAAAAGAGCCATCATTGGTAGCAATCAGTGGAATAGTTTCATGAAACTCACATATCTTTAAATGCTCATAGAATTCCGTTGTTTCCAGATTTATAGATGGATTTCTCAGGATAAAGATTAACAGCTTTATACATACCCATGCACACAGTTATTAACAAAGTTAATTAACATATAATACCTACTAAAAACTACACAAACAGTATTTGGTGAATTTTGACAAAGCAAATACATTGTGAAATATCACCCAGATCAAAAACAATGCCACTGACATCCAGTCTGGCCTATGCCACATTACCAGTCACTAGTCCCACACCTACCACACCAACCTAAGTAACTACCATCCTAACTTGTGACCCCATCAGTTGTTTTTGTTTGCTTTTCACTTTTATATAAATGGAATCATACTCAGTGAACTCTGTGGTGTCTTGCTTGTTTTGCCCAACATTATGTGTTATAAGATTCATCCATGCTTAGCAGCAATAATTTCTTCATTGTTGCTATGTAATATCCATATGCATATAGTTTACCCATTCACAAGTGTTGATGAGCATCTAGGTTGTCTGCAGATTGGGGAAGTTACAAATAGTGCTGCTGTGAACATTTCTATACATGTCTTTTGCTGAATATACATACATACATTTCTGTTGGTCATGTGCCTAAAAGTGGAATTGGTAGGCCATAGGGTATATGTATTTTTGGGTTTAATAAAACTACTAAACACTTCATCAAAGAAGTTGTACTAAGTTACAGTCCCACTGAAAGTATATAAGGTTTTTGTTACTTCATATTTTTGGCAACACTCGGTATTATTGTGCCTATTTCATTTTAGTCACACTGATAATGTTGATTTGATCACACACTGGTTTTATTAATAATTTGAATTTCTTTCTAATAATGAACTTGAGCATATTTTTTATGTTTGTTAGCCATTTGAATATCTTTTATAAAGACTTTTGCATGTTTTCTTTTCAAGTTGCTTGTTTTCTCAAGTTTTTTGTCAGATATATTTACTATAAATATCTTTTCCCACCCCAGGTCTTTCCACTTCTATAACAGTGTCTTTATATAAATTTACTCCTAAGTTTGGTGTACTCTTTTTCATATTCTGTTTTTCTGATGAATGTTCCACCTGGTTATAACTATTTTTCTCCATCTTTCCTCAATTTTCTTAAAACGATTAATCATCATTTAATGCCTTTGTTTTATAGCTCCAGTATCTGAATCATCTATGCATCTCTTTCAACTGGTTTTCTGTCAGTTTCCAGTCATTTGATTCTGTCTTTTGGCATGCTTGATAATTTCTGTAAAATTAGTGAGGTTCTGAGTAATACCGTATTCCTGTAGACAAGATTTATTCTCTCCTCTGGCAGACAGAGTAGAGCCTGATCACTTGATCTACAAAGAGGTTTAAAAATTGAGACTTGTTATTTTGGTAAGGCTCCTTCACCTTCTTGGTCATTCTGGTTCTTAAGACATAGCCCTCCATTCTAGCTGAAAATTTGGTGTGTTCATTAGGGCCCCTCTACTTTGGTGGGTCCCAAATATTAATCCTTACATCCTCAGAGAGATTGCCAAATATTCCACTCTACTTTTTCAAGTCTTTCTGTTTACTCTTAGACTCCTAAATAACATTATACTTGATGTGTTGTAGCAGCAAATAGAGATATAAAGAATATTAGAAATACAGAAATTTGAAATGAAGAATTTTGAGATATATAAGAAATTTTTACTATAATATAATGAATATCTGCAAAGAATTGCTTACAGTTTTCTTCTATTAAGCAACAAAATATAGCTGTCAGTCTTTCATCTATATGATGACTATTACTGGTAGAAAAAGATAAATACAAAATAAACTTTGTAAGTTTGGTTAGAAGCCAAAAATGGATAGAAGAATAAAATATTCTTGATAAAATTTAGATCTGAACATTTGATATGGGCAAATATTATTGAATTAAACCTCTTTAAAATATACATTAAAAACACAGTTGATTTCACAAAATGAAAACGAATGTGTAGGAAATGTCTACTTCTGCTCACCAAGTATTAATTGCTATAGGAATTTTTTATTTTTCTATAAATAACTAGGAAACCAGACTAAAAAAGAAAAATAATTGTGTTCAGACATTGCTCAACAGGGAGCACAAGTCTATGATCCTTGGGAAAAGGTAAACAAATGAAATGTACCCTACCATTGTCCCATCTTACTACCTAGAGGCATTTCCCAGGTTGAAGAGCAAGAGAAGGAGGAGTCCAGTCTAGTGGTCTGGCTGCATGTAGATCAGAGACTGGCAAGTCTGAGTTGGCTAGAATTTGCAAGGCAGTACAACGAAGAGAGGAAATTGCAAAAAGATAGAACTCTGAATCTTGGCTGAATACAGATCCATACATGTAAAGAATAAACCTACAAGAGGTTAGGGAAGGAATTATTGAAAAGAAGGCCAGACATTTCTTGGAGGTTGCACAGGGCTCAGAACACTTTGCTTTCCCACTGGCTATAGTGAAGAGACTTACAGTAGAGTCCTTAGATGGGTATATCTGTAGTGGGGCTAAATCAGTCCTAGGCTAAAGATTGCAGTGGACCTACCCCAAAAACTAAAGGGTCTCAGGGAATCAAACTAATCCTGAATAATTCAACTGCATGCCAAAATGAAGTCCAACATTCTTTGAAGGAATAAAATATCACCATCAGTGTAAATTTTACAATGTCTGACATCTAATAAAAAATTACCATATATGCAAAGTAGCAAACAAATATAACCAATAACTGAAGAAAAAAATAATTAAAACAGACATAGAAATAATATGGTTGATGCATGGAGCAGGCAACTACATAAAACAGCAGCTACTATCAATGTGCTCTTCATGTCCAGTAATATAGTGGAAAGTGTGAACATGATGAGAGAAATGGAAGATGTAAAAAAATTAAATTTAATTTAAACGACCCAAAGTGAACTTCCAGAGATGAAAAAGACAACACCTAAAGTGATAAGTATATTGGATAAGCTTAACAACAGAATAATGATTTTTTTGAAATCTGTGAAATAGTAACAGAAACTGTTCAAACAAAAGTATGAGGAGGAAAAGTACTAACAACAACAAAAAAAGACATAAGAAACCTATGGAACCACTATCAAACAATCTAATGTATATATTATATATATTAATACCATTGGAGTATCACCAGGCAGGGAGGGACAAGGGTACCAGAAAAATATAATGTCTAAATTTTTCCAAATTTGGTGAATTCTAAACCCATAAATGTAAAAACAAAAAAAAATCAGAAATTAAGCAGAAGAAGCATAAGGGAAAAACCACATTATAATCTGATTGCTGAAAGTCAGTGTTGACAAGAAAATCTTACAGAAATCCATTCATTCAATAAATATTCACTACGCAAAAAAGAAGAAAGAGAAAAAAAGGAAAGAAAATCTTAAAAGCAGCCAGAGAGAAAAGACATATTACCTATCTAGGAACAAAAAATAAGATCAGGAGACATCTTGCTGTGAGCTCTGCAAACTGGAAGATATCTCTAAAGTATTGCAATGGAGAGACATCCCTAAAACATTGAAAGAAAAGTTGTCCATTCAAATTTCTGCACTCAGTGAAAATATATTTCAGATATGAAGGGGGAAAAAGGCTTTTTCATACTTAAAAAAAAGAATACATCAGCAGCAGACTTGCACTACAAGAAATCCTAAAGGACGTTCTTCAGGCAAAAGGAAAATAATACCAGATAGAAATTTAGACCTATGCAAAAGTAGTAAAGAAGATCTTTGGAAATTATAAATAGATAGATAAATATAAAATATTTTTCTGTTTCCACAGAAGGTATATCATACTATCTCTATACTATGTGTATACGAGTATATGTATAAATAATATATACCATACTATAGTATTTCTATGCACAGACAACAAGCAGTCGAAATTTGAAATTTAAATTAATTACCATTTATAATAATATTAGAGAATCTTATACATGAGGGTAAAATATAGGCCAAAATATCCATTAGCCTTAACTTTAAAACTACAAAGGAAGACTTCAGATTTCTGCTGCAGCATGTAAGGAGTCATCACTCCACTCTAACAATTAAAAAGCTGAACGAACTGAAAATGTCAACTACTCTTCTTAGATCCATCAGAGAAGTAGGGTCACAGAACAAACTACTGCCCCCAAAATTGGAGAGACAAATAGGTGGAAACTGAGAATCACGATGTATTAGAATGGAAACACTGGTGGTGTAGTGGCTTAAGGCTTCTGCGCTGTCAACGCTGTGGCCTGGGTTCGATTCCCAGCCACGGAGCCACCCACATACCAAAAAAAAAAAAAAAAAAAATAGAATGGAAACAAACTCATGAGCAGAAACCTCCAAAGGAACTAGTGCAGTGGTAGGAAAATCTAAAACTCTGGGGGTGGGAAGGCAGTTATAGTTTTACCTCCAGAAGCTCTATCAGGTCCTCACAATGAATATTACATGAAAATCTTCTCGGAGTTTCCAGTCAAGATGGAGGATTAGGTAAACACTATGCTCACCTCCTGTCAGGACCACATTAATTACAACTAAACTACAGAACAACCATTATTGAGAATCACCTGAAGTCTAGCTGAACTGAAGCCCTACAAGGTACAACTACTGACATACAGAAGAAACCACTTTGAGACTGTTGGGAGGGACAGAGACATGGAATGGGCTGGTCGCACCGCTGCATGTGACCATAAAAAACTGGGAGGGATATCTCGGCTGCTGAGGTTCACCCTGGAAGAGCAAAGGATCCCAGTCACACCCAGGTTCCCCAACCCAGGGTTCCAATGCCAGGGAGAGAAGTCCCCATAACTCCTGGCTGTGAGACCCAGCAGAGATTGTGACTGAGTAAGCCGGAGGACCCCAGGTGCTCCTCTTAAGAGGCTTTGTAGGGACTTATTCACTGACAGACTCATTCATTCTGAGCTTCAGCACTGGGGAAGCAGCTCTGAAAGGTGCCAAGACGTATGGGCAGGAAATGAACTGACTGGCTTTAGGACAAGGCCTAGAGGGGCAACTTTCTCCCAAAGGGAGGAGCTGGTGGAAGCCACTGTTTCTTTGTTGAGCTCTCTCCCTCCTTACATGCAGACGCCATATCTGAGTCTCCATCAAATTGGCTATCACCTTTTGTCTGCCCTATCCTGGTGATTTCCCTGAGACCACGCCCCACCCAATTATCTGGCATACCCAAGCCACTTCGGTGGGTTTTCCATACAAGCAACCTGTCTTAGCTCATGCTGTGGATTTTCATAAAATCTCTCAAGGGCTCACAAAACCCAAACAAGCAGCATTGACAGCTGGCCTTGGTTTGAGATTGAACTCTCAAGGAACCCCCAAGCCCAGTGTGGGTGGCAGCCACCTGCAGATTGCTTTGTGGCCCCAGGCAGCACAGGTTGCAGCTAAACCTGGGGCCTACAGTGGTCCCCTTTGAACAAGCACCCAGCTGCTTCCAGAAATGACACACCCAAAGGTCAGACTGGGGAGGTATCAGAGCCCACTAGAGCGAACCCTGCCCTGTAGGACCAACCCTTGCACCACAGCTCCTCCACACAATGCCAGTCATCACAACCAATCAGCCTGAGGGTTAGTCCCTCTGACTGATGTGCAAGCAGCAACCAAGCCTCAACTACAGTAGGAGGGCACATATAACCAATACAAAGGACACACCTGAAGCACCAGCTCAGCTGATCAGGAGATTGTACCACTGAGTCCCATAGGACACCTATTACATAAGGCCCCTCTACTAAGACTGGGAGTCACAGCAGCCCTACCTAATACATAGAAACAAACACAGGGATACAGCCAAAATAGGGAGACAAAGAAACATTTCCCAAATAAAAGAATAAAACAAAGCTCCAGAAAAAGGAGCAAACAAAATGGAGACAGTCTACCAGATGCAGTTAAAAACACTGGTTATAAGGATGCTCAGTGATCTCAGTGGTCTCTTCAACAAAGAGATAGGAAACATAAAAATGGAGATAGAAAACATTAAAAGGAACCAGTCAGAAATAAAGAATACAATAACTGAAATAAAGAATACATCAGAGGGAATCAACAGTAGATTAGATGAAGCAGAGGATCAAATCAGCAATTTATTATAGAGGAAAAGATAGCAGAAAACACCCCATCAAAACAGCAAAAAGGAAAAGGAATCCAAAGAAAATGAGGATAGTTTAAGGGGCCTCTGGGACAACATCAAGTATAATAACATTCACATCATAGGAGTACCAGAAGGAGAAGTGAGCAAGGAAATTGAAAACTGATTTAAAGAAATAATGACAAAAACTTCCCTAACCTGGCAAAGAAAATAGATACACACTGAGTCCCAAACAAGATGAATGCAAAGAGGCCCACACCAAGACACATCATAATAAAATGCCAAAGGTTAAGGAACCTTAAAAGCCACAAGTAAAAAGCAGTTAGTTGTCTACAAGGGAGCTTCCATAAGATAATCAGCTGATTTCTCAACAGAAACTTTGCAGGCCAGAAGGGATTGGCAGGAAAGCAAAGAAAAAAAGAAAAAAAAGTTAAAACATGAATAATAAAAGGGCAATAATTACATATCAATAATTACTATAAATGTAAATGGATTAAATGCTCTAATCAAAAGATAAGGTGACTGAATAGATAAGAAAACAAGACTCTTACATGTGAGTGTGGTGCCTATAAGAGACTCACTTCATATTGAAAGACACACACAGACTGAAAGTAAAGAGATGGAAAAAAGATATCTTATGAAAATGTTTTTTTTTAAAAAGCTGAAGTTAAAAAAAACTGAGATAGCAATACTTATACCAGTCATAATAGACTTTAAAACAAAGGCTATAATAAGAGACAAGGACCCAGTAATCCCACTTCTGGGTATTTATCCAAAAAATCCCAAAACACTTCTTCAAGGGGACGTATGCATCCATATGTTCATTGCAGCATTGTTTATCATGGCCAAGATGTGGAGGCAGCCTGGGTGTCCATCGATGGATGAACACATAGAGGAGGTGGTACGTAGATACAATGGAATACTGCTTGGCCATAGATGGGAATGAGTTCCCACCATCTGTGGCGGCATGGATGGACTGGGAGGTGTTGTGCTGAGGGGAGTATGTCGGACAGAGAAGACAGATGCAGTGTGATAACACTTACATGTGGAAACTAAAGAACAAAATAAACAAACTGAAGAGTTAAAATATTCTGAGTAAAGAAAAATTTTCCTTACCCCAGCACATGTGGTAATCTCTTAGTGCTTACCCCAGCACATGTGGCAATCTTTCTGTCGATATCAGTTGTTGCCAGATGCTTGTGGTTTTTGCCTTTATAAACCCCTTACCCCTTATGCTCGGGGTCGAACTCCTCTACCCCTGCGTGGGATATTAGTCAGCCCCAGTGCACTGGTTCCTGAATAAACCTCTTGCTGTTTGCATCAAGATCGGTCTCTCGTGAGTTCTTGGGTGACGCGCCATCCCAAGACAGGAGTAAAGGACTCCCTTCTCTTTTGGGGTCTTTCAAAACAAAACAGAACAAACTCATAGATACAGAGAACAGGAATGGTTGTCAGATGGGAGGGGTGTTCCAGGGGTGAATGAAAACAAGGAAGGGTTTAAGAAGTGCAAAATGGGTGTCACACAGCAGTCCTGGGGATGTAGGGTGCAGCATATGGAATATAGTCAATAACGTGGTAATAACTATATATGGTGTCAGATGGGTACTAGGCTTATCGGGGTGATAGATGGGAAGGGGTTGGGGGCAGAGTGGAAAAGGTGAAGAGACTAAGACGTACAAATTGGCAGTTACAGAATAGTCATGGGGATGTAAAGCAAAGCGTAGAGAACGTAGTCAATGACATGGTAATAACTGCACAGTGGCAGGTGGGTACTAGACTAGTTAGGACGATCCCTTCTTACATTATACAAACATATAAAATAATATTGAATATCTAAATAAGTAAGTAAAGTGGGGGGCAAAAAAGAAAAGAAAAATCCCTTCAGGCTTCTAGCACGGGAGAAGGTAAAAGGAACCTTTTGAAATATGCCAGAGCTCCCATCCAGGTGCTAACCAGGCCCAACCCTGCTTAGCTTCTGAGATCAGACAAGATCCGGCATGTCCAGGGATGCCAGAGCTCTTTGTTAACAACCCCTGCCCTCAGGACAAACTATTATCAGAGCTTGACCTACCTTAGGGAATGGAAATACCCAATTCTAGCCCCCTCTAGCCATCCTGTTTCACCTAAGTGGAGTAGGGGGCGTGTCTTAGAAGCATTAAAGTTCACATTCCAGGGCAACAGGCTCACTAAAAAGCTGAGATCTAATCACAGGACTAGTATTACTAGAATGCTTTCCCTCCCCCACAACGTCTTACCACCACATTACTCAGGCCTGTTCACTATAGTTCCTTTTACCCAGTTCATATCTACCATTCAACAAAAAAATTACAAGGATAAAGGCAACAAACACAACTTGAAGAGACTGCACAAGTATCGGAGCAGAGTCAGATATGGCAGCAATGTAGAAATTATCAGACCAGGAGTTTTGAAGAACTATGATTAATAATGGTAAGGGCTTTAAAGGAAAATATAGAGAAAATGCAAGAAGTGGATAATTCAGCACAGAGAGATGGAAATTCTAGAGACAAAAATACTTGCTATCAAAAACATGAACAGAATTGAAGAATGCCTTTGATGCCTTCAGTAGTAGAATAAAAAAACAGCTGAGGAAAGAATCGTTGAGCATGAGAACATGACACTAGAAACTTCCAAGATGAAAAAAAAAACAAGAGAATAAAGACAAAAAAATAAAAAACCAAACCAAGAACTTTGGACGACAAAGGGAGTGACAGACACATAATGGAAATACCAGAGGTAGAAAGGAACAAAAGCAATATTTGAATCAATAATGACTAAGAATATCCCCCCAGATTGATGTTAAATGTCAAGCCACAAATCTAGAAAGCACAGAGAACAAGCAGAATAAATGCCAAAAAACTACAGCTAGCCATATCATATTGAAACTTCAGAAAATCAAAGATAAAATCTTAAAAGAAGTTAGAAGAAAAAACAACCTTACTCCTAGAGGAGGAAAGATAAGAACTACATCTGACTTCTTAGAAACTATACAAGCAAGAAAAGAGTAAAATATACGAGGTCTGACGATTAAGTTCGTGGACTCACCCTAGAAAAAGTGCTGCATACCTCACTGCTGAATATCACTATGGTCACCTTCGAAGTCCTCGCCTTGGGAAGCTGTGCACTGACGCCAGAGCCTAGTCCACCCTTCAAAGCAATTTTGGAACTCCTTTTCTGGAATGGCCATCAGAGCGGTCATCACATTACCCTTGATGTTCTGAATGTCATTAAAATACCTTTCTTTCAATATTTCCTTTATCTTCAGGTAAAGAAAAAAATCATTGGGATCCAGATCAGGTGAATAGAGAGGGTATTATTTGTGTACTGGCTAAAAACTCCCTCACAGACAGTGCCGTGTGAGCTTGTACATTATCATAATGCAGGAGCCGTGAGTTGTTGGTGAAAAGTTCAGGTTGTTTTCGTCAAAATTTTTCATGCAGCTTTTTCAGTGCTTCCAAAGAATAAACTTGGTTGACTGTCCAGTTGGTACAAATTCATAATGAACGATCCCTCTGATACCAAAAAAGGTTAGCAGTATCGTTTTGACTCTTGATTTGGATGGACGGAACCTTTTGGTTGTGGAGAATTGGCTGACTTCCATTGTGCACTTCGATGCTTCTTTTCAGGGTCGTATTGGTACACCCATGTTTCATCACCAGTGATGACACGGCCCAAAATATCATCTTGCCTCTCCAAAAGGTTTTGGCAAACTTCTATCGTCCTTTGCTTTTGTTCATCAGTGAGCTCCTTCAGGACGATTTTTGCACACACCTTTCTCATGCCAAGATTTTCAGTTAAGATTTTCCTGTTTCTCTATCGATGCTTACTTGGTCTGCTGTGCTTCTCACAGTCAGCCAATGTTTTTGACACACAATTTGATGAATTTTTGCAATGTTTTCATCAGTTCTGCTCATTACTGGCTGCCCTGACCTCTCTTCGTCAGTGACACTCTCTCCCCTCAGAAAAACGTTTAGTCCATTCCTCATTACATTATTCCTGTAAACTTAGACTAGCATGTCCTGACTTACTTCCACTCTTGCCAAGTTTAACAAGAAATGTAATGTTTGTTTGTTGCTCTAATTCAAGCTCCAACATTTTCACGACTGCACAAAAACCACGCAACAATAATGAATGCCACTCAGCAAGACACCGCCACATGTTGACACGAACACAGCTGTGAGACACAGATACACCAAGGTTATGAAACCTTACCAAGCTGTTTGTACAGTGCTGCCAACGTAAGTGCATGGTGGCAAGTTCGCTAACTTAATTGTCAGACCTCGAATTTTAAGTGTTGCAAGCACAAAACCACCAATCTAAAATTCAGTACTGTGTGAAATTACCTTTCAAAAGTGAAGGAGAACTAACAATAAAAATGAATTTAAAAAAAAAGTGAAGGAGAAATACTTTTTCAGACAAACAGTAACTTAGTATATCTGTTGCCAGTAGGCCACTTTGCAAGAAATGTTAAAAATTCTTGAAAGAATTTTTATATCATATTATAAAAATTATATCAAAGGAAAATGATGTTAGCAAATCAGATCTACATAAACAAAAGATCATCAGAGAAAGAGTGAGTGAAGGTAAAATAGAAACTTATTTTTCTTCCATTGATTTAATAGACAAGAGTTTGTTCAAATTAATAGTGTATTTGCTTATATATGTTTGTGTGTGTATGTGGGTCTTATGCATAAGTGAAATGAATGACAGCAATAATTCAAGGACCAGGAATGAGGAATTAGAAATACTTTGTTATAAGGTACTTGCACTACTTGTGAACCAATATAGTGTTATTTGAAAGTGGACTTGAATTAGTTATAAATGTGTTGCAAACTATAGGGCAACCATTAAAAAAAAAAAAGAAGTATAACTGATGTGCTAAGAAAGGAGAGAAAGTGGAATCATATAAAATGCAGTTTTATTCCTAATTGCCAAAACTTGGAAGCAACCAAGATGTCCCTCCATAGGTAAGTGATAAATAAGCTGGGGTACATCCAGACAATAGAATATTAATATTACTTTAAAAAAATGAGCTATCAAGCTGTGAAAAGCTATGGAGGAAATTAAAGGCATGTTACTAAGTGAAGAGCCAATCTGAGATGACTACCTCCTGTATGATTCCAACTACATGACATTGAAAAAGACAGAACTGTTAAGACAAAAAGATCAAGTGCTGCCAGGGATTGCTGGAGAGGCATGAGTAGGCAGAGCACAGGGAATTCTTAGTCCGTGTGATACTATATTGGTGGATACATGTCATGATCCGTTTGTCAAACCCCACAGAATGTACAGCATTAAGGGCGAACCCTGTTGTAAACTGTGGACTTCGGGTGATAATGATGTGTCAGTGTAAGTTCATCAGTTGTAACAAGGGTACCACTTTGGTAACAAGATTTTGATAGGTTTAGGGGTGGGGGTGGGGAATGGAGTATATGAGAACTCTCTGTACTTTCCACTCAAGTTTGCTATAAACTGGAAACTGCTCTATAAAAAATGTTTATTAATTAATTTTTGTAAGTACCAAATATTGCTGAATTTAAAGGAGACCTAAATATATGCTGAGATATACCATATTCAATAATCAGAAAATTCATTATTAATGTCACTTTACCCACATTGTTCAGTACATTTAATGCAATCTCAGTCAAAATCCTGGCAGTATTTTTAATAGAAAATAACAAGCTGATTGAAAACATGTGAAATGCAAAAGACCTAGAAGAGGAAAACAAGTTATAAAAGAAAAAATTGGAAGACATAAACTACCAGAGTCCAAAAATTACTGTAAGGCTGTAGTAATAAAGACAATAGTATTTATAAAGACAATAGTCTTTATAAGGGTAGACACATAAATCAATGAATCAATTAGAGAGTACACATGTAGTCCACCAGTTTTCAAGATGCCAAGGTATTTCATGGTGAAAAAACAGTCTTTTCAACAAATGTTGCTGGAATAACCAGAGTGGGAAAGTGGACCTCAACTCTTACTTAACACCACTTACAAAAATAGCCTGAAATGGATTATACAAAAGCTAAAAATTAAAAACATCTGTAATAAAATGCTATAACCCTGTGTATAGAAAATTCATCTAGTAATTTTATGGACTTGATGAAGTTTGTGTAAAGATTTTCTTTAAAATTCTGATTTAAATGTCAAACTCATAAAAGTGGTATATTCTGTAACCATAATCAGCATCATTTACCATCAGTGCCCCAGTTTAGTAAATGTGGTAAATATTGCTACTATAGTGATATAATGTAGTCTCAGAATTAATTTTTTAATAACTTTATTTGTTAGAGTCCTATATCTATGAGTCAAAGTGTCTTAATGGATTTCTTTCAGTTATGTTTCATTTTCATGAAGGCAAGTATATGTGCTAAAGTGACTTTCTATATTTTGTACATTTGTATATATTATATGAGTATACTTAGATTGTATATTTGAATTCATGGTATGCGAATCTCTACTGAGTTTTAAGCGTCCGTTATTATTGGATATCCAAGGGGTTTCTTGGATATTTGGTTTTATCATTTCCATTTCCTCCCACAATTAATAAATTAAAACATATCACTTATGAAATGTTAAGGTAGAAGAATTTTAAACATTGGTTGCATGCTTAAGCCTAATAATGCATGTTTCAGTTTATTTTTGTTTTTATTTATTTTTTATCATTTTAGTAACAATGATGATGTTGTACTGATTTCTGTGGAAAGCCCTAGTATGACACCACCAACTACATCAAATCTAACAGGTATCTTAAGATTAAACTATGACCTATCAAACTAGAAAGCTGAAAATTAGTATTTGTTTAAAGATTTGAGTGTTATCTTTTAATTAAATTTTACTCAAAAATGTTTATATTTAATATACCTGAATAAATAAATTATTTCTTAATATAATTGAGGTTGTTTTAACCTCATGTTTATCAATTTATGGCCTTTTCTTTCTTTACCATTTGTTTAATGGTTTTGTAAGTTATAAAACTTCTTATCTTTCGTATACATTATTTTGACTTGTTTGCTCTGGCCTGTGTTGGTGGGTTGTTTTTGTTTTTATCTATTACGTTATAGTAATGTTCTTAAGAT
Organism: Lyroderma lyra; assembly: GCA_004026885.1. Taxonomy (NCBI): domain Eukaryota; kingdom Metazoa; phylum Chordata; class Mammalia; order Chiroptera; family Megadermatidae; genus Lyroderma; species Lyroderma lyra. The sequence continues at coordinate 216,959 of PVJL010000291.1, forward strand.
TTAAAGTTTGGCTATTCTTTAGCATCTTTGATTTTTAACTTTTGGTGTTTTAATAATTTTGTTGCTCTTTAGAATTTCTTTCTTACTACATTTATGTAAAAAGTCTTTAACCTTTAATTTCCAATAAATTTCCTCTCAAAATAGCTATCTTGTTGGCCCATAATTTTCATTCAAAAGTCTCCATTTCCTTTTCATTTTTTACTATATATTAGAGAATTTGCATCTTAATTTCAGAAAGCTTTGCCTCTACTTAGACAGCTACTTATTTATTAGCACCTCTAGTTTGGGCTAAGATTGTGAATCAAAGAGTTTAAGGGATATTAAGCGTTTATTTGAGGCTTATTGGTTCCAGGAAGAATGCTCCTCAGACTAGACAGCCTAGTCTAAAGATACTGTGAATGAAAAATGTGTATATTTCCAAGTTTATTTTCTCACATGCTATTAATTTGCAGACAGATTTTCAAAAAAGTTACTAATATAGTTGTAAAGTTGCAGAAGGACAAAATCTTTCAAATCAAATGTACTTTTTTTTTAACTTGCTCATCAGTCTTTGGAATAGGTGAAATCAATTGAGTTCATTTTTATGATTATAAATCAGGGTTAATTAGCATTCCCATTATTATTGTATTTCGGCATTCATATATTATAAAGTCTGCAAATATTTAATAGTTTAATAAACTTGTCAAATGTTCATATTTTAATAATTTTCTTTCAGGTAGTGGAAAAATTACATCAGGAAATTCTAACAATTCACCTGATGCTGAAACTGAAGTTATGGTAGGTAATAAATGTTGTCTTTGAATGTTGTTTATTGGAATATGTTAGTTCTAGGAACTTTAGTGTTGCTACAGGTTCCCTCAGGATGACTCAGTTTTGTTATTCGTTCTTTGGGGAGATTTGTTGTCTGACTAGTTAGTATGACCAGGTTCCAATCTAACTTAAACATTAACAAGCAAACAGCTCCAAATAAACATATTTTATTAACCATACTTACTTACCGAAATAACTTATTTAAACTCTGTTTAAGGTGTAGTCTCAGAAACTATACAGTATTTCATGAGTTGTTCTTTCATAGTAAAGTTAAATTAAACCATGAAGACTTACAGATTGCTCAGTCTGTAGCTTCTATGTAGTAATTTAAAACATGTGTTTTATTTTTTTAAAACATTTTCTGCTATGGAGGCAAACTATTTTTAACATAACTTTTCAGACTTCAGAGAAAAAGAAACTTGATTCTGTGATTGATCTGACGAAAGAAGGCTTATCAAAGTGCAACAAAGGTAAAGGACTTGTCTTTCTTTTTTTAAAAAAAGGGAAGGGTGACAACTCGAAACATATTTGAGCTGTTTATGAAGTTTCTTTTAGTGTATTACTGTGTGTGTGTTTATAATCCCACACAATTTTATCACGTGTACTTCATGTAACTGCTGCCACAATCAAATTACACAGCTGTTGTATCACTCCAAGATTCCCTCATGCTTACCCCTTTATAGCCACACCTACCTCCTGCCCGCAGTCCCTAAGACCTGGTGACCAATAATCCATTCCTACCTCTATAATTACGTTATTCCGTGGATGTTACATAAATGTGATGATACAGTGTGTATCCTGAGATTGGCTTCTTTCACGTGGCGGAATTCCCCGTGATGGTCATTTAAGTTGCTTGTGTGTATCAGTAGTGTTCCTTTTTATTGCTGAGTAGTATTCCATGGTATAAATGCATAATAGTTTATGTATAATAGTTTATCCATTCACTCATTAAAAGACATCTAGGTTGTTTGGGGCTATTATGAAATCTCCTCTCTACCTGTGGCACAAATGTTTTTCTTCCATAATCGTAGCTGTTGAGGGGATGGTAGCACAAATCCAACAAAAGGCCCTGGAGCAAGAAAGGAGAGACTTTTTCCAAATAATAGTTTGCAAACCAGGAATACACAGCCTCTGGCAGAAACTGAAGAGTGCTTTGCCAAGATAAAGGAGAGGTTGTTTTTTATGGAAAACTTCCCACCTACAGTTCCCATTTTAATCCGTTTCATGTAAATGAGGTTCCCAAATTGTACAGTTCGGATTTGTCAGTATAAATGCAAATATGGTACATTTTGTGCAGTTCTGATTGGTCAGGGCAGGTCACACAGTCTCTTGGTTGCGTGATAACATGGCAACAAGAGAATAAAAAACTTCTTTGTAGCGATTGACTCAGGCGGTGTAAGCATTCAGGGCCTGTTACCAAAGTTGAGTCCGTCTGCTTGCCGCTCTTAATCCAGTAACAGGGAGACAAGAGCTGATGGGAGGAAAGCAGGTTTATTCAGGTGCTGGCACCCTGAGAGGATAGTGGACTATTGTCCCAAAAACCATCTCTGAAGTTCCAGATCCAGCAGAGGAGTTTTAAAGAGGAGGAATGGGAGGGGCAGTTCCAGGGAACTGAGAGAGAAGTTTGAGTTTCTTTAGTCATAGGTAACGCCCTTTGCCCATCAGTCTTGTGGGTGCCAGTAGCTGGTCATAGCAACCTTGGAGACATTCCTTTCTTTGGCAAAAACAAGTTCCTAAATTCTCCTGGAGACCCTGAAGTTATCTCCTCCTGCTTTCAACTTGCTTAGCAGATGTCCCGAAACCAGTCAGATGAGGGTCAGGTCTGCGTCATCTGTGGTATTTGCAGATAGGTCTCTGGCACCTGGGTTATTTAGGAATCAGGTCAGATCTTGTTTTTACAAGATCTTCCCTTGAACACTTTAAACAATAGGTTAGAACGTCTGCTACACATAAGTAGCAACAGAGCACAGAAGTCTGGCTAGTGTAGAGCAACAGAAAGGAAGGGTAAGAATGAAGAGCTTGCAGTTCCCAGTCACAGGCATGGCGGGGACCCAAGAGCGCCTGCAGCCCGGGTTCTTCCCGGCACACAGAGTACAGAAGAGGCTCCTGTCAGCAACGGTGGCCAGACACCAATGGGAACTTAGACCTGGTTAACCACAGGGAATCACAGTCCATCTCAGTAGATGAATTTTTCCTTGGGGTTCACAGGCATAACATGAAAATGTAGAGGGAGAGTGACAGCAGTACATTTCTCAGATTTAAATAAAAAGAAGTAAAATGTAGTCATCTGGGGCTGGTAATCAGTTATAAGGCTTCATCTCTTAATAACTGCCATGGAATGTTTATGGTACTTTTTTTATGAAACATTTGAATTCCACTTATTAGCATTAATAAATTACATAATATTTTAAAATGGAGATTAGTATAGGAAGTCAGTAGTCCAGTTCCTTTTCCCCTTTTAACTGTCAATCCAATAAGGGTAGGAACCACTGGAATCTCCAGGTGCCTCATGATAGAATTTTAAAACCTTCAATTTCCAATTTCGATGAAGATTAAAAATATAAATTTGAGAGCTGCATGGGGAGCTACGAGGTTGGACTGTTAATTTCATGAACTCATCCTAGAAAAAGTGCTACACGCCTCATTGCTGAGTATCACTACGGTCACCTTCGAAGGACTCCCCTTGGGAAGCTATGCACCGATGCCAGCACCTGGTCTACCCTTCGAAGCAGTTTTGGAGCTCTTCTTCTGGAATGGCCCTCAGAGCTGTCATTGTCCCCACGATCTGACAATTCAGTTCGCGAACTGGCCACCATGCGCTTACATTGGCAGCGCTGTACAAACAACTCGGTAAGGGGTCAGCGCTGCCAACATAACTGCACGGTGGCAAGTTTGCAAACTTCATCGTCAGATTTTGGGTATGATGACAGCTCTGATGGCCCTTCCAAAAAAAGAGTTCCAAAATGGCTTCGAAGGGTGGACCAGGCACTGGCATCGGTGCCTAGCTTCCCAAAGGGAGTACGTCGAAGGTGGCCAAGTGACATTCAGCAATGAGGTATGTAGCACTTTTTCTAGGGTGAGTCCACAAAATTAATTGTCTGATCTCGTAAGCTGAGCAGATGTGGGTGCTTTCCCCCACCATGGAGAAATGCCTATCAGTGTAGTTTTGTAGCTGGATCCCCTGAAAAGAGAAGGTCTAAAACAGTAAGAAGAAAGCATTTCCATTAGGAATACTCATTTGCAATTGGAAATGGGGAATGGACTGTCAGATCAAACTTCTGTCCTGTCCTTCATTTCAGTCCTTCCACATTGTCATGCTGGGTTTGGACTGTGCTGGAAAGACAACTGTATTATACAGGCTGCAGTTCAGTGGATTTGTAAATACTGTACCTACCAAAGGATTTAACACTGAAAAAATTGAAATAACCTTGAGAAATTCTGAAACAGTCACTTTCTACTTCTGGGATGTAGGTGCTCAGGAGATAATAAGGCCATTGTGGAAGTTACATACCAGAGACACAGATGGCATTGTGTTTGTTCTGGACTCCACTGGTGTTGAAAGGATGGAAGAAGCCGAAACTGAACCTCCTAAGATCACTAGGCTGTCAGGAAATCAAGGAGTGCCTCTATTTATAGTTGCTAACAAACAAGACCTGAGGAACTCGTGATCCCCCTCAGAAACTGAGAGGTTGTTAGCAGTGGGTAAACTGAGTTCATCAGCTCCCTAGCATTGGTAGCCCACCTGTGCAGTCACAGGACAGGGACCAAAGGAAGGACTTGAGAAGTGACATGACAGGATCATTTAAAATGTTGCAGCAAGAGAAAAAGAAGAGCTGGTTATACCTTTCATAGTTGTGTGGAGTGCGTTTTCTCTGGTTCGAGATTGACTAACGGAAGTGTGTGCAGCCTGGTGTGCCTGCCTGCCCTCCCAGGCTTGTTGAACAATCAGATGCCCAGCTCAGTGGCCTTGTGGGGGAATAAGTGCAGTGCTTCTTCAGTGGTCCTGCTCCCTCCCCCACACACCTCGGGTACTACCACTCTGCGGCTAGTTAACTGACCAGAAAACAGCTGTGGGAGTCTGATTGAAGTTAGTGAAATAAAACTTGGAAGAATATCAAAAAATATTGTTTTTTGATAAATAAGTTGGAGTACATAAAGAAGTAATCAGTTACTTTTTAATGATTAAGATTACTAAATTGTTTCTAAACTACCTGATAACAGGATTTGAGATACAGTGAAATAAAAAGGAAGAACACAGATCAATTCATGCTTAACAGAATAAGTCATCCCTCTAACTTGGGTGCTTCAGTTTGAAATTTAGCACTTGGAAAGATAGATCACGTTGATTCTTGATGCTAACTCACAGTCATGTGAGCCTGTCTTATGGACTGTCCAATTCTGAATAAGAGTCAGGTCAACGTGGATGGTTTTCCCACATTCCCAGTCTCCGTGAATTAGGTATCAGCAGCTCACCCACTTTCTCAAGCCAGAAGTAGAAGAGTCTCTTGATTCTTGGATCTGCCTCAGTCCCCTAGCTGGTCAGTTTTCAAGCCCATCAGTTCTGTCTCCTGAAAAGCTAACAGATCTGGTTCATATTTTTCCTTATTTTAGAATTCCATCACCTTTAGCCTGGTCTATTGCCATAACTTTTAGTAACTAAGATTTCTCCCCTACCTTACTGCTTTTAATGAACGTTCCAAGCTGCCACTAAAATATTATTTCTTTGATACAAATCTGGTTAGGCTTTTGTCTTTAAGATAAAATCTAAACTCTTTAACACAAGCACAAATCCTTCATGACCTAGACCCTGAAATTTTTTCTAGCTTTATCTTCTACAGACTTGAAAGAAATATTAGTTATGGAAAGTTAGTGATGGAAAGTCATATCTTATATGAAACTTCATTTGAAAATTTAACGGTTATTTGTATCAGCTCTTTTTAAACTAGTTATAAAAGGCTGTGCATATACCTTTACAGTTAAAATCATAAAGTCATTACCTCTTCTAAAAAGGTTTTTTAACATCAGTCATTAAAATGACTAATAAGTTAACTTTGAAACACAATGCAGATGCTTAATTATCCTTATCAGTCAAAAGAAAAATACAAACAACCAATTTCTTTTGGGGAGATTCATAAATATGTTAAACAGACCACTACATGCACAATGAATCAAAAATGGTTTTTACTGCTTATGAGACGTGTTCAGACTTCTGAGATTTTTAGAAGTTATTCTGCTCAGTCCTGGTGCTTTCCAACAAGAAGCCCCTTTTCTTACCATCTCCGTACACTCTCCCCACCTGTTGGCAGACCATTCTTGCACCTACTAAACCACCTCTTTCCCTCGCACCTGTGTTCCCCCCTTTCCTTTCTTCCTCTCTCTCGTCCATTCTCCTTTCCATCCCACCCTGTCCCCCCATTTCCCTTTTTGCCGTCCGCAGTTCCTATCTGTCTAACTCCCTAGGCTGACACAGACCTCAGCAGCAGAGGTTCCTTTAACCCCAGCCTGTATGATTGTTAGCTTGAATTCCCAGGACTGTGTAGATGATACAGTCATGGGGGATTGTAAACAGCTCTATGTTTGCAAACATCCTCGTGGACTTAACAGAGCAGAATTCACTCCTAAGGCCACAGAGCAGAGAGCCCTCTCCCAAGCGTAATTTTTCATAGTTCCCAGTTGCATGGTGACTTAAGTATTGACCTTAAGAGGGGAATTTTTGTCACGTTAAGAAAAATTCTCTATATTTGATAACTTTGGTTCTTGAACTTTTATCAAAAGTTTATCTTCCTATCACTCAGTTTTGTAATTTTAGTTCACATTTAATTGCCACCCAAGACAAACTATTCTTTGCTTAAAGGCTCAGGGATTTATTGCCGTAGATAACTGAACTTCTTAAACCTTGTGTTGTTCCAGAAAGTCCAGTATCCACCCTGGAGTGTTCTATGAAAGATGTTTCAGTCTCAAAAGAGACAATCCCAGTGGCACAATATGCAACAGCCCAGGTACTGATACAAAGTGCTCGCTAGGGGACAGTCGTTCCAAACTGAGTGGAAATGGAAGTGCCCATGTCACTCCTGAAGAAACATTTGGGTCACACGACAGCGTAGAGAACACTTCACTGTGCTTTTTAAAATGTGCTATTGTGAGTCTACTGATACAATTAAAATAATGTAATCACATTTTCCAGAAGATACAGAAATGAAAACAAATACAAGTTTTTACTCAACAAATTGGAAAAGCTTTTTGCTTTAGAGTAACAGCCATCGTTGATGACAGTGGAGGGAAATGGTGTTCTCGTGCCCTCACACTTGTCATGTCAATTAGCACAGTGTTTCGGAACACACATTGGAAATGAGATGGAATATAATCCAGACTGTCTGGGACCTGACCCATTCGGGATCAGTGAGGTTCCGTAGTGTAGAAATCTGAACTTCAAAAGGAGCTTCAGCTTGAAAAGACTGGATCCAGCCTCACGTATTCTGGAAGCATCCTTTTGTTGTTACGATTCCGATAAGTGGATTGAGACGTGGGAAGTGATACACCGTAGAACTGCAGCTGACCACTTTAAAACAGAACCGACCCGTTCCTCCCGCTAAACTGTGTGTACATGTGTTCTAGGTTCCTGAGTCCTTTGAGCACCTGCCACCTCTCCCGGAGCCACCGCCACTCCTCCCCGAACTGGTGGACAAAATCCGAGACACGCTGCCTCCCCAGAAGCCGGAGCTCAAAGTGAAACGGATGCTGAGACCCAGGGGCATTGCCCTGACTTGGAACGTCACCAGGATCAACCCCAAGTGTGCACCTGTGGAAAGCTACCACCTCTTCCTGTGCCATGAGAGCACTAGCAATAACTTGGTTTGGAAGAAAATTGGAGAAATTAAAGCTTTACCACTGCCAATGGCCTGTACTTTATCTCAATTTTTAACTTCTAACAAGTATTATTTCACTGTCCAGTCAAAAGACATTTTTGGGCGATACGGACCATTTTGTGATATAAAATCTATCCCTGGGTTTTCTGAAAGCCTTCATTAATTGTATATTGTACTACTTTTTGTCTCGTTTTGTCATATTTAAGTTGTTTGTTTACAATGTTCCGCTAACACTATGTGCCATCTTAAAGGGCCAGTTAAGATTGTGAACCCTTAGTATAGGGACAGTCCTCTTCCCTATGTTGTAGTGGCCTCTGGCTTCATGAATTTCTGATCTGCATTCAGCAAGTACTTCTGATGGATGTGTTCTAAAACATGCACTGTCACGACCCACGTCTCTAAGCTGCGCTGCGTACAATACCTTGGAGACTGTGCAGCGGCTGCTGCTAGCAGAAACCCTAGACAAGTAGTCACCATTTCCTCCGTTGACAGCCAGTTTTTGGTGACCTGCTCGGGGTCAGTGTAGGTACGGGAAAAATCAGCTCTTTTCTAAAGCCAGAGGGTCCCAGGAATGCATCTCCACCAATATTTTATGAAAACAAATCTCTCCCCATTCTCTTCAAATTCTAAGGGCTATTAAATCACACACACCCCCCCTTTTTTGTTATGACAGTCATTTGGGGAAATATTCTGGAGGTTTTCCCTAAATCTGTTTATATACATCTATATAATAAAATGAGTTAAGCATTGTGTGCTGCGTACACAAAACATAGTGTCTTCTATAAAAAATCCAACCCGCTATTTCAGTTGAGGAAAATGAAATTGTCTGCCTTAGATTTAAGACTTTAATTTGCTGACTCCCTAATGCTGCTACCCTTTGCTCATTTGCCCGCTGCCATCGTTACTTGAAGAAAGAACACAGCCCTAAGGGGCTCCCATAGAAGTGTCCTGTGCATCCCGCTACCTGAGGGAGCACTGGGGTGAAGCCGGGGCTAGCACAGGGAACCCCACGAGTGACTAGATCTGAAACGTCTAAGTCGGGGCCCGATGGGAAAACAGAAAAATAACCAGTAGCATTCGAGACAGTCTGTTCAAGGGAGGCATTCTCTCCTGGTCCATAGTGGAAGTTCAGGCCTCAGAGGTACCAAGATTTCTCAAAATGCACACGGAATGGTTTTCCTTGGCACTTTGTGGATGGTTTCACATCTTCAGTCATAAATAAAGCTGTTATTTTTCCGTCTCCTGTGTCTTTCCCTTCTAATGCATTACCACTGAAAGAACCAGATTGGGAACGGAGTTTATTGAGATGAGCTGTCCTCTGAGGTCCCACTTCGGACTTGGAGCAATAGAGGGCATCCTGCTGCCAGGACGAGGGCTTCACTTGGGTGGACATAGATTAGGCATTCACTCCCTGAAGCGAAGCCCCAAGGCCATAAACAGGATTTCAGTGTGCATCACCAAACTGAAACTGCATCCCTAGCCAGCAAACCTGCAGTGCTGATGGGCACATGAGTCTTAATCAAAAGAGCTTTCACAGGAACAGGGTGAGGGAGCACACGTCTTAGAGCCGGTGGTTCAAAAAGCAGTAGTGTTAGAGGGGCAGGGTTCTCCACTGTTACCTGTCAGTGACACCGAAAAGGAGCCACCTGAGGACCAGAAAGATGGAGGACCTAGTACAGAGAGCAAATACCCCACCCCGTGAAACGCTTCATGTGCTTCTGATAGAAAATCGTTATGCCTCCTTTAACAAGACCAAAGTCAGGTGAGCAAAAAACTGAATATATTAAGAAAAGGCTATGGGGTACCTCATGGAATAACCAGGGAGCTCAGAGACTCAGGCTTGGAAAACAGGCAGGAAAAAAAAGTTTGCCGCAAATGCATTCTGCTTCAAACCAGAGTTTATGCAATTTACTTTCTACCACATAATGATATATTAAGACGTTTTCTGCCCATTTTAAAGATGGGGAAACAGGCCCAGAGAGCTTAGACAGCTGGTCCAAGTTACAGAGACCCGACCCATTCAAACCCAGAGCCCTGGTCCTGGGTTCCCACTGTACACAGCACACTATGCTGCCCTGTGCGGACAAGACAGAACAGGAAGGTTTCGCCACTGTCCTTGTTTGTAGCTCCAGAAGTAAAACCCTAGACACATCTGATTGGCTTATCCTAGGGCAGATGCTGAGATGCACGGTGAATAAGAAAGCCAACCCCTCGTATTTCTGGGCAATGGGAGACGTGCTCTGCTGCCCTTGATACTTGTTATCAGACTCAAGTCGGGCTGCTTGTCGCCTGTACCCAAAAACTCGAGTGACAAAGATTGGTGAGGAGGAAAGCATGCTTTATGGTAGAAGGCAGCAGCTAGGAAAGAGGGCACACTCATGCCTTGAAAAAAGAAAAATCTTTCCCTAACCAGAGTTACCATATTTGGTCAGGTATGGTATGCCCCCATGTATAATGTGCACCCACATTTTTGGCCCAAACTTTAAGGGAAAAAAATCTTTCATTTTCATTTTTTAATTCAAATTTTTATTTGTTCATATTTAGGTACTTGTTTTTTGTATTATAAAGAAATTTTAGCATTTTTTAATGTAGTACAAGAAATTATGTAATAATTACAAAACAAAAAATACAAGGTACAAGAAATGTATAAAATTATTTTATATAAACCTATCGTTATTTCAGGGTATTATTTTGCATACAGATATCATTAACTTCTAGAGATACACTTTTGCATAAATAAACGAATTAAAAACATTTATATAGATACAGAATTAGTACTACCCATGTATAAGACACGTCCGTATTTTTCACTCACAAATTTGGGCAAAAGGTGCGCATTATACACGGCAAAATACGGTAATCAAGAGGCTTTATCGGGAGGGAGGGAGGGGGAAGGGCAGAGGGGCTGTATTACTGTTTCAACACTGCTGTGTCATCAGGAACTGCAGGGAGAGGACTCATGGGTTCCGATGTCCGGGTGCCTGGAGATGGAGAGATCACTCTTTTCTGGTCAGGGCTCTGATGATTAACCAGACCCTCAAGTATGTGTAGCCTCAGGGAAAGGAACAGGGCAGAGTCATTAAACCAAGCATTGCAGTGGGGGAGAAACAGAGAAAGCCAGTGGCTGAAAAATTATCCAATGAATCATACGGTGTATCAGCCAAGTCTAACTACATTATTGCATTTTCCAAGTTACCCCTTTACAGGGTGGCTTTGTATCGTGTCCACATCACTAAGCTGGATGTCCTTTCCCAACCGTCTGAAGGTTAGCGTTGGTTACGAGACACTGCGAGACCGAGAAGCAGAAGTGAAGCAGCCACCATGTTGTACTTATGTCCTGACGGTGGGTATGGGCATCGGAGCATGGCGGCTTGTGCACACTGGCTGCACAGCTGGCTCATGGACCCGTGGCTCCTGCAGCTTCGGCCAGAGATGCGTTCAGCCTGTCCAGGTACAGGGCACACACCTGTGCTGCTCCGTGCTTCTCCCACAGGCCCCTGATTCCCATGGTTTCAAGGATGGAGGTGGCAACACACAGACTCGCTTCTGGTTTGTATTTGCGCTCATCCACATCCGTCCTTCCTGCCCGACTGCCACCTAGCGGCCCTCTAGCAACTCCAGGCTCAATAGCAGACCCAGAGGGCAGGTCTGCATAGCCTTCCACACCAGCCCTCCCACACTGGGCCAGGTCTCGCCCTATCGCCAATTCCTGGTTCTATAGCTTCCGCGGCTCCCTCCCTGAGACTGGGGAGGCCCCAGGCCGAGGAAGAGCATCCTCACTCTGGGGAGCTGAGTAGAGCACTAGCTTGTCCAACTGTCCTGGAAAGTAGCGCGTCTCCTACGCTGTCCTCATACAATCTAAACTTCACTAACAGACTCCGTGGGTCTGAAAGCCAGTTCCAACACTTAACTGTTATCTGTGGTTTGGGCAATGTATTTCATCCGTCTCCACCTCCTTTTTCTCAATGCATAAAACGAAGGCAGTGCTATTACATTTTGTGATGGACTCCCTCCCTCCCTCTCCTCTCCCTCCCTCCCTCTCCTCTCCCTCCCTCTCTTTCCTTAACTGATTCTGCAGCATGAAACCAAGAAGGCAGACAGATACAGCACCGTAGTAAGGAATGAATGTGATAGCATAAAATATCGAGGACAAAGCAAGTCCTTGGTAGTAAATGGTAGAGAGTAAAAAATTTGCTAGGGGATCCTGGGTTTTAAATGCGCCAGCCGAACCCACGGGCAGCAGAGTCCAGCTGAGCCCTCCCCACATTCCTGCCCCACAAAACAGTGAAAATAAAAGTTAGCTTAAGCCTCAAAGTTTGGGGTTCATTTATGAGGCAACAAGAGCATGTGGGACACTCCTGGACTGTTGTCCACGTGCAGAGTTTGGTCATTATCTTGGGAGTAACAGAGACTTTGAAGGTTTCAATCCAGATGGGTGACAGGATCAGGCTGGAGGGTTAAGACTATAACAGCACAAGAAGTTCGTTTGTTTTGTATGACTTTTTCCATAATTCAAGCTAGCTGTGTTTGGTCTAATAGAACTGAACTCACTTGCTTTCTTTCAACCAGACCCTTCTGCCTTTGTACATACTGCATATCCACTCCCTCAACCATTAAGCCCTTTGGTCATGAGGTTCTGATCAGCATCAAACTCCCGTAAGCGTAAAGTCCCAGGTCTATCAACCATGACAAAGACACCATAACCAGACCTCAAACTATAGCAACGTTTCAAAGAACAGCTTGATCTCAGTTATGGTTCAGCACCCATAAAAGCGTGATGACCCCACAGACCAGACCCTCAGGAAACCAGACAGAACGCCACCATGACTGACATCAGACCTCCTGTCTTAGCCCCGACCCATCAGTAGCACGACCACAACTTCCTTAAACTACCACCACGAACGATCATCTACCCCCCGAGGCCATCAGGGAGCAGGTCCTTGAGCGCTTGCTCACCTGTGTCTCTGGGCTTGGCGCAAATTCCCCAAATAAACCTTTACTTGCTTTGCTGCAAACTCTGTTCCTGTCTCATTTGGCTTTGATGTGTGCAGGCACATGAACTCCTTTAGTTCAGTAACAAAATCATTTATCTTTTTTGGAGAATATCTGCCTTCAAAAAAGAGGAGGAAATTTTATCTGACCAAACCAAATTGTTTTGGTTTATAACCAAGATTTTAATTGAATGTGGAAATGTATACAGTCCAGGTCAACAGCCAAATGTTGAGGACTGCGGAATGTTTGCGGTTAACCTCCCACATTCCATGTCACAAGTTATCCCTAAAAGACCTGAATGAACAAACAATTTGGAAAAGGGCCACCAGGTGGCAGTCATGGCTCTCCTCCACATCTCCGAAATCTAAAAACCTGGGGTTTTGTGTCCTTTCTGGTGTTGAAGTCAATTGACTGTCACAAGGCCACAACAAAGTAACCTATTTGAAATAGGGTGCCCATGTCGCAGTCTCCCACCTCAGCTCCTTCCTGTGACAAATAAACACAGGCAGGAGATTTCTAGAACATTGTAGTGCCACGCAGACATAGGTAAAGAACTTGCAGAGTTGTCCAATGGACCAGAACTTAAGCAGCAGGGGCATTTATGTGAGGGACCTAGGGTGGCCCCCAGAATTGGGGCACAGACTAAAGAAAGCTCAGAAAGGGTCAAAGAGGCAAAGGATTAGGGGCTGTGGAAACGTAGTAAGATGCAGCTGCCCAGGGAATAAACGCCAAAAGCGTTCTCCATCCTCTCTGCCCACTGGGAGGTGGTCTAGGAGAGAAACGTTGATTGGTCTGGCTTGGGTGCCACAAGACACCTTGACTGACCTGCCCCCCAGCATGATCTCCGAAAGGAATCTGGGGTGTTGTGACCAAAGCAAGGCGTGCTGCATATTACACCGCCAAATCAAGCAATAAACATCCCGTCAACGTGATTTATAGGTGCTTCGAAAACCTGCGGACCGTGAGTGGAAGATGAGATTTTCCCTTCTTTTTAAAATGTATCATTTGGGGTTGGACTAAATGAAGTCAGGTCATTGCATTTTCTTATCATCTCTGTGAGGTCCACAGGGTTAAGCATCCCATGAAATAGACCCAATTACGATCCACCAACATCCTTCAGCCCAGATCCGGGGAGAGTTGGTTAAAATGGCAGATTCCAGGATCCCAGCCCTTGAGAATCGCACTCTGCAAGCCTGGGGCGCGGCCCAGAAATCTGTACGTAGGCTCGGCACGCTCCCTAGGGAATTCCAAGGCCGCAAACACACTTTAAGAAACTCCATTTCTCCCTCCAGCAAGTTACGCCTCCCCACACCCCCCACCCCCCACCCCCAACCCCCCACCCCCGTACAATGACACCAAACTCTAGGCTAAATTTGAAACCAGCGGAGATGCAGGCGAAATCTGACAAGCAGCTGCCTTTTGCCCACTGGCTCTGTCTGCCTCCTCTGCCATACAAGCCAAGCAAGATGGAGGCTGGAACGGAAAGCTGAGTCATCATCCCTTTAATAGGTAGTCTGGCTACTGTGTCAACTCACCCAGAAGCAGGGAGACGGGAGCCAGCAGGCCACACCTTCTACCCAGCGGTGGCAATTCTGGGAAGCTGAAGTCTGCAGCTCGGGATAAACGGGGCAAACCCCTGGCTTGAGGCTTGAACTCCGTGCACGCCGCCTCCGCCGTCTATCACCTGGAGATCCTTCCGCATTTTTCCCGCTCTCCCTGGCGTCTCTCCTCCCAGAAAGTTCATCTCCACCTGAGCCCAACCACCACCTCCTCCAGGAAGCCCCTTTTGATGTGGTCCCACTATTTGTGACCTCTGCCCACACTAGAGCCTCTGAACCACCCATTTGACCCTGTCTTTTTTTTTTTTTTTAATTTGTGGTAAAAATACAAAACCCCAAACATGAAATCTACTCTGAGAGTTTTAACTGTACAGTCCAGCATTGTTAACTCTCGTCACTATGCAGTACAGTAGCTCTCCAGAACTTCCTCATCTCGGATGACTGAAATTCTGTACCCATTGATCAACTCCCCACTGCCCCTCCCCCAGGCCGTGGCAACCACCGTTCCGCTTCCTGTTTCCATGCATTCCACTGCTTTAGTTACCTCATGTAAGTGGCATCAAGAGGTGGAAGCAATCTAAATGTCCATCCACGGATGGATGAAGAAAATGTGGTATGTGTATGCAATGGAATATTATGCAGGCATAAAAAAGGAAGGAAATCCTGTCACATGTGACAACATGGATGAACCTGGAGGACACTATACTAAGTGAAATACGCCAGGCACAGGAGGTCAAGTACTGTCTGATTCTATAATACCATTCGATTGTACCTGAGACCCAAGTCATAATGTGAAGCAGAGACCAGTTTTCCACCCAGGCTGCACGTGAGAGTTACCTGGAGAACCTCAACAATTGCTCCCCGGACCAATTAAAGGGCAACCTCTATGGGGTCCAGGCTTCAGAAGCTTCCCAAATAGTTCCAGCATGGGGTGAGGTCGAGAATCCAGGATTTGGAGTCAGAAATCTCATTTCAAGCTTTGAATCTGCCGTTTACTTGGTAGGTGGTCTTGGCCCAGTGACTTGACAATAGTAAGGGTTTAACAGTCCTGAGTGAGCACTGATCGTATGCCTCCTGCTATTGCTGCCAAGGCTCTTTCCATTTTACAGGAAGCAAGGCCCAGAGACATCAAGCAGTTGGCCCAAGGTCACACAACAGGGAACCACTGGGACCAGATTTGAATGTAGGCAGCCAGCTCAGCAGGGTCATCATGTCTCTTCAGTCCTAGGGAGCTGTTTCTGGATATCACACCTTATCCTAGGGGGTGCTTTCAGGGCCCTTTATTCAGGACAAAAGGCTGCCATAGGATGTCAAGGAGGAAAAACAAGCTTCAGGAAAACCCAAACCCAAACACAGCGAAGAGGATAGAGGTGTGGCGGCATCGTTAATGCCCCCCACACCCCATCACCAACTCAGGGTCTGACTGGGCATGTGGATGCTCTTCTGGCTAGGCTCTCATCTCTCTAGCACACCCTCACCCTTATTCTTTTCTGGGTGAGGTGGCAGCATGTCAGGGCAGTTTAACTTCCTCTGCTGCCCCCACGCCCCACAGAACAATCTGTTATTTAAGGTAACTCTGGGTCAAGGTCATGTCACACCTCTCTTTCCTCACATGTGTCCAAGTCCCTGGTGAAATTACACTATTGTCCTTGTACAAACACTGAGAAGCGATTTCTTCCTGGTTCCTCTGCTCTCTCTGTTTTAATTGATGACAAATACCGAGCAAATATGCAGTTTTGAGTTTTGGATCCAGGAGCCTCCTGTGCTGTTCTCCCGGGTGCTCAATGGGAGATATGCCAGGGGCCGCGGTGGGGTAGGCTGTCATTGTCTCTGCCCTGTTTATCTCCCAAAGGTACGATTTGGGGCCAGCCACCTTCACTAGCAATTTCCAACAGCGCCTCCTGGTGGCCAACCACCGTCTTTCCTGGTGTAGAAAACCCTAGAGCAGTGCTTCCCAAATGAGGGCAATTTGCCTTCCTTCCCCGGGGAACATTTGGCGATGCCTGGAGACACTTTTGGTTGTCACGATTCACGGTGTTTGTGTGCTACTGGCATCTAGTGGGTGAACGACAGAAATACTTGAAACACACAGGACAGCTCCACAACAGAGAATTATCTGGCCCCAAAATGTCATTTGGGCCAACGCTGAGAAACCCTATCCAATGTAGAGTTCTAACAAGGAAAAATTTTAAAAACATTCACAAGCACTTTTCAATAATACAGTTATTTAAAATGACTTCAAAGTGATTGTGCACTGAAACTATTTCCTTTTTCTCCTGTACGAACAGTAATTCTGACTCGGACATCTAGTGGCAAACTGATTCTGTCTCAGTGTAGTATTGTAATATTCCAGTAACTGAAGGCAAGAGTACAAAAATCACATGGCTAAAAATTAATAAGCTGAGCTAAATGAAAATAGGTACATAGCGATATCCTGGTCATAACAAATTTAACTGTAAAGTAATGAGGAATAACCCACATTAGCTTTTATCAGCTGTATTGGATTTGGCTAAATTGGATGTAAAAGAACGTAATCTTTGCTGCAGTGCATTAACGCTCAGTTGTGTTGCCACACAGCACCACTAGGGGGCGGTGGTGTTACTTGCTCTTTCGTTTTCTGGCCACTTGGCCTTCCCATGTCCAGAAAGGAAAGGCATTGAAAGGGGGATAATCTGGGGGTCTGTATTTTTTGGTGGGAGGAGTGAAGATTCACATACATGTCTAGATAGAAAATACTTCTTGTTCCATGTTTACCTCCAAATGTAAAGTGAAAACCCATCTGACTTACATGCATAGGTCTGACCCCTTAAAATGATGGCTTGCAAACTTTTATGATCGTCGGAGTACGCTGATAGGCTTATAAAATTCAGATTCTGGATCATGCCCTTACAGATTTAACAAGTCCAGAATCTGCCTTTTCACAAGTATTCCATCTGTACACCAAATGATTCAATTGCTACACACACACACACACACCACACCATTCTCTATTTTATGGCCCTGAATAGAAGCCTGCATTAATAGATCACATTCATGGCCTGAATTCTTTGCTCCCGCTCTCACCTCTCCACCCTCACCCTGTTGAGTAGGTGCTCAACAAATTTCGGGCAAATGGAAGGCAGAATGGACTACCTTCAGAGCTACTCGTTAACTCTCATCTTGCAGATTAGGGCACGAGGTTTAAGGAGCCTGTCTATGAGCTTGCTCAAGACTCTTGGCTCCTCATCGCAGTCAGATTGGAACTGGGGCCCATGTGTTTTACATCACAGGGCCCTGCCTCCCAGGGAGGGTTTGGTTGGTCACAGAAGTACTACGCCGTGGCCTTGAGTGGGAGCAAGAAAAGCAGCGATCAGAATAGGAAAAAAAAAAGACCGATCAGAGCTTCTGCCCCGTGAGCAGTGAGTCAGAAACCTCAGCTCCTTAAAGCCAGACACGCTCTGTAATTAAGACACCCCCTAATTAGCCCACTGCAGACACCTGGCAGAGGTGCAGTTCCTGAAGCCATCGGTGCCAGCTTGCACAAGACTTCCTTCAGCCCTTTGAGTCCTGGGTCCCTGCAATTCCAGACACTAGAGTGCGAACTGCGGTCAGGAGGGGGTGAGTGTGTGGGGCCTGTTGGGCTTCTTGGAGGTTGGAAGCATCTGATCGTGTGTACACCCAGGTGTGGCTAAACCAAAATATGTGAGGGCTGTTCGGAAAGTGTCCAGCCCTGTAATATGAAAAACAGAGACATTTATGGCTGGATTTCTTCCGGACAGCCCTTGTATATTTCTAATCTCCGGCTGGGTTGGGATGTATTTATAAGGCCAGCTTGAGAGGGGAAACCGGTTCAGAAAGAGGAAACTCAGGGGAAATCTGACAGGAGAGGAACAAAGTACATATTTGAGTTCCCTTACACCAGGGAGGACATTAGAGTTGACACTTTAATATCATCTGTATCGTTCCCAAATGGACCCATATAAGAAAGATGAGATTAGAGAGGAGTGTGTCAAGGGAGGTGGAATCATGGTCACCCCAAAGATGCCCACATTCGAATCCCCAGAGGCTGTGAATATGTGACCAAAGACACTTTGCTTTGACTGAGATGGGAAGATTGTTCTGGATTATTAGGTGGGCCCAGTGTCACCAGTCTTTCTAACAGGGAGGCAGGAGATCAGAGGGGAGAGAGGATGCTGTGCTTCCAGCTTTGAAGATGGAGAGAGGGGCCACGTGCCAAGGAATATAGTGGGCTCTAGAAGGTGGAAAGGGCATATACACCCCAGTGGAGGAAATGGAATCTTCTAGAGCCTCCAGAAGGAACCAGCCCTGCCGACACCCGTGAAACTGATTTGAGACGTTTAACCTGCTGAAACTTGAGATAATAAATTCAGGTTGTTTTCGGCCACAACTGTGTGGTGCTGTCACACAGCAACCCTAGGAAACTAGGACAGGTTTGAAAGGAAACTACGAGGCAAATACGCCCAGTGATACCCAACGGGCTTGGATGGCACCTGAAGTCACAGCACTGCAGGAGGACATTCTTGTCTTCTGACCAGCTTTCTGATTACATCCTGATGATGCCAGGCACAGTCCTGCTCATTTTTAACACCAATACACCTGTTACAAACCTCCTTTCTTAATTAGGGAAGAGCAGTCCTCGGGCTCAAAACCGCCTTGCAGGTAGCAGTTTGTAATATGCATTTAATAGCATATTAAATGCTTTCGATTGTATCTAATTTTTAATCAGGTCACTTAGGAGAACGGATGCTGATTTCCAACATCATACCTTCCGTTTCAATAAATGCACTTATTAAAAAGGAGCTGGTTTAAAGAAAAACGTTCAGCAAATAACAGTGCAGGCGGTGACGCTTACAAGTGAGGAGGTGGCTTGTAAGGTGGGCTAAGGATGGATGAAGGTTGGGAAGCACTAGCTCGGCTCTGGGATTTAGCAGGCATTTGCCATTCTGTTGGACTGTCCAGTATCTGAACTTCCTTCCTTTGCTGGGGGCTTCGCTTCCTTTTGAGTCTTGGTGGGTTTCAGAACTTCCTCCCCACCATATAAACTAAGATTATTTCCTAGCCTCCCTTGCAGCAAGCGCATGGTCACGTGACCCAGTCTTCACCAATCAGAGGCACCATGCCTGGCTCCCAACCCCTCCCCCCGCCCAAAATAACAGAGAGGATAACAGAGAGAGGAACAATATCTCTAGTGGAGGTATTGGCTGTGTAAGATCAAGTGCAAGTGCAAGTGGTACCATCTCGTGGTGATGCCAGTGGTTTCCTTACCAAACTGTGTTCTATGGAACAATCTGAAACAATGATGGGGGAGGGGTTGGTTGCAACATCCAAGCCTGGAATCCGAGCATTGGTGCTTCAGTGATAGAATTCTCGCCTGCCAAGCCTGGATGCTGATTTCCTTTTAATAAAGTCCTTTTCTGTCTAAATTAGCTGGAGTCACTTGCTTGCAATTAAGAACCCAAATACTAAATTTGGGTTCTACAAGCAACAGATGCGCTAATGTAGAATTGGTAGAGCAGAGGGCTTGAGGACCTGCTATTTCAGGCTGGGAAGCAGGGCCCAAGCTTGCATTGCTATTGCAAAACATTTGGTTTATACTTTACACCAAGGTTTGGCAAACTTTTTCCAAAGTTTGGGGCCAGAGAGTAAACATTTCAGGCTTAGTGGTCCACATGGTCTCTTAGAACTACTCAACTCTGCCTTTGAAAGCAGCCAGGATGAGGCTGTGTGCCAATAATCAGGTGGTAGGCTAGATTATGACCCACGGGCCATTGTCTAACCATCTTTTAAATTGTCCCCTGCTTTACACCAACCACATACCTGTGGATGTTGTAGTATCAGAAAGTTGCAGAAACACATCAGGATGGCGCCAAGTTCAGCTTCTGTGGTTAAGTTCCTACAAGAAACAGTCAGTCTTGGGGCAAAGATGGTCCATCTAATGGCAAAAACGGAACATGGCTTTCCTGAGATTCTCTCTCCCCAAAACCTGCAATATAAATGGATGGGAAAACGCAAGGGTCTGGAGATTTGTGGGGAAGGGCAAGGCAAATTCTAAACCAGGGGTAGAATTTCATTCTTCAGGATAACTCACGTTAGGTCACATATGTTCAGTGAATGAATGAATGAATGGATGAATGGTAGGCTAATTTCTTGAATGGAAATAATATGAAACTGAGTGCTCTGGGGTGACCATCATCCACCTGCCACATGGACAAAAACCAAAAACCTAGAAACACAAATATGGACCGTGGCCCCTGGAGATTTTAGTTTGCAACCCCTGTGTGGAAACAAGAAAATGTAGGCAAAAATTAAACCTCTCTTTCTGGCTGTGTTTTTCTTTTTTTCTTTTGTTTGTTTTAGTTGAGTGTGCTGTAAAGACAGTCTCATTTTCACCATCACCCAGCCCTTCAAAGCAGACGTCTCTACTAAATACAAACTAAAGGACAGGACTGGCTATATAACTGGCAGAGACCATTGCAAAAGGCAATTGTGGGGCTGTTTGCTGAAACATCACAAAGAATTTAAGACAGCGCTAGCAGATCATTAATGGAGCATGGGGCCCTGTGCAGTGCTGGTCATCTGTCCAGGAACTTGGCCCCATTGCAGACGCAGAGGGAGTAGGCGTTTGTCCAACTGTCAGGCAGCAGCTGCTCACTGTAAAAAACACATGATCGCCCCAATGAGACGCTGGCACATCTGGGAACATCAGAGTCTGGTTGCTCTGAGCGATTTGCTTTTAAACTTTATTTTTCATGTACAGTTTCAGATTATACAAAACATAGAAAAGGGACTGTTTTAAAGGCACATTAAGTAGAAAGTATCTAACTACCCTAAAACCACATTCGTCCCCAAGCCAAGCTTCAAACTTAACCTCTAGGCCCTTCCCTAGCATTTCCCCATCACCACTGCTCCAAAATACAAAACTGTCCGATGTGCTGTATTGTAAGTAACCATTCAACTATTAGCGAGTTTAGTAATCCTGACCCAGGCGGATTTTAAACAGCCTCCACCTAAGCTACTGTGTTTAGTGTGTTTACGTGCGGGCTTGGGGATCCAGGTGTCGCCATCAGTTAATACAGAGCATCCTAGGCCCTCAGCCTGTTGATTAGGGATGTGTACAGGAGAATAGAGTAGGGGAAGGTCTCCAATTTTCCTGTGTTTCATACACATACACATATTCACTCAGAGCGAGAAATCGATTTCCCAAACTCATTTCAACAGGGCCCCAAAGTAATTTTAATGCAAATAACAAAATGAGTTAGTCTGTCTCTATCCCCTCAATGGAAGAATTACAGTACTTTATAAAAATGTCCTAAAATGCACAAACTACAGTTCCTTCAAATACAGCTGTTAGCAGTAATAGCTTTGGTCCTAAAATTTGCTTCTTGGATGTCTCAGCTCCTTTTGTTGTTCAGAAATAACTGATTAATAAGCACCGAGTGAGGGCTGATTCTGTCTATAGGAAAGACCTTGGGGCGTTGCCTCCCCCATGCCATCACCACTTTCTCACCTCCCTAAGACGTGTCACAACGCGGGGACAGGCAGCTTTCATGTTTCACAAAACCCTAGCATCGCACTGGGATGTGGGCACTGAATGCAACCAGCCAGGAAAATCCATGGGGACCTTTCGGATTCTCACACCCCACTGAAGTTTGGGGAAAGGAAGTTCACACATTGCTTGGGGAATAGGCTTATCAGATTTCTGGTTCTGAGGGTTGTTTGCTTCCACTGTGGCCACCAGAGGACTATGGAGAAGCCACCTGGGTGGAAAGCTTGGGGCTCTTTACACCCACTTTCCTCCAGGCTTGGGTAGCACCCTGCAAACTCCAGGAGTGTGACCCACGTCCCTACCTATCACATGACTAATGATGGTTTTCAACCTGTCCTGACACTGGCCTGATGTCACCCTGCACTGTGCTGGTGGCTCTCCGTGGGGAGGGTATCCTGTCTCAAGAGAGGATGTCTGGATTTGCTCACTCCTGCATTTTCAGAGCCTCATACAGTGCCTGGAACCTAGTAAGCATGGAGTGCTCTGTTGAAAATGAACAAATGATGAATGAATGAATGAATGAATGAATGAAGAGAAAACCCAGTCCTGCACCAAAGAGGCGTCTGTGGCAACCCTAAAACTACTCAAAACAGATGCCTCCCCAGAGCCACTGGAACTGAGCTGATGGCCAATCATCATGCCACTGAGCAGGTCAAGTGCAGAAGCATGTAAGAAGCACCAGAGCTGAGACAGGGCAGACAGATTCCCCTGCCCCCAGGGCCCAGGCACTCCACCCCACAGCGTGCTCCAACCCCGTGAGGATAAGAGCTTCTCCCACAGGGCAGTTCCCTGGGTCACCTGCACTGCCATACCTCTCTCGGTGCTTTTACACCAAAGGACAAAGCCCCCAAAGCCACAGTTCTCAGTACAGTCTCAGAACTGTCTGCAGTACTGGCTCACCCAGACCCTGGCAAGGGCAAGTCCCTCACCTGACACTTGTGCCCACTAAAGTCTGGCAACCTGGGCTCCTCTCACCACTTCACTGGCTGTCGGGAGCCTGGCACGCCCCACACAAGTAAAGGTTCTCTGGGTGGAAAAGATAATGCCCCAGTGCATGCCCCCGGCTCGGGCCGAGCGAGCGACATGTGGACTGGCCTCCATGCCTCCAGGAGCATTTAAAGACAGGCAGGCGTGCAGCAGGTCCCCTCCCACCCCACGGGCCTCTCTTTGCAATCCCTGGTTGCATGCTTTCCAGCCTTCATCATCACAGTTTGTAATCAGTCTTCCTAATTGGCTTTTAATCCATCTCTTCCATTAGACAATAAGCCCCTGAAGGAGAGAGAGTGTCACGACATGGTATCATCATTCCTGGCACATGTAGTAGTATTCCATAAGTTACGGTGATGAATGAATGAGTGAATGAATGAGTGAATGAATGAATGGTGGATGGGTCCCCAGAGGCTCTAGAAATGGGGTTAGTAGAGGCCCAGCCAGCTTAGAAGGCAGAGGCGTTCTAACTTAGAACGGGAAGGAGGCTGCACCCCAGCAGGGTAGCTGGCTGTCAGGCGGAGGGGCCTGGGACTAGAGTTTGGGTGGTCCAGATGTGAGCAGCTGTGGACGACAGTGAGGAATCAAGAAGTAATGGAGGCCAGGGCTTTGGCCTGCGGTGGGGCCTAGACCCAGCTCCCCGCCTGGACATGATGAGATCTGTAACATTTGTGTTAGAAATTCAGGCTTCTGGGCCCCACTCTTGAAGACTCCAATTCCGTAGGAATGGGGTGGGGGACCCGATAGTCTGCAAGGTGCGCTGGGGATCGCATGGTGAGATGGTGAGGTTCTTGGCCTCAGGGTGAGCCCACATCTGACCCCCAAGTTAAAGATCACCTTTCCTAAGGCAAGAGGGTGACGATGTCTGTCAATGTGGGTGGCACTTTCTGGACCCAGCCCCTTATAGGCGGGTGGGGGCTCTGGTCCGGATAGAGACAGAACATCAAGGGTCATACCTGTTTCTCACATGGAACTTGGCTAAACACCTGAGGTTTCATCCCTCACCTGGCCCCCCACCACCCCACTGGCCCCCACTAACACCGAGAGATTTGGGAAGAGGAACCTGAGGGCGGGGGGGCTTGGTGTGGCCCAAACCCAGGGGAAGGTGTCCCCCCAGACTGGCTTTCTCGGTCCCTTGTCATCACATCACATCCCGGTGGTTAAGACACAACCTGCTGAACATTTTTGGATCTGAGCATTGCTGGACTTTTGGCTTTGTCTCATTGAGACGTTCGGACGGGCCCGGGTTTGGAGTCCCAGGCTTCGGAGTCCATTCTCTGATTTCAAGAATGCAAAAATTCTTTTTTTTTTCCTTTGGCTTTTAAAGGAAACAATACGTTTGCTAGAAAAACCACCAAAAAAAAAAAAAAAAAAAAAAAAACGATTATATACAAAACGGTTATCTGAATGTGGACTCTGTGGCGAAAGCGACCCGGGCACCTATTTGCGCTTCCTCAGTATCAGGTACATGAGGCCACTGATGAAGGTGAAGACGAAGGCCACCCACGCCAGGATGAAGGAGTAGCCATACGTGCCAGCTGAGGTCTCGGAATAGAAGTTCACGTTCCTCTCGTGAAGATCCTCGCGTCGGTCTGTATAAACGGAAGCCGCGATCATGACGCACAGGCCTGGTGGAAAGAAGTGAAGACCCGGATGAACCACGGGCCAGGCGTCCCAGGCGCCTGAGCGGACTCCGGCCGGAGCCCAAGGCCAGCCCACGCCCTTAGCACTGTCAGTATTTATTTGAAGTCTCCTGGAAAGGCTGCAACTCCTACATTCATGGCAGAATATTGCTGCCTCCGCTGTCACCCTTTTGCTTCCCACTGCGAGCTGAACCCGGTGAGATTTGGGCAGCCGTGCGTACCCAGCCCAGGGGATAAGCCGTAACTGGTCTAAGCCAGGGGTCAGACTGACAGTAGTTTAGGCTTTGTGGGCCCCATACAGCTCCTGTCACCAAGTACTTAACTCTTGTACTTTCCTTGGCTCACTGCTTTAGACACTGTTAGGCCAAGACAGAGTGTGTGGAGCTGTGGCAGCCTTTCGGGGGCCATGAGGGGGTCATCACTGACACTCTGAAGATGACAGCAAAGGAGGATGAAAAGAGCAGGGGAGGGGGTTGCTTGATGAGGCTGCTGAGCTGCCAAACCAACTCTGGCACCTCCCTCGCCCACCCCCAGGCTATTTGTTATATTAAAAAAGTAAAGGCGAACAATGACTGTGGCTAAAGTCATTGTTAACTGGATTTCCTCTTTCTTGCGGCCAAAAGCATCCTAGTTGAATCACCAACATTCACAGATATCAGCACTACTAGGAGATGAAGAGCCCTGATTTTCCTTGGAGGATCCACTGCCTGTCCTGGCCAGGTTAATTGTCCACCAGGGTACCCTGCCCTTCTCTGGCTGGGGCCTGAGTGTACAAGACAGTCTCTGCTCATCAGACTGTTGCTCCTGGGGACTTGAATCTAGAGCAAAGTCACACTGTCTTCTGCTTCACACTGGTTCCGCCAGCACCTCCCTGCAGTGACTGCCCACCGGTTTCTGACTCCTCCTTCTGAGACCTGGTTTTCAGCGTTTCCTCCTTCGACCCTTGCGAGTCACCCCAGCATCCCGTCCCTCTCTCACCTCAGTTAGAGCATCTGCTGTTCGCACCTGGACTTCCCTGACTGATAAGGCATCTAAACACAGCAGACTTGAGGCACAAAGGGCAGAGGCAAGTCCTTGGGCCAGAAAATTGCCAAAGGAGTTGTTGTGGACGGGAAAGGGGTTGTGACTTTTGTATCAACATCTAGGGACTTTCCCCCATATATATCAAGGTAATCAGTTTTAACTAAACCGCCTTGCAGACAGATAGACAAATAAATGGAATGACAGAAAGTAAACTTCAATGGGTAACTCCCCAAGTCCTCTCTCTGCGTGTTAAGTGGCAGGGTTCCATTGCTTTTAATGGAGTAAGTAGTGTGATGTCCATGCCTTTTACTGGGAGATAACAAAGAAAGTAAAGGAAGAGACAGAGGAGACGCCCCCTCACTGGTGCCCTTGGGCAAGTCACAGGCTGACCAGATGCCCCGTTTGAAATAGGACAGAAAACAACGGTACTGTCCAGTTTCAAACGGTGCCTATGGTCAGCCTCGTCTCCCTGGGCTAAATTCAAGGTGTCAGTGGGTTGACCATAGGCATCGTTTGAAACTGGACAGTATGGTTGTTTTCTGTCCCATTTCAAACAGCAAGTCTGGTCAGCCTAGCAAATCATATTATATCTCTTGGCCTCACCGGTCCCTGAGGGATCTTTGTAGACTTGGGGCTCAGGGACCAAGTGACCTTCCTGGGTCTTTCGCACTTGACACACTTTGTCTGCCCGCGTCCTGTGGAGGTGGTGCCCTGGCTAATCAGGAAGAGTACCCTGACAGGATGCTGTATGTGACCAACTCTGCCGCTATGCTCAGGACAGGGGCATTTCATGGAATGGAGGACTCTCAGTTTTAAAACTGAGACAGTCCTAAGCAAACTGGGACAGGCTGTGCCTTGGGGCCATGCTGAGGGCGTGGCAGGTCTGGACTTGACCCTGAACTGAGGGGAATGAAGACTGGAAGGCATGCAGATGGCTGGAAGGAGGTGGTGGTTAGGACCAAGAGGCAGGTTGGCTCCAAAGACCAAATTCCCACCCTCATCAAGCTAATTAAATCCTGATTGGAAGCTTTAACTCTAGCAAGGAACAACAAATGATCATGCTGGGGCGTATGTCTTCCTCCTCCAGTCTCAGTCTTGCTAAAATTCATGAAGTACCAAAAAGCGGGCTCTGAGACACCTCTTTCTCTAAGGTCCTCCAGCACTGAGGCTCTGTCTTGTTCACCTCTGTACCTCCAGCAGCCCCCAAAGGCCTGGCCCCAAGTGGACACTTTTGACACCAACCAGCCTAAAAAATAACCTGTTGATGGCATCCCACCAGCTTGGGACAAAGACCTACCCTGTGGAGTCTGGCCCAGCCGACTCTTTCATGTGGCTCTCACCGGGGCCCCCCACCTCTACACTCCAGCCCCACCAGCCAGCTCTCATAATCCCCCATCACAGGGCTTCATTCATGCTGTTCCCTCTGCTAGGCACACTGTTCCCTCCTCTCTGTACCATGAGAGCACATTCCAGACAGCAACTCCTGTGCACCCTATAGGAAGGATGCCTTCCCTGACCCCCTGACTAAATCCAGGCCCCAAAGTGCAAAATGTCCCACTGTGCACCATGGCACAGCCGCCGGCTTCTCCTTTCTGCGTCCCCGCCTGCCACGCTGCCCCCCGGCTTCCGCTCGTGGGTGGCCTGCTGGGAAGGGAGCACTCACCCCAGGCAACCCATCGTCACGCTACTTACAGGACAGGAGCTGGATGATGGAGGTTAAAACGAATCTCTCTCCCTGCTTGAGGCGGAAGAGCTGCAGCAGGAAGATCAGAAAGGCGATGCAGCAGAGAATGGTGGACAGGATCATGGTGGCCTGGACCGTCTGCATTACGGCGTAGTCTGTGGGGAAAGGACAAGAGCACACGACTGAGGGCCCCAGGCGTACACAGTGAGGGGACAGTTCCAGAGTCGGGGTGACAGGAGACAAATGTGCAGGGTGTCAGGTTGTCCTCTGCACAGTATGAGCACAGGGTAGCCCCAGAGTCTTCCCGACATCCCCTCCCTCTGGTGTTCCATTCGTGTGCTTGACAGGACAAGCCCACGTCCTTGTCGGAAAGCAGAGCAAGAACCACCGGCCTGTGCTCTTCCTCACCTGGGTCACTGCTCCCAAAGGGGGAATTTTTAAAAGCACAAACCCTCAGGTTCCAAGCTGGCAGATTCCGGTTCAAGAGGTCAGGACAGGACGGGTCAGGACTGGGGGGCTGCACTTTGCAAAGACCTCCAGAGGGATTCTCGGGAACTTGGGGCTCACGGGACTGAGTAACCTTCTGGAAGTGTAGGCATTGGGGAGCCAACCTCGTGATCCCTACTTAGGGAAAGGAAAAATGAGGTTTTTGGCTCAGACTAGCCTTCGAGAAGGGAGACACGGGAGTTTGGGCAGAGATGTGAGCTGGTCTTGGGGGAGGGAGCTGCACGGGGACGGACACAGCGGGAGCCCTGCACTGCAGGCAGACAGAAGGGGTCAAGGGCAGGGGCTGGAGCCACAGTGGGCCTCAGTTTCCCCACCCATGAAATGGGGACTGTAATAGCTCCCACCCCAACGGCCTGGGATAGTGGATGAATTCAGGCATGGAAGGATTTTAGGAAGTGCCCCGCCCCCACAAAGGGAGTCCTATCTAAGGGCTGGATGTTACCACCAGGATGCAGGTAAGATGCGTGAGGGGACAGTGTCCAAAACTGCAGAGGAAAATCTAAGGAAAACCTTTATTGTTTTCTTTTTGCAATTTGGCCCAAAAGGGACTGGAGAGAGGCATACCGTATTTTGCCGTATATCATTTGCCCGTTTTTGTCTCAATTTGTGAGTTCGGGAAAAAAGGATGCACATTATACATGGGTAGTAACTAATTCTGTATCTAAATGTTTAATTCTTTTATTTATGCTTATGAGTCAAAAGTGTTCACATAAAATTTCTTTAAAAAAAATTGAAAAAATAATTTCTTATACCACAATATGTTAAAAACAAATGCTAAAATTCCTTCACAATACAAAAAGCAAGTACCTAAATATAAACAAATACAAACTTGAATTAAAAAATTAAAATGGAAGATTGTTTTTTCTCTGAAAGTTTGGGCCCAAAACATGGGTGTGCATTATACAGAGGAGCACATGCTACCCGGCAAAATACGGTACTTTTAAGCACTTAATGAAGGTTTAGAGCAACGGCTCTTAGTTTATTCTGGCTGCCCAGGAGGATCACCCCAAGAGCATCTGGCCCCACTGCTGACGGTGAGGAAAAGAAGCCAGACCCGCACACATGCAAATACACACTGCAGGGCTGCATCGCATGAAGTTCAAGAACACAGTGTCAGAAGTGGTTGCCCGCAGGGCAGGGAGTGGTGGGAACTGAGTGGAAAGGAGCCCGAGGGAACTTCCTGGGGTGATGGAATGTTCTCTGTCTTGCCTTGGATGGTGGTTCCGTGGGTATACACACAATCGTCAAAACTCTTTGAACTGAGACCTTAAGAAGTCTGCCGGTTCCTGCTTGTAAATTACAGCTCCGTTATAAAAACAGCCGGCAGGCTAACTCGAGAGGAAATGAATCAGAATCTCTGGGGGTGTTGGGATCAGGCATGGAGGGTGGGGTGTCAAGTCCAACGTGGGCCATGACCGTGACCCTCTGGCTTCAAGCAGTGCCCCTTAAATTGCTCCGATTCCAGGAACCACCTGGGGGGTTCACTGAAACTACAAATCCTTGGGCCTCTGTCCCAGAGATTCTGACACTATTGTTCTGGGGTAGGAACCCAGAATCTGTGTTTTTAGCAGGTACCTCAGGTGATGGAAAATATGACTTCTGTGCCCCCCACCCCCAGCACATTCATATGTTGACATCTTAACCCCCAGAGTCACGGTAGTTGGAGGTGAGTAGGTCATGAGGGTGCAGCCCTCAGGAATGGGACTGGTGCCCTCAGAAGACGAGACACAATAGCTGGCTTCCTGCCTCTGCTCTGTACCACATGAGGACATAATGAGAACCAGGCTGTCTGCAAAGCAGGACGACAGTCTGTCGGCATGAGACACTGGACCTGCCCGCACCTTGTGAGAAATAAACCTCCACTGTTTAGCCACCTGACCACCTATGTGCTCGTACCAGCCCGAACAGTCCAGGCCAGGCTTGTCCAACCTGCGGCCCAGGACGGTTCTGAATGCGGCCCAACACAAATTCTTCAAACATTATGAGATTTTTCTTTTTGCAACTTCTTTTTTCTTTTTTTAGCTCATCAGCTGTCATTAGTGTTAATGTATTTGATGTGTGGCCCAAGACAGTTCTTCTTCCAATGTGACCCAGGAATACTGAAAGGTTGGACACTGCTGGTCTACACAATGGCTTTAGGAAAAATCCCAAACAAAAACCATGGACACGTGTGTTTAGAACAGGGTTTCTCAGAGTTAGGGAGTGTGAGTACAGAATGTCCCACTGGTGGCCGATGGGTTTAGGTGGAGGTGGGACCCAATTAGGGCGCCAACCCACCGAATGTACCTAGAGAGAGGGATGTTCGCTTTGCTCGTTTAAATGTTGTCTCAGAACCCTGGGGAGTTCTCCACTTGGAACTTTGATCGTGACACCCACTGTTATCTGGGTTTGGTTGTTCTGTTTTGTTTTTAATGTGGAAAGAACCAGAATCAGACTAAGGGCCATCAAGAGGCAGGCGTGATTGGGGAGGGTTTAATAATATCATTTGATTTTCAATGCAGCATTTTAAAAAAGTTTTCCTTGTTTTATGGCAAGTGATACCAGATTTTCATTTAGGGGAGGGATGTGAGGTTCCCTTTAACAAAAATTGATGTCAGGAAAAAGTGAACTTTATCTAAAGTAGGGGTTGGCGTGTTTTTTCCTGTAAAGGCTACACAGTAAATATATGAGGCTTGTGGCCATAGCGTCCCGTGTTACATTTTCTTCTGTTTTGTTTTTTTGGATAAACTGACCAGGTCTCCTGTTTTAAATGGGACAGAAAACAATGGTACTGTCCCATGTCTAATGGTATGTGTGCTCAACCTAGTCTCACCGGGCTCAATTCAAGGTGTCAGTAGGCTGACCGGACGTACTGTTTGAAACAGAAAACAACGGAACTGTCCCGTTTAAAACGGTACGTCAAGTTCAGCCTATTTTGGGGGTTTTAACAGTCATTTTAAAACGTAAAGGTCATTCTTAGCTCATTGGACTGAATTTGGCTGATAGTTTACCAATCCTTGTTACTTAAAGAAAAATAACAGATAAATAATTCCACACAGGGGATACGGAACGCCACCCACAGAGATCTGGAAACACCACCAGGGGGCACAGCCGGCTTTTGCAGCTGACCAGGCCCACTGGTGACAGCTGGGGCTTGCAGAGCACAGGCAAGAATGGTTGCTTCCGGGTCAAGGGTTAACACGGCAGATAAACAGACCTAGAGGGGAGGTGGCAAGGACCCCACGATGTGGTTTAGAGAACAGGCTTCAGAGTCAGTCACCACTAGATGGGAATCCTGGCTCCGCCATCTAGCCCTGGCTGTGCGACCTTGGGTTTCTGCTCTGTGCCTCAGTTTCCTCTTCTTAACCCGGGGCCAATGTTCCCTGCCGGACAGGGCTATGAGGTCACTTACATAAAGGACTTAGCCCCACATCTTGCAGTAAACCCTCAGTAAATGATGCCTTCTATGGTATTTCTGTTGCTTTTCTTATGAATGTTGACACATTTATTGAGGGAAAGGTGAGACTTTAGCCAATGGGGAGGGTCCCTTGCTCCCTTAACAGGATTGCCACATTTGGCAAACGAACCATATGATCACAAAAACAGGGTGTCTGCTACATCCAGCATAGACCATCTTTTTTTTTTTAGTATAAGTATGTCCCATGTAATATTTGGGACATGCTTACACAAAATTATTTGAGATTTATCTGAGATATCAAAAAAAAAAAATTAACTGGGTACCCGGCATTTTATCAGGGACCAAAGAGCCTCCTCCATCTGTTCTACGAGAGGAAATAGAACCACCCTCACCAGAGGGAAGGAGAGTAGCTGGGTGGGATTTTCTGCATTTGCAAAGCCCTTTCATGTACTCCAAGCTCATGTACAGAGGCAGGCGTGGCAGGGGCATTGCTATTACCTCGTGTACAGCTGAGGATACTGAGATTCCCAGAGCTCAAATGACCTGCCCCAGAGTAAGGTCACACAGCTCATAAAAGAGCCAGATCGGGAGTTTCTGCCGAAGGAGGCTGCTGAGCTGGGGGTGGGGGAAGTGACACAAATGTCAATGAAGGGAAGCTTGGTTCAAAGAGGTGGCGGGAGAAGATGCCAGATGAGGGCTAACACTGAGAAAGGGTAAGGAAGGGAAGGTCTGTTAGGCCAAGAAGGAGAGAAGGGAGGGCCCATCGCAGCTGGGGCCAGTGGCCCTTCTGGCCCCTAGCTTCTCCACACCCACCTGTCCAGCGGAGGCCACTGAGCCCCCAGCCAGGCCGCTCTCCGTGAGAGGATGGAGGGGCAAAGGGAGGAGCCAGAGAACCTTCCTGCCGAGCACTCCCTCCTCCCTCCGAGCACTCCCTCCTCCCTCCGTGCTTCCCAATCCGCTTCACACTCACCTTTAAATTCCACATTGATTGCATTGATTTCCGTACAATTTGTGTTGTTGGTGCAGATTCTCCAGACATCTGCAAAAAAGCCATCTCCTACCCACCAGGCCTGTAACACAAAGTGGAAACAGGGGAAGGTGGATTGTTATTATGAAAGCATCATAAAACAGTGCCTGGAGAGGCCACGCCTACCTTCCCAACTGGGTGTGAGGCCTGGAGGTAAACCCACACTCCGGACCAGTGTGGCTCCACCTGCAGTGCGCAGGCCAGCCGCCTGGGGACCTGTTTAAAATGCAGATTCTGACTCAGAGGTCTGGGGTGGGGCCTGCGATTCTGCATTTCTAGCAAGCAGGTGGTACCCACACTGCTGATGTGAGTCAAGTAAGAGGTGGTCCAGGCCCTTGTGGGGTGCAGGAGAGGAGATGAGGCTCTGCTGGTGGCAATAAGTAGACAGTGGTTAAATCCCACAAGAACTAGGGGGCAATGGCAGAGGGGACAGAGAAAAGGATGAAATCTGGGTTTAGCAGGAGCCCGTTGCAGATGAAATGATCAGATGAGACTCTCCTGCCTCCAGTCCAAATGCCTTCATTTCTCTCTGTGCTTCTACTGTCTCCACCCCAGAAGGCCACCATCTTTGTGCTTTCCATCCTGCAAAGACTGGAATCCTCCCATCCATCCATCAAGTCAACAAATGCTCCCTGAGCTCCCACTGTGTACCCAGCTACCAACTCCTAACTCAGAATGAACAACCCAACTCACTGACTGGCATGGGTGCCCACCTGCGTCTTCTCAGCAAGTCCCACAGTAACATAAATATGGCTTTTCTGCCCCTGAAGTCTGTCTACCCCGTTTACTAAGTCTGTGACCTTTTCAGGATTCTCAAAGGACCAGACGCAAGAAATGGAAAAAGAAGATTCTAAAATAATGTTCAACACCATTTATTTCACTGAGCATGGGCCCTTTGGATAATGGGGACTGGTGGTGGTGCAAATACTTTAACCCACAGCATCGAGGTGACCGCTGTCCTGGCTACTCATGGCAGCTTTTCAAGAACCTGCAGGATCCCAAATCTGATTACTGCACTCGTCTGTCTGCCCTTACAGGATCTACAGCCAGCAGATCTGAAGGGGTTCACATCCCAGCTCTGACACTTGCTGTGGTGTAAATTCCAGCAGGCGTCCTAACTGCTCTGAGGCACAGTGGTCTCATCTTAGGGTCCCAGGAGAGGACCTATCTCCTAGACTTGAGGTGAGGTTCAACTGAGATGATGCACATAAAAGAGCCTAGCACAGGACCCGGCCAGGCTCTCTAAGTGATAGGTGGCATGACTGGCCATGTTATTATAATCACGATGATTAATCAACAGGAGACTACATGTAGGCAGAGCTGGTGGCCACACATGAGGTGTACTTTTTGGCTTTCTGAGCAGTGTTTGTCTCTGCAGTCTGAAATGATCAGGATTGAAGCCAGGCTTTTGGAGTAGGGTGTGGGCCACAGAGGACCTCATTTCCTGTTGGGAGGGATACTAATCTATGCCAATAGGTTATTTACCAAATTCATTCCCGTCACATGGCTGAGAGCTGGATACTAAAGAGTTAAATGTTGCACTGGACCATTCAGGAAAGTTCCAGGCATGGGCTCTGCAGGGGAGGGCATGGCCCAGTGGGCTACCAACAAAGGATCCTGTCACTAAGGAGGCAGGAGGGACAGAGGACATCTGGGACAAGTTACCTAGGAAACTTAGGGCAGTGGTCCTCAGCCAAGGGTGATTTTGCCCCCCACGGGACATTTGGCAATGTCTGAAGACATTTTTGGTTGTGACACTGGGGGCAAGAGGGCTGTTGGCATCTGGTGGGTAGACACTAAGGGTTCTAGAGTGTATAGAACAGCCTCCCACTCCCAAGAAAGGATGATTCAGCCCACAATGACTATGCTGTGAAGTCACTGAGCTCGGGGGCTGAATATAAGCTGAGTCCTCAAAGGGCTCCCTATAGCCAAGGTATCATGCCTGGCTGTGGGTGTGGGGATCAGGGATGAGAAGAACAGGTCCCTGCCCACCCAGACCGAAATATGGGATGTTCTGAACCCCGACACTTAGATCAGACCTCTCAGGCCTGAGTTGAGGAAAGGGACATGCCTTGAGAGGGAGGACAACCCTAAATCACAACCACCCTGGGGACTCTCAATCTTGCCATCACCTCTAGGATCCAGGGTTTGGGGATGGTCAGAAGGAAAATGAAACTTACATTGTCGATGGTGGCAACGAAAAGCAAGGCTGCGGATGTGATGTGGAAGACAATGATAAAAGCCAGAAGCACCAACATTTTCACAGGGCACGGTGGGGCAAGGGGTCACGACGAAGTCCAGAGAGAGAAGAGATGTGCTAAATGAGGTGAGAGAAATTCGAAGTTGTCAATGACAAAGCAAAAGTAAATAAAACACAAGCAACTTTTAATGGGGAGTTTAGAAAATCAGAATCAGCTCTTCCCACCATTCCTCACCTGAGAGACTTAATCAAATTCTAGCTTTTTTTTCAAAGCTGTCCTTCGTTGCATCCAGACGCCAAATACTCCTTGTGGAGGCAGGCACTGGGGTAAGGATCAGTTAAAATCCCAAATTCAGAAATGCTTCACACCTCTTGAGCCTGCCAGGGGCACTTGGGCAGGAAGGAGCTCTGTGTGAGTTAAACTGCTCTTTCTGATCCCAACATCCCACCAGTGCTGTGGGAATGTCACCCGAGGAAGCTCACTCTCTGAATTGAGTATTCATTATCACAGAACAAAGCAAAAGTGATCAGGATACAAAAATATTTCCTAATGATCTGACCATTAATCCCCACTCAAACACCCCTTCTCTTAATATCTCCATCCTCATTTGAACAACATCTGACCACACAATGCAAACACAATGTGTGGCAGACAGCTGCCATGTCATTTTCCTCCCTCTGGGCATGGCAAGACTGCATTTCCCAGTCTCCCTTGCAGTTAGGTTGGACCTTGTGACTAATTCTGGCCAACGGGCTGCAAGCAACACAGGTGTGTCGTGAAGCATTTCTGGGTTGAAGAGCAGGTGTAACTTCTCCATGCTCCCTCCCCTTGATGAAGGAGCTGGCACGGTGCAGCCATGACACCTTGAAACCACATACTTTGGACAGATACTGTATTGAGAAATAAGCCTTTGGATATTAAATCACTGAGATTTCAGAGTAAATTTTTTTTTACTGTGGTTGAACAGGAAGCAACTGCAAAATGAAACTGGAAATCTTGCAAGAGAATTAGGATTGTACCAAGTTCAAGTAAGTGACACTGGAGAACCACCCAGAAGGCACTAAAGGCATTAATGCACAGGATTTGTCTGAGCTGGACTAGTTAGCAACAAAAAAGGAAAAAGATAAACCTGGATGATGTGGCAAGTAGGGGGAAAGAGTCAAAAGAATGATTTAAATATCAAAGGCTTGAAAGTGACGCCTGGAAAAACTGGTGAAGTCTAAACATTTTTGCAAATATGACCATCATTTTGGTCAAATGACATGCAGATGTCAAGTGAAGATGTCACATCAACCAGTCTAATTGCAAGAGTGAACACTACCAATCCACCAAATCAACACTTGATTCATTCTTCTTTTATTCCAATAATTTTGATGAGTTACTATTACTGAAGTTTTGTAGAACATAAAATGTTTCATTTCACTTATAAAAATACATTCCAGGGGAGTTCCCTGGTGGTGTAGTGGCTAGGCTTCAGCGCTCTGAATGCTGCGGCATGGGTTCGATTCCCAGCCAGCCTTGTTTTAACTATTTACAATGACATTTTTGTACCAGTTTTAAATTAATTTTTGTTGTTGTTTTGTTTTGTTTGCTGACAAATGAGCCGCCAGAGCGTATTTTTTATTAGCAAACGGGTGAGACACACACAGGTCAGTCCTTCCTCAGGGGGACGGTCTCCTCCCTGACGCCCTCCTTGGTCACCACACAGATACTGAGTGCGTCCCCGGTGTACACATCCCTCTCAGCAGCGGAGATGAAGACGTCCTTCACCAGCTGTATGACTCTGTCCAGGGTCAGCGGGACGTGCTGCACGTTCTGCATGTTCTTAAAGCTGACCTGGTTGTCCAGCAGCGGCTGCAGCATGGTACTCGCGGAGCCAATGGCCTTGAAGGAGTCCCCACCGGTAGGACCCCACCAGGTTAAAGCTGTACACTGCCCCGTTGCCTTCTTTGTCCAGTTCCCCGATGATGTTGTACACATAATATGGGAAAGAGTGCCTGGAGTACAGGACCGTGGACAACATGGCCCCCATCATCAAGGCCTTGCTGGAATGCTTATACATCTTTAGCCTCACCTCAATAATCATTAGTGTGAGACAGTCTCCATGGAACCCGCTGCAGCCAGTGGCCATCTTATCCGTTCATTTGTAACATTTGGGGCTCCCGGGTGTGAATTGAAAATCCTTTACTCAATCGAGTATCAGAAGCAACAACTGCAAAATCTTCTCCAGCAATTGACAGTAAGGTACCTCTGCGAACGGCGTAGGGTGAAAAGCGCAGCTGCACAGGGCCCGGCTCCAGCGCCAGGTCTCCGCCCGGGCCCGCGGCGCGGGGAGGCTCCAGCGCCAGGTCTCCGCCCGGACCCGCGGCGCGGGGAGGCTTCATCACCAGGTCTCCGCCCGGACCCGCGGCGCGGGGAGGCTCCAGCGCCAGGTCTCCGCCCGGGCCCGCGGCGCGGGGAGGCTTCATCACCAGGTCTCCGCCCGGACCCGCGGCGCAGGGAGGCTCCAGCGCTAGGTCTCCGCCCAGGCCCGAGGACTCAGCTGCAGAAGAGCATCACGCCGAACAACTTCCGGCTGTCCCACGGTGAGATGGCGCCCTGGCCGGAAGTTCCTTTTATTTTTTTAACAGTCTCTTTCTCTACCCACCCCCTCACCACACACTTTTTTTCTCATCCATTTGAGAATAAGTTCTCTACACCATACTTCCTTTATGTCTAAATACTCTGGATGTATCTCTGAATAACAAGAACTTTTTTTTTAACATAACCACAGTATGATGATCATGATTAAGAAATTTCACATAATACTATTATCTCATCTATAGTCCATATTCACGTTTCTCCAATTATCTCAATAATGTCCTTGGGTATTTCTTTTTCTGATCCAGGACAAATCCAAGATGATACATTGCATTTTGTCATCATTTCTCTTTAGTCTCCTTTAATCCAGAATGGTTCCTCAGCCTTTGCTGGTCTTTCATGACGTTGATATTATATCAGAGTACTGATGTTCTATTTTGTAAATGTCCCTGAATTTGAGGCTTCCTAATGACTGGATTCAGGGAATGATTTTTTGGCAGGAATACTATACAGAGGATGTGTTCTCAGTGTATCCCACCCACCAGGAGGCACAAGATGTCAGCCTTCCCATTAGTGATGATGCTAGCCTTAATTAAGTGGTGAAGATCTGCCTGATTTCTCCATTGTATGTTTACCCTTTGTAATTAAAAAGCAATCTGTGTGGGGAGGGGGAGGGTATTTCTTATTGTGGTGAAATGCACATAATATAACATTTACCCTTACTGGTAATGTTGTGTATACATCACCATTATCTAGTTCCAGAACATTTCATCACTGCAAAAGGAAACCCTGTACCCATTGAGTAGTCCCTCCCCATTCCTCGCCCTCCTCAGGCCCAGACATCACTGAACTACTTTCTGTCTATGGATTTGCCTGTTCTGGGTATTTCATATAAATGGAATAAGACAACATTGTCCTTTTATGTCTGACTTCTTTCACTTAGCACTGTGAGGGGAGATATTTTAGACAATGTAAAGATCTGATCTCTCATCAAAATGTCACCCCAATAGTTTGAGCGTCCAATGATATAGAATCATTTTAAAAAGACTTTTTGACACAAACTCTCCCACCTAGAGAGGTGCATTGCACAAAACCCTCCCCTCTTTCTCATGGCCACTTTCCATTATCCCCTGCCCAAGGCTACTCTTCGAGAGCCAGGACTCATGAACAGTGAGCCAGGAGTCCTGCGGCTACAGAGCTCAGGCTGGGCGGCCCCAGCTGCGATTCTCTGCATCCTCACTTGGAAGAACCCAGGGAATCAGCTCCAAGATTCTTCTAATTCTTTTTCAAAAGACAAATCCCCCTTTGTTTAGGCCTGCGTCATTCTTAGCTGCCATAATACGCTGCCTCCAAAGAGATGCGTTTCTGACCCTCACACACACAGAAAGACTCATGTACCACAATGAATAAATGCTATGTTATTTTAATATCAGCAGGAATGCCAAAATGCCAACCTCATCAGGCAGGGCCACAAACTCCGGGGTGATAACGGCTTCATATACTGTCAAGCTCAGATGACACAAATGCTTATGGACACGTAATTAAGACATTCTAGAAAAGGGGGGGGAGGCTTTAACTCAGTCTTCCCCCAAGTATGTAACTCAAATGTTACAGGGCGTAATTTGGGGTGCTGTGGGGGATATGCTTAGATAATGGCATTATATACCATTGAACCCTATAAGGAGAAAGTCCCCATTCTAATCTTTGGAGTCTACCAAGGAAAAAGACCTAGTTTGGTGCTAGTTGGTCTCTAATAGGTGCCTTGTTTATTTATTTTTTTTAAACAACAAAAAGTGGAAGTTCGGGCAGGCCATACTATGTAGCTAGAATTTAACAATGTTGTTTTGATATTATAATGTTTGTGTTCAGGTTCTTTTTATAGGAAGTAATACCATTTATAGTAGTGACCCAAAGTTTCCTTAGAACAAACTGATTGATGTTTTAAGAAAAATATTATGTAAATAAAAAAGATAGGTGGTCTTCAGTGTTAGCAAAAATCCAGAACTGGTTCTCAAATGCCTAATGTCTGGGAGTGATTTCAGCTGGAATTCCAGAGAAAAGGGTAGTTTTTACAAGAAGCTGAGGAAGGTCTTAAGTCCAGTAAGAGAAAGGCCTGAAGGCTTGGTACAAGCGTGGCTAGAGATTGGTGTGAACTCTGGGGAATTCAGGAATATGAGGGAACAGAGAAGTAAATGTCATCTCCTTCATACTCTCCCATGGAATTTGGAATTCAGACCTAGTGACTGATCGCACTGGAAGCTGTGGAGGAAATGATTCATAAGGAGAGAGTGTGCTCACAAATCGTGAAGAGGAACTAGAAATGACCCTTTGCTCCTGCATCTCTATACCAAAGTGAGTCTGCCGGACGCCAGTCTCCCAGCTCTTTCCTACAGGCAGCTACTCCTCCTGGTTTCCCATGCCTCCTTCCAGAGATATTTATTAGGTGGAAACACTTCACTCCCCACTCCTTTCCCTGGGGAGGGAGTTACACCCCAGTAATATTTCCAGCCTCTTGCCCCACCTCTCACACACACCTTCACTCCTGATTGGAGGAGGCGTCCAGTGTCTACTTTCTGGATTGGTAGAGCTCAGCTATCAAGAGGCTATCACGCAGCATTTTGCCTTTTCCCCACACCGCCTCCCTAGATGCAGAGCTGGGTGTGTCTGCCCTTCCAGAGCCCCAGTTTCCCTTGGCTGGAGGGGCCCAAGGGCTAGTGGGGGGTAGAGCTGCAGAACTAAGATCTACAGCAAACTCATTGGGCCACAAGTCTAAGTCACCCTAGCCTTTTCCACTTAATAATACCCCTTAGAGATCATTCCTGTCCAGTGCACATGAATACACCTCATCCACGGACTGGCTGCCTGGTGTTCAGGTGTGTGGCTATGCCACTACCTACTCAGCTAGTTCTCTATCGGTGCCCATTGGGCTCATTTCCAGACTCTGTGCTACTCTAAACTTAATCTTGCCAGTGAACATCCTTGCATTTATATCTTTGCACAGACAGATTCCTAGAAGTGTGAAGATGCTGAGTCAAAGGATATGAACATTTCATTTATTTTAATTTTTATTCAATTAAATTTTTATTTAGATTTGATTTACTGCAAAGCATACTGAACACTGTGAATGCTGTCAGCCTTGATCTCTGGAGGATCTTCAAGGGGTAGAAAGTGTGGGACCATGTCTTACACATGGCCTGGGTGGGTAGACAAGCCATGATGTCATACTGTGACTTATTAACATCCCTGAGATTCCTCAGAAGTATATGAAAGCTGTCTGGAATAGTACCCAGCCATGCAACCATTCTCGTTATATTGACAATGGCTGGACTTTTTTTTCTGGACAGCCCTCGCAATGCTGGACATGACAGACCAGCCTCTGCCATCCCCAGGACTCTTCCCAGAGGTGCTCTTGTGATTTACTCCTGCCCAGGGACTCGGGGGACCCTCTCTGTAGGTACTGAAGAACAGACAACTCCCCAGGCTGGGTATTGGATGAAGCCCGGCACACCAAACCCAGGGTAGCATCAAATTGATCCCTGCCATTCACAAAAAGTTATCTTCCCTTCAAAAAAGGTCATACTAAATGCTGACCCCTTGTCTCCCTCTTCATCCCTGCAGGTCTCAGTGCCCTGGAGCAGACCTCCTGAACAGACTCTCCCCCTTCAACCCCCAGCTGGCTCGCCCTCCCAGTGTCTAGGTCTCAAGTCAAACACCCCTCCTCAGAGAAGGGGCCCTGACCACCCAGCAGGAAGCATCCCTCAGGTTTCTTTTCTTCAGAAAATGACCACTGTCTCAACGTATCTTATTGTTTCACTTATCTATTCTCTCTCTGTCCCGCTCTGTTCCTGGCTGTGCCCCATGTACAGAAAGCTATTTGCCACCATTTTCCAGTTCTAGAGATGTAGAATTGCAAAGGCCCTTGGAAACTCAAGGCCCTGACTGTCCAGAGGTGGGAACTGGGGCCGTGACTTGCTCCAATCCCACAGCAAAGCAGGAGCAAGGCCAGGACTAAAGGGTCTTCTGGCCACCACGCCAAATTCCCTTTCAACCTCTAGGGAAGACCACCTCAAGGGTATATCTTTTCAGTAGTCAGTGACCATTTCCCAAAGATTTCTGTGGCTTCCAAATACATGTTTCGCCGGCCAATTCAACCACGTGCCTTTCCCCTGGGCAACCTCTTCAGTAGCTGAGCGGGCTGTTCTAAAAGGCCACCTGGGTTTGGGCGTTCACCTGTCTCAGGGCGGGAGACTGCACCAGGTGCGCTTTACAAGTTCCTGTCTAGAAATCAAAGTCTTATAATTGGCAGAATTTCTCTTTCGAAAACATGTTTTGATCTACAGGATACATGTGATGATTAAGAAAAGAAAAAAGAAGATAATAGAACCAAAAGGCTTATGATAAAAAAAATCTGCCCTGCCCCAGTCCTGATCCCTGGAAACAACCACTTTCAATGGTTTCAGCCATCTTTTTTTCTCCACAGTTTCATTATTTCCAAATAGCACGCACGTACTTCTATATCCCAGTTCACCTACTGTAAACATTACTGACTCCCCAAGGGAAGGGTTTCTTTCACCCATCAGCCCAAAACATTCTTGTCATACTCACATCAAGAACTGTTATTTGCATCATGTCCATGTCAGCTGTGCACTGCAGAGCCAAGTAGTGTACTATGATTGCACTTTTTTCTAAAAAAATTCTTCTTTCCCCTGGCATTACTAGTTGTCTCTTTCCCCCTTCTCTAAGGGGGCTCCATCCTTTTTCCACATTTCTTCAGTTCTTTTCACATTTTTTATCTTCCCAATTGTTTTACCGTAGAACCCGAGGCAAAGCAAATGCATGATTTCACTTGCAAGCTTGTGGTTAGACTCATCTTTTTTGCAGTGTACTTGACCCAGCCAGTCCCCCTCTAACTCTGTCTCCCTCGCTCTCTTCCACGTGCAGCCTCAGCAGCTCCTGCTGTCACAGGACAAGGAAGACAAGCATCTCCAAAGACAATGAACAAACGCGCTCCTAACTGTGGCCAGGGCACAGGATGCCAGCATAACTCCAAGAGATAAAGGCAATCAAGCAGATCCCTGGGGAGGAGGTGCCCAGAGGAATCATCCCACGTGAAACAGGACTCCTTATGATTAAAGGTGCAGTTGACACAGTGTGTCTCAGGTTGGGTCTTCATGTCAACCCTTGTGAAGCTTGCAAAGTGAGCTACCATTATCCCCACTTTACAGACACAAGACTGAGGCCTAGAAGGGCTTCAGGTGACTTGCCAAAGTTTGCAGAGCTGGGACTCCCAACTCCTGGTCTGCCGACTCCAAACCCAGGACGTTTTCTATACCCTCTCCCTTGCCCACATGCTTAGGGCCTACTGAAAATCGCATGGTGGACTAATTAAAATCAGATGAGAAGGCACAGGCAGTATCAAGTCATCTTTGTACCCATTCCTTTAGCTGGTCTTCCTCAAGCTTTGCACCAGGCAGGAGAGAGCAGGGACGGCAGCTTCTCTCTGCATTGGCCCACTAGCTAAAGTCGGGCTACGATAGGCTAATTACAAGAGGGCCCAACAAAGAACTATGCTTTAGTCGTCATTTGTACCGAAAATAGAGTTTCTTGCCTTTTATTAAGTCCGATTAGCTCCCTGGCCAAGCTGAAGCACCTGTTGTCCTTTGGATCTACTCAGGGATCGGTTTGGATTTTGGATCCTTAATCACTGAAAGGATTCATTCTGACCTGGTAGAAGGGACTGAGTTGTTTTCTGAATTATCACAACACACCCTCTTTCCACCCAGAAACTCGGGAGGATCTCACCTAGCACTACACTTGAACTTC
Organism: Lyroderma lyra; assembly: GCA_004026885.1. NCBI lineage: Eukaryota > Metazoa > Chordata > Mammalia > Chiroptera > Megadermatidae > Lyroderma > Lyroderma lyra. The sequence goes on from PVJL010000291.1 coordinate 259,604, forward strand.
CCGACCTTGATTTAAGTGCAATTGTAGGAACCATAATAAAGTGATTTTGGACCAAACTTGCCTAACCTGTGGCTCACAGGCCTCATGCAGCCCAGGGTGGCTTTAGATGCAGCCCAACACATATTTGTAAACTTTCTTAACACATTACAAAAATTACGCAAAGACCTTTTTTCTTTTAGCTCACTAGCTATCGTTAGTGTTCGTGTATTTGATGTGTGGCCCAATACAATTCTTCTTCCAATGTGGCCCAGGGCAGGCAAAAGGTTGGACGCCTCTGCTTTAGACTGAAAACTCCCTCTTCTATAAAATACCCCTTAAATAACCACAGAAAACTATATCATGCACAGGATATTAAACTTGTGATCTAAAAAAAGTTCTTTTAAAGGAAAAAAGAGTCAGTTACTGGAATAGGAGGAGCAGCAAATGGGTTTCCACTTCCTCTGAGCATCAGAACTAGACCCAGCAGGGGTGAGGAGGAAGAGAGGGTGAGGCACTGGGAGGTATCAGTGGGACCATGGAAATTCTGCACACAGAACGGAGCATCTGTGGCTCAGTGAATTTCAAGTTCTAAAGGCTGATGGTTGACAGGATGAAGGACAGTAGTCCCAGAAATGTCCATCCAGACCTCAGAAAGCAAACAGGATACACCAAGAACTGCCATCTCCTCGCTGCCTCCTAAGCCGACGGCAGTCCAGCTATGCTTTGGCCTAATGTTTGCTTGAAATGTGTGTGTGCGCACGCATGCGCATACCCGCGCTGCCCATCTAGCCCTGGGTATAGAGAAAGTCCTGCTGATGACTCGCTGGCTCTCCATCCCACAGAAGTAACACTCGATTTACTGCTGATGGCAGGATAGCGCCATCCAGATCTCACAGGTGGAGAGAAGGCCATGGGCCTGCCCCCGGCCCCGCAAGGTCCCCTCCCCACCTCCCTTCATAAAAGCACGAATCTGCACTGCAGGCAGCTCAGCCCCGCCGCCGTTGCTTTGGCACACACTCCTCTCTGAGCAAGAGAACAAGTACGAGCCAGCCGCCTTCCCACGGGGAGAGAACGTGCTGTTAAGATGACCATTCGCCCCCGCCCTCAGCGCCCCATCCTATTCCCACCCTCGGGAGTTCTTCCCATAGTTTAAACCACGGCCCCTTCTCAGCCTGAGTTGGAGCCTTTTCCTGGAATTGCTGGCAAATGAACAGCCCTGAGGTGTGAGGCCTTGCAAAACAGACCTGAGCTGTTTGGCGTCTGGAAGCCCGGGCCAGTTTCCCCAGAAGAGCTCCGCCCACAGCTCCAAAGGCCAGGGAGGCTCTGGGCTCTGAGTCCTGGGGAAGGCCGACTGGTCAGCAGTTGCCCAGGCCACCACACTGCCTGAGCGACTCTCAGACCCACCCTGAAGCTGGCACTTTCAACCCCAGGCTGGCTGGAACCCAGGCCCCTCCCATTGCCCACAGCACTCAAGAGGGGACAGCGGCTTTGGCCTCTGTCTCCAGGAAGGGAGGTCAGCTCAGCCTCCCGCCCTGGTTATCTCGACATTGGCCCACCCGGTATACGCAGGCGTCCAAGATGCACTGGGGACGGCGAAGCCCCTTTGCCCTGGGCTGTCCAGCTTCCTGCTGACTGCCTGCTGGGGCTTTGGGGCACTAAGCCAACACTTGGCTCCGTCCAGAAACGACAAGAGGCAGGACACTGGGATTTGGCAGTGCTCCGGGGCAGAGGCCACAGAGGGTGATTCTGCCTGCTCAGCCCTGGGTCTTCCAGTCCACTGGAACGACAACCACAACATCAATAACAACGACCGCCAACATTTGTTGCCCAGTATGTGCCAGGCACTGTTCTAAGCTCTTTACATGCATTAACTTATTCATTTCCCATAAAAATACTCTGAGGTAGGTGTTATAATTAGCCTCAATTTACAGGTAATAAGTTTCAGAAAATCAGGTTCAGAGAGGGAAAGCCGCTTCCTCAAGGCCACACAGCTAGCAAAGGCTAGAGCTGGGATTTGAATCAGGTGCCAGAGAAACCACTGTGTTGCCCAGCCTACATCTGGACTTCTCCTCCCTTTTAGGGTGCTATTACTTAAGGCCTGATCAGGAGATTGGTCCAACATCCTGGGGCCACACGTGGCTTCAGATGCTGGCCATCAGGGTGAGGGACACATTTTGTGAGGCAGGCTGGATGCAAGGGAAGCAGAGGGCACCAAGTCACCCTTGAGCCCTGACGGTACCTCCCTCTGCTGCCCACAGGGTAAAATGCCCATCAGTGAGGTGGCAGCTCTGTGACAAGGATGAGAAATGACTATGATCCACTCTGCAGGCGAGAAGTCAAAACGAAGGAGTTTGGCTGCACCACTCAGTTAGAAGGTGGGAACCAGGGCTCAGGCCCCGTCTCTGGTCGCTCATCGTGTTCACACAGAGCAATTGTTCACTTAGTTAGCATTCACTGAGCGCCGAGCAGGTACGGGGCCCTGGTGATGACACACACGGATCAGTAAGGCAGGCGCCGTGTCCCCGGGAGCTGCCGGCATACAAGGACAAGCGTGTACCCCTAAACAAACAGGACATGATGACATGTGCTGTGAGAACACAGAGGAAGGTGTGACCAGTCTCATAGTGGGGTGGGGGCAGCAGCAGAGGCTTCCCAGAGGAAGTGACATCTGAGCTGGGTGTCACAGGATGGGCGGTTTGCCAGGCAGGGCTGCGGGGACAGGGTGTTGCAGGCAAAACGGGCAGGACACTCGGAGGCACAGAAGGATGACAGGTGTGAGGAGGGTGTGTGTGCAGGGCAGGGCCCAGGGCTGAGCCAGAATCCACGCTGGGTGAGAATCTTACGGGCCTTGGGCATTTGGGCGTTGTTATCTCAGACACAGTGGGAGATGGGGGAGGTTGTCAGGCAGGAAAGCAACAAGGTCCACCGCTACAAGGAAAACATGCCACGGTCAGAGGGATGGCCTAGAAGGAGGCTGTTGGAGCAGCCCTGGTGAGAACTGGTGAGGGTCTGGACTGAACTGCGAAGTAGGCAGAGGGAGAGAGCGAGAGCTCTTCAGCAAGTGGCATCAACCGCACCGGGCAGTGGGCTGGGGGAACGGGCAAAGCTTGTGCCAGAGAGGATGCCGGTCCTCTGAACGCAGCAGGACTGGAGCAAAGGATGTTTCTAGATGGTTCTAGAAACATCTGTTTAACAATGGCAGTACTGTGCCAGGCCGTCGGAAATACGGGCAGAACTGTCACTCAGGAGACATGGGAGCTGGGAACAGAAATCCAAGGTCCTGGCTACGTGGATGGGCGACGAGGCCACTGGCAGTTATGAAGCATTACCCCGGGAGAAAGTGCTGGGTGCTGGAAGCAAGAAGAAGACAGGGGAGAAAAGGCCATCTTAGGAGACAGGGAAGTGGGCAAAGTGTGAGGAAAAAGCCAAGCGTGGATGGAGGGACCCAGAAACCGAGAGGAGAGAAGACACAAACCCATAAACAAACATCAGAGTGGAAATCGAGCTCACTGACAAGCCTGCTAATTATTAATAATTTTCGTAGCCCAAACAGCCCTGTTTTCCTCCTCCTCCTAACACTCTCACAACCCAGTGGTTACATTGCAACTACTCACGTGGGTATGACCGTCTCCCCCGTGTATTTTTGCAGGACGATGCTCCCAGCCCTCCAAACAGCGCCTAGTTTATAGATGGTGCTCAGTAAACACGTGTTGGATAAAGGACTGAAGGAGCCGGATTTCCGGGCGCTACGGAGTCAGGAAACGGAGCTAGGCTTCTTTCAAGTTGGGCCACAGAGGAAGGGAGAAGCATTTATCAAGCACCTGGAGTCCCCTCCCAAAGGGAAAACTCTGGTGAATTCTGCCAGACACTGAAGAAAGAATACCAACTCTACACAGACTCTTCCAGAAAACCAAAGAGGAAGGAATAGCTGCAGTACCCCGATCCCAAAGGCCGGCAGGATATTATAAGAAAAGAAAACTGCAGACCCACATCCCTCGTGCTCATAATCACCAAAGATTTTACCATTTTAGCAAATCGAATCCTCCTATTCAGAAGTAGAATCGATTTCCTCACCCACTGAACCCTGGCCGCCCCTGGGATGTGTCAATCAAAAAGGCAGCAAAAGTAACACTGTGCCAAGTTTGAGCCCAGGCCTCAGGAGACCTCATGCACCTCCCCTCGGTCCCTGCCCAACTCCCCCATGAACGAGCCTGGCCTGGCCTGCTGGAGGGCAGTGGGTGACAGGGAGCAGGAAGAAGCGGTTCTGGCTAAGCCCGCCCCAAACCAGCCAGCCCCCAGCTGACCCACCAGCCGACCAGGCCAGTGAGAGCCCCGCAGAGCCCCTCGCTGCCCACTTGCAGAGTCATGAACTGAGTAAGCATTTTGTTTTAAACCACTGTGTTCCAGGACTGTTTGTTATACAGCAAGCGCAAACCGATACAAGGGAAATCCTGCTCCAGGGTTCCTCGACGACAGAAACTACAACCGACTCATCTTCATAGCCCCCCACCCCACCCGGAGCCCAAGGTGACTCAGCACATACTTGCTGCATGTCTGCTTATTGGGGCAGCTTTTGCAGAAGAGCTAATCACCACCATTCTGCCAATGACTGCTGCCTGACCCCCTCAATTAAAGAGCTCCCCGTAATTATGCCACCCGGCACACCCACACGCCAGCCCAAAGAGGGTTGGTAGTGTACCTACAGGCTCAGATCATGTCGGCGTGGGGTGAGATGGCCAGGGGTGAGGCAGGTGTCAGCCCCGAGGTGTCCCCAGCCTCACAGTCATGAGTCAGGAATATTCTTTCCTTCACAGAGCTCCTGGTATTGGTGGCCTCTGGATAATTTCCAGGGACACTCACTTTAACAGTCGTCATCTTTCCTAAGTGACAAAAACTGTCATTTTTGCAGGTGGGTTTTGCCGGCAAGTTAGAGATTATGAATCACTCACTGCTGGCAACTCAGCCGGGTCCAGGAAGCCCCATGACCAGGGAGCCAGGTTCCCACCTCTGTGTTAGTTAACACAGGAAGGGGAAGAAGAGAGGACAATCAGGAAATAGCAGGTGCAAAACGTGGCGAGAGCACAGACAGAGCCAGGCTGGACTAGAGCCTCAGTTTCCTCATCCCTTCTCCTCCCCACAGAGCCTGTGTTCTCTCCTCCTGTCCACTGCCACCACTCTTTGGGGGCAGCCACCAAGTGGAAATGAACTGCCAGAGCTATCTCCAGGCGGAAACAAAGTGCGAGCAGGCAGTAGGCAGCTCAGAGCATGTGGGATAGTTCAGGCACCGTCCCTGCGATGCTGACAGCGACGTTTCCCAAGTAAGTCATTCCGGCACCACCTTCGGCATTTCAGGTCTCTGGGCACCACCTGCACTAACTAGTAACTTACTTTTTAAACACACATCTTTATACACGGAAACCTTATAGCACAACTGGAATGGAAAGTCAGCGGTGCCTGCCGATAGGTGGTGCTGGGGAAAAGAAACACAATGAAAACAAAACAGTGTTATCAGATTCCAGCTAGAACCTGTTGTTGCTGGAAGTTGTGCATTCAAACCATCTCTCTCTCTCTCTCTCTCTCTCTCTCTCTCTCTCTCAATCTCTCTCTCTGCTGAAATAGGATGTGATGCATGTTTAGGAAGTTTTAAAGACATAGTTGCACAACAACACTGAGAGTTTTCTCCTTGGAGGGTTGAAGGGAATTTAAAAGGGAGTGTTTTAAAAGGGATTCTATTTCATTTAATGCTGTGTGTCGGGTTCACCGAAAGTGTAATCATTACTTTTATGTGTCACCTAGGCTGGGTCATCGTGTTTCTGTGAGGATGTTTCTGGGGACGAGGTTAACATTTAAATCGGGGGGCTTTGAGAAAAGCAGGTTGCCCTCCATGATGTGGGTGGGCCTTTTCCAATCACTTGAAGGCCTGAACAGAACAAAAAAGGCTGATCTTGCCCCTCAAACTGCAACATCAGCTCTTTCCTAAGTCCTGCCTGCCTGCCTGGCCGATTTTGGATTTGTCAGTCTTCATAACTGTGTGAGCCAAGTCTCTATATAACACACACCCTGCTGGTACTGTTTCTTGGAGACCATCCCTCCATCAGGGTACTCAGCCTGTACAGACACCTGAACTTGAGAGATGGCAGGTCATGGCTCTTAGCTGAGGGTTTAGGGAGACTGACAGGAAGAGATTCCCCCTGCGAAACAGCTTAAGACCAGGGCAGATGCCAAACCAGCTGGGGAGCCACCCCCATGAGCCTAGAATCATGCATTTCCCCACCAGCATGCCCGCAGGCCCGTGAGGTCCCTGACACCGACCCCTTCTGCCTGGGGCCCCTCTGATGGTGTCATGTTTGCAAGCTATCATACAGTCAGCCGTGGAATTGGGGCAGGGGCACCGAGCCCACACACTGAGAATCTCAAACTCACGCAGTCTCAGCGGAAAGGCGGCTGTGTGAGCGCGCAGAGCCACCCCTGCCCACGGCCTCTGCCTGGGTTACTTGTACAGCACCCAGTTTCCATCCGCTCACGCCCCGGGCCTGGGGGCCTCGCTGCTTTCCAGCCCTGCCTCTGATTTTGGGGGCCTAAACTTTAGAGCAAGGTATTCCCAAACCTCAGTCATTTGCCTACCACCCTCTCAAGTCCCACTGTAGGACCTGACCTCCTCTTTGACTTTAAATAAACCCTCTAACAGAAATATACGTAATTTAAAAAGAAATCTCCTGGCTCCCTGGAAATGGAAAATCAGCATCACTAGCCAAAAATAGAAATTGATTGTGAAAATAAATAGCATCCCCCACTCCAGAAGCACAGTTCACACGTTCTGGTTGAACACTGCTGTCGCAGGGCTGAGCTGGAGACCCGCTCTGTCTCCCGACGGCATTGGAGCCGCCTCACGTCACTCCAGCATCAGGAATGCCACCCTGCAGTGGCCCATTCGCTCTCCCATTCTGTCTTCGGGGGCCCCCACCCAGGGAGCCACAGCCCACATGCTCCTGCTTCTCCCACCACCCCTGCTGCAGGCCTCTCAGCTGGCCCAGCCTGTCCCAGAACCGTTAGTGGGGCCTTAGACCCCACCCAGTACCTGCTCTAGACGGGAATTCCAGGGTGGAAGCTTCTTAGGAACCCAGGGCAGGACTGGGCATTGAATTAAAACAAAAGAAACTGGAATGCTCAGGCAGGGCTGCTGGGCGTGCGAAACGGGGTGGGCACTTTGGAGAAGGATCCCGCCATCCCGCCGACAACTAAGCAGTTAGCATACGACCCAGCAAGTCCGCTCCTAGGTGCTATGTGCCCAAGAGAAAGGACGAAAAAGAGAGAAAACACATCCAACAAAGACTTGCACACGAATGTTTATGGCATTATTCACAATGGCCACAAGGTGGAACAACCCATAGGCCCATCACCCCATGACCGACAAACACAATGGGCTCCAGCCACCAGGTAGAGCGGGATCGGGTCATCACAAGGGAGGTGGCACTGACACATGAGACAACATGGATGAACCCTGAAGACACTTCGCGAAGTGAAAGAGGCCAGACCCAAAAGGCTACCCAGCATATGAGTCTATTTATACAAAATGTCCAGAACAGGCAAATCTATGGGGACACAGAAAGAAGATTAGGGGTTGATTAGGGCTGAGAGGGATGGAGAAATAGGGGGGCGATCTCTAAAGGGCACAGGATTTCTTTGTGAGGTGAAACAAACGTTCCAGAAATGACTGTGGTGATGGCTGCACATATTTCTGAATATACTAATAAAATATGAGGAGGGGACCCCCCCAAAAAACAGAAATTATTTATAATAACCTGTGTATTCTTGCATGTGTAAACTTCAGTGGGGGGAGGGCTCTCCTCCCCCCTCCAGGCCTCACCAGGAAGCCCCGGAGCAGGCAGGAGGGGAAGACTAGAAGATTCACCCATGCACGTCTCCTCACACTCTCAGGGGAGGGGCTTCTCCTGCTTGAAGCTGTGTGGCCTTAGCAGTTAGCACCCACCACAGCTCGGAGGGTGGGTACATCGTCCACGAAAGGGGACCCATCCCACCCACCCTGTCACCACCACCGCCCTGTCTGCGTACTGCCTGTGCTATTCGTTACCCAGAGTCGTCTTTAAAACGCATCAGCTTAGCTCGGGTCCCTGTTCAATGCGTATTATGCCACGAACGGAAAGTCAGTGTCACTGGCCAAGGGACTGACATTTTAGTAATCCACCTTAAAATAACGATGAGCGCACTAGAGTTTTCAGCTCTGCCCGTATGCGACAGAAATCACTTGTCTAAGAAATGCCTGTGGGTGAGCAGACCACACTCTGGGCGTGTCAGTGATTAAGCCTCTTTGGGGCTCTGGCCTTCGAAGAATGTGACCCCGTGTCACGCTGATATAAATGGACACTGACCACGCCACTGGGGCCGGACGCAGTTCTGGGCAGGGCCCACGGCACAAGGGAGTGGGAACAGCTGCCTGGGTTCCCACTTGCTCTCAGGCTCCCCCAACCTCTCCCCTCCCTCCTGTCCCTTTCCCACCCCCCTGCAGCCTCCTGCTGGCTCCTCACTGGGGTCAGAGGCGAAGACCCCAGGGTGACAGCCTCTCTCAGATGTGCATGTGACAGAGATTTACTGAGCACTTACTACACGCCTAGCTCTGTGCTGGATGCTGGATACCCTGGCGAACTCAGTGTGAGTCCCTGCACCCAGGAGCCCTCACCTTGCTGAAAACAAAGACCAGCAAAAGGGACAGAACTGAGTACCATATGGACAGAGGGTTCCCGTCTAAAGCAGGATTCCCAGAACACCCTTCTCCATTCCACACACAGATGGCTCAGGCCAGGGCAGGGCGGGTGTGTGGGTCTGCTCTCCGTGACCAGGCCGTTGAGGGGACTGTCAGGGCTGAGAAGGCTGACGCCGGAGGGAGGAAACTGGCCTCCAGGACACCCACCGAACCTCCGCACCCACGGGACGCGCTTGGCTCCGAGGACCAGGACCAGAGGGGAACACAGATGCCCGTTTTTAAAGAGAGGGACATGCTGGGATCTAGCAAATGGAGCAGGGCCTGGGGGCTCACGAGACTTGGATTCAAATCAGAACACAGCCACTGTGTGATTTTAAGCAAAATGAAGACTTTTTTTTTAATCTATTGAACAGGAATAAAAAGGAGTCCCTACCTCATAGGGCTGTTATTCATCTCAAATAAGATAAAGGACATCCAGCATGGGGTCCAGGACTGCTCTAACAATAAATGTAAAATGCTCTAAATGCTGTAATAATAGCACAGACATCGGGAGTATCACTACTGAGAACACGAGACTTCCATCAGGGGATGCTTCCAAGGGCGTTGTGCCGTGGGGGGCTGGATGGCACCTCCTGGACATTACTTGTCCCTGGATTACCGCACAGCCCTTCCTGGTCTCTCCATCCACAGAGCCTCCACAGTGCAACCCACCTTTTACAGCTCCCACTCCCAAAGCTGCAGAGCTGCCACCGCCTACTGCATTCGGGGAAGGTAGTTGTATTCTTAGTGCACGCCAGGGACCCGGGTCACTCACGAGGCTGTTCGCTCTGCCACCGGCAAGGCTGGAGTCCCTTTGCCCATTCCTTCCACACTAGTTCCTTCCTGTCCCCTCTCACCAGGGGCAGCAACCACATCCATCTATTCTGATGTGTCCACCCAGACATTTTTCTTTGCAGACACGTAGTGCATGTGAATTACAGGAACATTCGGGAAATACACAGGAAATATAGCTATAGCTTTTGTTAGCTGCTATATAAATAACGTTATTTCCCCACACACTGAGGGGCTACCTGCTCTTTTCCTAATTCAACCACGTCTTACAGACCTTTCTGTATCGACACGCATAGACGAACCTGGTTCTTTTTCACTTCTGTAAGATGCCTGATGGACACTTAGGTTGCTTTCAGGTGACTCGCACTTTCTTATCTTGTCTCTCCTTTCGCTCACTCCAACACTGCTGTGAGAACCTCATCAGGCCTGCCTCCCTGGCCGGGTTCTCTGGGATGTAGAGGGTAAGCTCCCTCTGCCTCCTCAGCTGTCCCCCAGCACTGTCCTCCCTTCAAGAGCCCTGCTCTGCAGGCCAGCTGGCCCCTCGCTGCATCTCAAGCCTGCCACCTCTGCCTTTTCTCCTGACAGTTCTCTGCAGATCTGGAATCATCGCCACTCAGAGAAATTCTAGGAACCCTTCTGAGCCCGTCTCCAGTCCTACCGGCTTAAGGACACCCTTGAATGTCATGACCGTGGGTTTTTGTGCAACCCCGTTTCATGACCCCGTCCCAGGGGCATACTTGGTGGGTCTGCAACCTCCTTTGAACAGAGAGGAGTCCCGAGGTGCCCACGGCAGCTCCCAGCACACTGTCACTTGATAACAGCCATCACGATGAAAGTGGACAAGCCAGCCTTCCTTTGATTCAACCATACCACAAACATCCCAAGCCACTTCCATGTACATCAATATACCAAAGCCCCCCACACACACACTCAGAACAACCATCCAAGGTCATCTGGGGGGCATGATGACCCTCCTTAAAGATGGAGAGACGCCCTCGTTGTTGAAGGTGAACATCGGGGGGCCTCTTTGCAGAACAGGAGCTGGGCTGGGGAGCTCACAGACATTTCAGGATCAGCTGGGTTGTCAAAATTGTCAGCCTTGTCCATCCTAGTCCCCGTCATGCCATTAAACAGGCAGTCACCCCAGGACTACAATTTTTGCCAAATCCGGTATCACCTGTGCTTTATCATTTAAATCCTTTGATGATTTTAAAAACACTTTAAAGTTTAAAACATCAACTTTTGGTTCACCTACATGGTAGTATCTGAGAAGCTGTGGGCTTGTGTGTTACTAAAGTTCTTTTTCAAATACCAACCGAGAAAAAAACATAATGACTTGTTTTGGTTTTATGTTCAGCTGCAGCCCTTTCAAAATGATCCTGCATATCACCTGTGATAACACACAGGGGACACATTCATCAGAAAAAGATTAATGAGACAACCGTGGGTCATAATTATTCACTGCAACGTTTTTAAATTAATCTCGTTTTCAGGAAAGATAGCTCACCAGAGAAGTGTGCGACTAGAAGCATCAGAAAAAGAAATCTTCAACATGACCTCTCTACTGGGGAAACTTACTTGATTATGGACTACAAGCAGTTCGCACCGAGGGACTTCACTTGTCCATCTCTGCATCCTGCATGGTGACAGCTATTTCACATCCACATTTCTCAGGGCCCTCCTGATGCCAAACATCACCCCGGTGACCATTCCTCCAGCTCTAGACCCAGAAGCACTAGGAAACTTCTAGAAGCTGATGTCATCCAACCTGTCTGTGGAGGTCAGTCAGCAATTTGGGCAATCGCTTCGCCCTTAATCCCCTTTGACACAACAGAAGCCCTGCTTCCCAAGGCAGGTGAGAACCCTGGAATTTCAATTATTCGGGTCCACAACTACACATTAAGCACTGGAGATACCATGTGAAGAAAAGTGTCATCAAGTAGGAAGACGGTTCTCCCCCAGGATGGACCAATGTCCTCAGAACACAACAGCTGTGCTTCAGAGTGACTGACACCCAGCGGGAAGTGACCCCACTGCCTGAGCACAGTTCCTTGCCCATCCTTCTCCCACCAGCATCCTAGATGAATGACTCTGAAGACCTGGCCTGGACGCCCACTGACCACTCCCCAGCCATCAAGCTCCTCAGCAGTGAGACCCTAGACCCACACCTAGCCCTGGTTCTGCAGACAACTTGCTGGGTGACCTCAGGCAAGTCACTCCGCCTCTCTGAGTGCCCCTAGCTGTCCAACTGCGATGTCCTAAGGCCGTTCCAACCCTGAAATTCTCCGATCTCGGCCCACGGCTGCCCTGAATGCAGGGAGCTCGCGCCCTTTCTAGGCATCCTCTAACGCCCGGCTGTCTAGAAGAGCCCAAGTGACCGGAACAACTTCGTCACAGCCACCGCCACCACCAGCCCCGCCGTGAGTATCAGGTTACCAGCATTCACACTGGGTGGCAGCTCCGCCTCAGATATTTTTAGACTCCCCCCCTCAGCCTGTCCCTAACAAGAGCCAGATGCATCTGACCGTTCCCGCCAAAGCTGGTCCTGCCGAAATTGCAGTCTTTAAGTAACTCCTGCAGGAAGCCAGGCTCTACCACTCCTGGGGTGCAAAGGGGAGCTTCCTCTTCCCTCCACCCCTACCCCGGCCCCGCTTCCTTCCCTGGACAAGCTGAAGCCAACAACCAAGAGTCAGACTCTGGTTCTATCTGTGGTGCCAGCTGTCCTCTTTCCCCATTCCAGCTGCTGCTGCCAATCGCCTGCTTCCCCAAACCCAGTAAGATGTTCCTGAGACTCTGCTTGCCCACAGGAGTTATCACTGACCTTTAACTGCCTCTTCTCTGGGACCCCGCCGCACCTCTAGCTGACGGCTGCCACCGCCAGGAGTTCCCCGTGGTTGGAGAACCCACGCACACTGTGCCTTAGCCCCGGAGTCTGTGTCAGAGGCTCCACTTGTCCACAGAGCTGGGCAGCGGCCATATGTAGCAACACCCACACAATTTCTGCCAGCCCCACCCCCACCCCCACCCCCACCCCCGGGAAGGTGGCTGAACTCCTACCTCCCCAGCAAATCCCGCCAACCAGCCAGCAATCACCGCCATCCCATCTGGCCTGGAGAGACATTCATATATTTTCGTCTCGACAGACTTCCCTTCCTGGTCGTGTCTGGCGGGACTGACTAGGACAAAGGGTGGCCTGCACTCTGCCCCCGTCAACGGAGAAGGCCGCAGAGGGCAGGGGCGCCAGCATGTGCCCAGGGCGAAAAACTGGCCCGTTAAGCCCCGCTGGGAAGCACCCCTGCTAGAAAATTGAGAGTATGCACATATGCGTGTGGTTTTGTCTTCATTGAGGAAGGTATTACGTGAGGGGCAGAGAAAGGAAATGCAGGTGAAATGTTCGCTTCCTTTCCCGGAAGAAAGGGCCTTATAAATGGCTTGTGTGTGTGGCGGGGGACTGAACGGATGTGCCCAGTATTTACAGTTAGATCCCATGGAGACCCGACAGCCCTTCTTGAGCTGTGCCCTGACCTGGGGCCCTGCCCGCTGGGTGGGGCAGTGCAGTGTCAGCTCTGGCCCTCCCCTCACCCACCCTGCTGGCCACAAACTCCTGTCCCCAGATTTCAGGCGAATCCAAATCCCCCCACTGGAGGGACAGAGGCAGTTCCGGGCCTCCCACTCCCGCACCCCACTCCCCAATCCCCAGCGGGGTAGAGGTGGCGGATCCCAAACACCCGCAGTGGGAAAACAGGTTGTGCACCTTCCTGCCACCGCCTCCCTCGGCTGTGGGTCTGGTATCTGCCAAGGCCCCTGTGGGCATCTGAGGCCTGATGGCCCCAGAAGGGTCTCCTGCCAGTCCCTACAACCCACCGGGCATCTCCAAATGGAGGAAAGGGGAGGCCCTGGGGGGAGGCAGATGGAGGCTCTGAGTCTGGCTCTTGGCATTACTAGCTCAGTGACCTTGAACAACTAACTGCCTGTGGTCCCCAGCCTGACTCTCCCCACCTGGGGGTGAGAGGCTCCCAGGAGATCGGGAGGGCGCGGACGTCCTAGGGCACTGCAGACGCTCCGCCAGCTCTGGTGGCCGTCCTTGTCCCTCCAGGAGTCCTGGGGGACCCAGCCCTCCCCGCATCCCTCCTTCATGTGTGTCCACTTCCTCGTCCCAGGGCCAAACTCCAGGGAGAAGTGACCAGGAACAGCGAGCCGCCGCTGGGACTTCTCACTGATTCCGACTGAAGCACAGAGGAGGCTGGAGACTTTTCTTTCTTATTTGTGCTAAAATATACATCGGTGAACCACCTGTAAGTGTACAACCCACTGGCATTAAATACATTCACAATGTCCTGTTGCTATCACCACTACCTATACCAGAGTGTCCAATCTTTTGGCTTCCCTGGGCCACCCTGGAAGAAGAATTGTCTTGGGCCACACTGAAATACACTCACACTAATGACAGCTGATGAGCCAAAAACAAAACAAAAAAAATAGTCACAAAATGAAAATCTCGTAATATTTTAAGAAAGTTTACGAATTGGTGTTGGGCCGCGTTCAGAGCTGTCCTGGGCCGCCTATGGCCCGGGAGGTGGACAAGCTTGATCTACACCCAAAAGGTTTTCATCTCCCCGGACAAAAACTGGGCACCCTTCAAGCAATAACCCCCATTTCCCTTCCCCAGTCCCTGGTAGCCTCTACTCTACTTCCTGTCCCTATGAATTTGCCTACTGCAGGTACCCCAGGTAAGTAGAATTACACACACACACCCCACCTTTAGGGCCTGGGAGGGGCAGTACCCCTTTCCCCAAACTTGCAACTGGAATGTCAGCCTTATTCCAAAGGCGTGGGTTCTGTGACCTGCAGGGGGGCTTTTGCTGTGTGGGGTCTCCCTCAGATCCAGGTCAGCCTCTATTTATGAGGTCACCGTGTCGGCCCCAAATCTGGGCCTTCTCGGAGTGTACTTAGCACCTTGAATTTGGGATTGTATAGTCCACACCCTGAGAGCTCTAGTTCCCTCTTTCTCTGGAATCCCTGGGTGGGGCCCTCGAAGCCCGGCAAGCCCCACCAATGTGGGGAGACGGAGAGGCCTCACCCGAGCAGCTCCTCAAGGCTCCTCCACCGCCCCGGACCTACGAAAGTCGCTCCTCGCCGCTGAGGGGCGCAACGGAGCCGCCACCCGGGCCGAGATGGGTGCGCTGCTCTGGGCGCCCCACTGACTCAGCCTGGGTGCAGCCGGTCCCGTCCGCTCGGCGAGGCGGGGGACTCGTGAGCCGAGGCGCCGGGGACCCTCATGCGACGAAGGGGCTGCCCTAGCCTCCGAGAGTCCCGGAGTGAAGTTGGCGCGGGCGAAGGGAGCCGCCCTGACTCCTCCCCAAACTTTTCCCGCCGCCCCGGAGCACAAGGCGCAGGACGCTCTCCCGGTGTCGGGAGCTGGAATTCGGGGTCCCGAGCGAGCGCGGGGCGGGCGGGAAGTCTGCGCCCCCGCAGTCTGGCGGAGGGGCGGTGGATTTCTGACACGGAGGGGCCCGCCCTGCCCCCCAACAATTGCAACGGACGCACCCCCGGGTCCAGGGCCCGCGCCCCCGCTGCCCCGGCGCACGCAGCCCGGAGCCCCCAGACGTGTGCGCGCGGCCCCCGAGCGCGATTCCCACTCACCGGGCGCTGGCGGCTGGACCGACCGAGGGGCTGGAGCGCGAGGCGAGGCCGCCGGGCTGTTTTGAAGCTCTGGGCTGGGACTGCGCGCCCTCCCTCCTCCCTCGCGGTGGTGCGGCGCCTCCTCCCCACGTTCCCCTCTTTCCCCGATCCCGCCTCCCGGGGCGTGATGTCAGGAGCCAGGAGAGCGGAGTGGGAGGGGCCGCGGGAGGCGGGTGGGGTACACCGGCGGGAAAGGCCGGAGCCTGGGGGGCCGCCCCCAGCCCAGCCCGCCTCCACACGGCCAACTTCGGGATGAGCCGGTAGCGCAGCTGGGTGAAGCGGGAGAAATGGGAAGGAAATGCCTGGGAGCCGAAGTCTCCCTTCCCCTACAGGGTCTGCAACCTTCTCTGACACTTTCCCTAATTTTTTTTTATCTTGGTCTTAATCTTTCCTGCCTCAGTTTCCTCTTCTGGAAATGACGGCCACTTAGGACTGCTCTCCTGAAAGTGAGAATGTGTGCACAGTGCCTGGCACATAGTAAGTGCTCAGTAAGTGTTAGTTACTGTTTTTGGTCACCTGACATAGAGTCCTGGCCTTGGGAAGGTGGCAGGCTAACCAGGGACCCGGTCTTGGAGGGAAGTGGTAAATAGCTTTGAACCCACAGTCCTGGAATTTATTGTCCCTGGATATGACATAAAAATACAAGGAACTGCCCTTCTTTCCAGCCTCAGTTTCCCCATCTGGACACTGAGAAGGCTAATGTGTCCTGGAAGCGTTTGGGGGATGGGGAAGGAGACCAGAGGGGTCTGAGCCCCATGTGTGGGGGGCAGGTGGGGAAAAAGGAGAGGAGACTTGAGTGTATTAAAAAATTCAAGAAATTCCAAAACAGGGACCCAACATATTACAGTATGTTTTTAAGCTTAATTTAACAGGTTAGTGGTATTTGCACACATCCAAAAAATAAGGCAGTGGGCTTGGGCCACTAATAAGAGAATTAGAAAACTTTATGAGGATTACTAAAGTATTGCTCAGCCACTGGGGCAGCTGGGATGCCATGTTTAACTTTTCCAATACCTCTCTCGTTGAATTTTGTTGGGAGCTCTGTAAGGGGACAGCCTCCTGGGTCTAAATTTAAGGCCCTTAGGAGATGTGAGACCCACTCCATAGGGCCACCCCGCTACCCAGGTCCTGAGGTTCCCAGTTGCTCCAGTGTCAGACCTCTCACATCTCTTTTAATTCTGGAATTCTGTCACCAATCAAGAGTCTCATCTCCCAAGTAAGAGATTCTTTGTAGGCTGGAGAGGGGGCAGAGAGGTGTTCATTTGAACTGAGGCAGAGGCCCCGTATAAAAGGGGAGGAGAGTAGGCTCTGGCTGCTCCGGAGGAGGGCCAGGCGGCCCCCACCCACCAGCAGGGACAGAGGCCCCTGCTGGTCCATCCATGGCCACCTGCAGGACAGAGAAAACCAAGAAGGCTCCTAGAATGGATCAGCAAGGTGAGGTTAGAGCAGTTCTGCCATTCCCTGAATATTTACTGTGTGGCAGCTACTTTACAAACGTTATCGTCGATAGAACACAACCGCCCAGGAAGAAACTGAGGCTCTGAGAAGCTAAGACACTTACTTGGCAGAGGGCCTACGAGAAGGATGGATTTGAACCCAGACCCACTGCAGCAAACCCCACTCTCCTCTTCCCGTTGTAGAGCTGTTTACCAAATGCTAACCATGGTCAAGCCCTTATATCTGCCATCGCCACATGCCGCCTGAGCGAGTATTTACTTAACATTTTCCTTTCGATTGACCCTTGTTTATTTAACTCTATTTATTTTATTATAAAAGGACGCCCCATGTCATGACGGTAAACAGGAAACCAGTGCCATCCGCCAGACATAGAAGACAAACTTATAAATCTAAACACTACCCAAAGAAAACAGTGCCAGTCCATTCCAGCCAGGTACTGTTGCCTGAAGTAGCCTGTGAACCTGAACTTTAGGATCTGTTAAAAGGGGAGATAGCAGGTGGAAGAGAGGTGCTGGAGACATGGCAGCCCACAGGACTTTCACCTTGTAATCAGAACTATGGCAAGAACACAGAATTGCGTTCTCTGTCTGTGATTCAGAGCTAGGCGATGCCTTCTCCCTCTGTGACCTACAGCCACCTCCCGTGTGCCTGCTGGTGGGGCGTCCCCCACACTGGGAAGAACCTGGCCAGACACCAAGTTGCCTTTCCAGGACCCAGAGAAAGGAATGGATGGATTGCCACTTTCTCTTGTTTCAAAACCCTCTCCAGAGCCCCACCCCCCACCCCGGGCCATTCACCTGCTAGGTGTGTCTCTTAGTTGTCTCTCTTTAAATATATACACCTGTTTCTCCAGTAAGATCAGAGGCAGAAACCCGCCCTCTAACGACTGGGGTTTCAGTAATAAGCTTGAAACCTCAACATCATGTGTTGGGAAAGTAAGAGTGGGTTCGATTGAATTCTGGGTCCCAATTCTTCACCCCTCCATAGTAGCCTCATGGCAATTGGTGCATCCTTCCCCCTTTGACCTTCAGTTAGGCCATGTGACTGGCTCTGGCCAGGAAGATATTAGCAGACTTGACGTGCCCTCCTGTGCTTTTGTCATTTCCATAATCGGAGTATCCCTCTGATAGTCCGCTGGCCACAGCAAAATGAAAGGCATGGGGATCAGAGCCACCCTAGGTGACCTGCAGAACTTCCATCTGGGACACAGAGCTGCTCCAGCCAAGCTTCCCACACATGAATGAGAAATGCATCTCTACTGCTGCATGATACTGAGGCATCCGGGTTGGTTGTTTTGCAGCAATAGCTGATTGATAAAAGGCTCATCTAATGTGGGGAGAGGGAACTGTGAGGGAGGCATTCAAAGGCATGGAAGGCCATGGAGAAGGCTGCAGGGCTGCTTCGGGGTTGGGAAGAGACGGTACTGAGAACTTGGTCATCTCTCGTGTGTCCCTCCTGGCTGTAACATTTTAAGGTTCTGCACATTTCTTACAACCTCTTCCTGTTCTTCGAAGGAATGAATGACTAGGGGTGTCCATGCCTGGGGGCAAATCTGATCCCAGCCTTAAGAGAACCTGACAGAACTTGGAGTTGTAGCAGAATGTGTAATAGAGGAGAATACATGGACTCTTGTCAAGAAGGATGGAGATCTCAAAGAAAACATGATCTAAATCCATAAAGTTGTGATTGAGGTGGATCAAATGCAAATGCAAGTCAGCTGCTGAAACCTGCTTTTGGTTGGTGGGTCAGTTTAATCTGGACAGATGGCAGTGGTTTTACTCACACCTATTCAGTAACTATTTCCTTTGAAAACAAAGTGGTAATAGAATAGGCTGCTGAGTGGGCTGGACATAATGACTGGCTCTTAATGAATAGAGTAAGGCACAAAGGATAGATGTCACTTCCGTGATTAACTTATAAAACCTGTGACTTCTGTCTCGTTAGCAGACTCCCTATTGCCTTCTAGGTTTGCGTGCTTTTGTGTCGCGACCTGCCCCTGTTAGAAGGACCCACATGGCAAAGGACTGAGGGAAGTCCTGGCCAACAATCAGCCAGGAGCAGAGACCTTCAGTCCCGAGGTCCAGAACGCTGCCAGCAACCATGTGAGCTGGGAAGCAGCTCCTTCCCCAGCTGAGCCTCAGATGGGACCCCAGCTCTGGCCAGCCCCTCGGTGGAAGCCTGTGACAGGCCCCAAGACAGAGGACCCAGCTAAGCCATGCCCAGATTCCCGACCTGCAAAAACTCTGAGTTAACAAATGTGTGTTGCTTTAAGCTGCTAAATTCTGGAGTAATTTGTTACACAGCGATAGGTAACTAATACGCAATCAAAGAAAAAAATTAACCTCCATTGATTGAGATGGGGAGGCTGGGTTCCAGTTGTAGCCTTTGTACTAGTCACAATAGGCTAAGTTGTAACATGACAACAAACGGTCCCACATTTTTCTGGCTTACAGCACAGATGTTGATCTATCTCACCATGTCATACGAGGGCAGTCCGGAAAAAATCCCGCCACTGTCAATAGAATGGGTACATGGCTGGATGCCAGACGGCCCTCGTGATATATGTCCATTAGGGGTTGACCGTGACCACGTGTCCACATCATCTTTACTTTAGGAGGCGGGCTGAGGGAGCAGCCTTTATATAGACCACGGCCACAAGACAGCCAGCTGGGAGGGCCCCTAGTGCCAGCTGCATGGGAGTGGGATCTGAGAAATACGCTCTCTTGAAGCCATTTCCTTCTTGTCGCCCACTTCTGCAGACGGCGCTCGGGGTGGGACAGAGACAACAGTTTGCAGCAGAGAAA
This sequence comes from Lyroderma lyra, assembly GCA_004026885.1. Taxonomy (NCBI): domain Eukaryota; kingdom Metazoa; phylum Chordata; class Mammalia; order Chiroptera; family Megadermatidae; genus Lyroderma; species Lyroderma lyra. The sequence goes on from PVJL010000291.1 coordinate 279,080, forward strand.
AAGCCCTGGTGTCCTCCCACTTAAAGTTAGGAGCTCTGGGTCTCCTCACTTCTCCTTGGCATACAACGTCCTGCAAGGTCAGGGTCTGGCAGAAGGAATGGCCTTTTATAAGCAGTTAAAATGTTGTTAGGTTACCAAATTGCCTGCTTCTGATTCTGTCATAAAAGATTTGGTCTAGATTACCAGCTCATTAAACAAGGGCGTTCCTTCTGCCAGACCCGGTACAAGAAGAGTTCATTAACACTAATCACCAAAGTCAACGGCTGCAGGATCTCCAAACCTCTGGAGACACAGCCCAGAACGCTCCTACGGTAGCTTTCGTGTCTTTGAAAGACGGCAACCAGCCTCAGGCAGGGGTTGCATCTGGGTTTTCCCACCGCAGAAATGTTTGGCCTGGTGACCCCAAACATCTGGCCGCTCGACTGTAGCTCCCAATTTCCATCAGGAGGCTCGGTGCCATGGGGACACAGCTTGAGGGCTCTCCCAGATTTCGTTTTCCCTGAAATGTAGTCAGAAAGAAGAACAGGAAACAGGGGTGTCTGGTCCTACCAGGGTCATTATCTCCATACGTCCAGAGCCCGGGGAAGGCCCAGGGGATGTTCCTAGCAAGTCACAGAAGGAAGTCCCCGGGTGTTTCCCGGCGAGGCGAGGCGAGGCGAGGCGAGGCCGGCGCTCTGGGCTCATCTTCCGAAAAGGCCGGCGTGCAGGTTAACGCTGAGAAGGGAGCGTGGAAGAGCAAGCAGCCCGGCTAGTAACAGTGTCCGGGGGGCACTCCCGGGCTCCTGGGATCTTAAGCACAATCACAAATACGATTCCTTCAGTCTGTGACAGCATCCTTATCATTCTTCTAAGTATTTTTGGTTTCCCCACCACCAAATCCTTTCCTCCCTCCCTCCCTCCCTCCTTCCCTTCCTTCCTTCTTTTCTACCAAAAAAAAAATTGCTCCGGGAAAGAACGTTTCCCCGATGATTCATTTAACGCATGCTTAGTGTGAAGCTCCCACGTGCCAGACACAGTGAAGCAGTGAACAGACTTGTCCAAAAGCCTTCCATCTCGTGGATCTTCCTAACCAACCCTGGTCTGTTCTACTCATCATCCTGCTTGACACAGAGATGGTTCGGTTTGGTTTTCCAAGACTCCTGAGTATCTTTGTACATGGGGGTTGTCTCTTATGCTATCAGATCATGGAAACAACCCCTCTGAGCTGAGGGACCCTTGGCCTCTAGCCAGGCAACCCAAACCCCAGGACTCAGGCCAAACTCACAAATCCTCTGGGTCCCCGGGTATGGGGAAGGATGTCGTCTCTTTCCACCAGGAGAAACCCACCACGCACACACACTTAGGGTCCCACAGTTCAAAATTCAAAGAATGGCAGGGTGGGAAGGAGGAGGAGAGACTTAGGAATTCTTGTCCACCCCCATGCCGCCAGGCAGGGAGGAATTTGAAGCATGCTCGGCAAATGGCACTCTTGGTTTTAAAGTCCTCATACCTGAACAGCCTGGAATTTTCTCCTCGTGCAGGATTCAAGTCCTTTTGGATACAGCTCGTTTCTGTTGGCTCTTGTTCCTCCCTTGCATGACATCCCCTGAGAGGGGGTGGTCCCCCAGAAGGCTGCCTTGCCCTCCAGACTCTGGCCTCTGCCCTGGCAACCAGTGCAGGATAGGCGCTCGAAGACAAACTTTGCTCCTGTTAACATGCTGTTTCCGATCTCTATATTTTAAAAGTGTTTCTATTCATGTGCTTTCTTACTCAGTGTCTTCATTCCCCCGTAGAATTCATGCTTCCGGAGAGCAGAGGCCACATTCGTCTCGCCCATGGCTTTGTCACCGGTGTCTGACACAGAGAGGGTGATCAGCCAGGGTTTCCACTCGTCTTTACAGTGCCTTTATGAAAAATCAGAAAAAGGTGCCCCGTCGGAATGGATGATTTAGGAAAAGGTGTCCTCTCAGTGCACACAGTGTGGCATAAAGACAGCACCTTCATGAAACAGAAAGGAAAAATATGCCCCTTCCTGCAGGCAAATATGGTCCCGAGCCAGGTATATGTGAACAATCTGTAGGTGGCACCCCCTTAGCTCTCAGCCATCCTTGTCACAAACTATGTGACAAGAGAAAGAGCACTGGAGTCAATAAATATTTGATGAATGAATTGGTGAATGAAATGCAAGTCCTTGGAGATGTGTGGTGGCTTTGAAACATGCCTGCACATTGTTTGCCATTCAGCCCATTGGGACCTTAGGCTCACCAACTGGTGTCCAGTTGACCAAAAGAATATGGCAGAAGTGATGCTTATGACTTTCAAGGCTAGACCATACACAGGTGCTGGAAAGACACTGAAGAGCAGAAAAAACAGCTCGTGTCCTTGTGGAGTTGACAGTCCGATGGGGTGAACTCTCATTGGGATGGCCATGTACAAGGGGAGACCCCCCCAAAAAACCAGAATTAGCTTCTGGAGGGCAGGCCCCTTGTAGTACAGGCTCCCCCGCTAGGTGAGTGTCCTAGGGACCCACCTGCACCCGTGCACCGGCTGGTGGTGTGAGAGGCTGCCCTCGGCTTCAGTGAGTTATTTCTGGAGACTCTTTCAGTGCGTTTGTCCGTTTCCTGATGGTGATTTACACGAACAATTGCAGCATGACAGCGCACCTGCCCACACCGCGCTGAGTGCTCAGCAGGTTTTGACCAAAAACAGCAGGACCCCCGTGCCCCACCCTCCCTCTTCACCCAGTGTCACCCCGAGAGACTTAGTTTTGTTTCCCCGGATGAAGAAGTCCTCACAGGGAAACGCTTTGCCAATACGGAAGCGGCGAAACAAACAAACGGCAGGAGCACTAAGAGGCACCGAATCGACAGGTTCAAACTGCTCTGAGCCGTGGGGAAAGCGTCCCAATAGGTGCAGTGCATCCAACGGAGAGGATTTTGGAGGTGACTGAAGTTTAAACGTGTAAGAACAAATGCACAATTTTTTAGAAGTAAATTCTAGGTTTTGGGGCCACCGTGATCCCCACCCCCCATAATTGATCATCCAAAGTAGGACAATTTGGAGGGTCAACAAGGACACTAGTCATCATTGCAGCGGAAGACTCATCGCCAATAGGAATTGTCCCAGGGAAATGGAGGCAAGTCACATCACCCTCACCAGAATGCATTCGTGAATTAAGTGATCCCTGAACCCAGGGTGATCGTGTCACCGTGACAAGTGGGCTGTGAAGGAGGAGGGAGCTGGCGGGGCAGCAGTGAGGGAGTCTGACCCAGGCGCTGGGGAAGGAGCTCAGGCCTGAGACCGCCAGGGTCCCTGGGAGGGAAGGGACAGGGCCCAGGTGGGGGAAGCAGCGCTTGGTTCAAAGGCCTTCCGGGTGGGGACGTGGCGGGCAGGGACGTCTGGAAGGAGCCAGTGTGGATAGAAAGGGGAGCCCAAGGATGAGGCTGCGGAAGGCGGTCGGGCTGAGGCGGGGTTGGGGGCTTCATTCTGGGCGCTGGAGCGCTGGTGAAGCACCATTCCTCTGGCTGTCACATGCTGAAGGCATCGAGGACCCTCCATCGTCACGCCGAAGGAAGCGGCATTATTCTAGCACATCCATTCTTATTTAAGCCTCCCGCTGTTAGAGACTGGAGGTGACACGACATACTTCATGCCCATAACCTGATGTGGCCGGAGAGTTGGTGGTGCACGTATGGCATCAGCAGAACAGAAAATGGGACGTACTGGACGCATGTCACCAAAGGAATGACCTGTTCTCGTCCCACAGAGAATGGGAATTGGAAGTCAGACTCCCCTCGCATTCCCAGACATTCTGTGATTTCCATTTAAATTTGGGAGACCTGGAGCGATTCGTTCACCCATCTTCCAATAACACTGAATGGATGATGGGGGTTGTCAGTGGATGAAGGATCAACCAATAGCTCTGCTAGTAAATGATTTAGTGTTTTTCCATGAAGTCACAGAAACAAACGAACAGAAAGACTGATGGCCACGTGCAGAAGCTTACGGAGAGCAGGAGTGTTCTCAGGCAGAGACGTGAGGAAGTGAGAAGTGATAGTAGCTGGGGATCCCAGGTTCCCCTCGTGCCTTAGAACGACACGGGGCTTGGAGAAGAATGACCCGAAGGAGACCCCGATGACCCACATGTATGAGGGAAATAACATGGTAGAGAGGTCTGGGGCTCAGATAAAATGGGTGCTGCTCTGGGGGCCGAGTGTGCAGGGCGCGGTTGGGCCCCCTGAGGGTCCAAGGATGCAGATCTTTCCTAAAGAGCAGGGGTTGGGCTGGTCTCAGCGACCAGTTGGCCGAATTCAGGGAATAAGAAAGGGGCATTGACAGCTTCTGTGTGGGCTACACTGCCACGGTGGCATTGTTGGCAAAGAGAGCATCAAAGGGGCAGGTGTGGTTCCCTAGGGCACCTCCCTATGTATGAAGCCTCGTGTCCCTCCTCTGCTCTCTGGCTTCCAAAGGGATTTCAGGCAGCTGCTGATCAAAGGCAAGCACACGATCCTGCTGACACAAAAGGGAATGAAATCAGAGGAGGAAGCAAAGACAGGAGCCCGGAGATTCTGAACGGTGAAAACACATGAGTCATCTGGGGAACCCGTGAACCATGCGAATTCCAGGCTCTGCTTCCAGAGGTGCTGGAACCATAGGGCTGGGCTGGAGCCCAGGCGTCTGCATGTTTAATAAGCTCTGTCCCCACCCCCGGCTGCAAAGTGGTTCTGATGCTTGTGGTGTGTGCACCACACTTTGAGAAACGCTGGTTAAAAGTGGTCTTTTAACCAAATGTGGTCATAGTCATGGAGCGTCACCTTTAACACTGGGTTTCCTGACACCCTGAGCACGTGCTGAGTTGACACCCTGGCTGTTGGAGGGCCCCCTTACCTTCCTACAGAGGTGGGCCCCTGCAGAGCGTCAGCTCAGCTGAACGACCTTGTCCTGCTGTTGCCTCTCTCTGCTGCTAGAGAGGGCTTGGTGAGAGGCCTCGGGTGGCGTGGGGGACAGATGTTGTCATGGAGGCAATGTGGAGCACCCACCACTGGAAGAACCAGTCCAGGTGTGTTAAACTGCTATTGGATGTGCATGGTGAACTTGGCATTGACAATGGAGACAAGCTGCTAGGGCAAAGGTTAACTCTTCCAGGCCTGGAATAGCCCGTCTTCTGGCTGGGAGAGATCCCGGGCTGGCAGGATGGGGCTATCTTTGTTCAACACCCCCCATCCCCCAGTTCTTGAGAGACCAGGTCTTTCAGGCTGTGACGCCCCCTGATAGCCCAGCGTGCTCCGCTCAGCCAGCCTTCTGGAGCATCGTTACTTGTGTGCTCCCCACGATTTGTCCTGTGTCTTTATTGATCCTTCCTTGGGCTTCAGTAACCCCTTCCTTGCTTCTGAAAAGCTTCACACCTCTCCTAGGTATTAAGCGATGGGAGAGGGGAGAGTGGATGGTGGGGTGGATGGCTGAATGGGATAGAGTCTACCTAGGTCACTGCTACGTAAGGTGTGGTGCACAGACCAGCAGCACCCCCATGCCCTGGAAACCTGTGGAAACGCCCTGCCCAGGTGGAGGGAATGAGAATCTGCATTTCAACAAAACCTCCAGGTGAGTCACATGTGAAGTAAAGTTCAGAAGGACTGCTGTCTTTCTTTCTTTGGCCAACAACTATTTATCAAGGGCCCCCCAGGGGTGCTGGGGGATGAATGAAACATGGATGAATGAAAATGACATGGTCCCCCACCCAGTGGAGGCTACAATTGGATGGAGGAGCCATGAGATAAATAAGTAAAGAAACAAACAAACATATAATTACAAGTTGTAGCAGCAGTGATTAAGGAAGTGACAAAATAATTAGTGATCACGGTATTTAAAAAGTTATACAGCCAACAACAGACTTGGAGAAGGAATTGTCACCAACAGAATGGTCACAGGGATGTGAAGGGAGTGGCCTCCCTGAAGAGGTGTCTTTTAAGCTTGGGAGGTGGGGGGATCCTTAAAGACAGAGTTGGAAGGTTCTCCAATGAATGCCCACGTCTTGTCTGGCAGCACACAGTGAACTTGGACCTGGAGTGTCAATCACTCAGCTGTCATGCAAAGGGCCGGGAGAGCCGACCGCTAGGCATCATGGACCCACGGTGTGCCATGGCCCCCGGCCGATCCTAACTGGTCAGGTTTATATTTCCCAGAGTGAGGGACCTACACTCTGGCAGCCCAGGGGACAGTTTCTGGTGACAGGTGGCCATGGACTTAATTACGATGAATTCAGCAGTAAGACAGCTTCTCTCTGATGACCACGAGGAGAAAGTCTCCCTTGGGTGCTGGGATACCTGCAACACCTACGAATGGGGCTTGGGGGTTAGGACAGGAACTCTGGGCTGCCCGGGTCCACACCCAGGCTCTGCAACTCTTGTGTTCGTCAGTTTGGGTTGCCATAGCAACGTTCCATAGGCCGGGCGGCTTCAAGGACAGAAATTGACTGTCTCACAATTCTGGGGTGACCAGTCCAAGACCAAGGTGCAGCAGGGTTGATTTCTTCTGGGACCTCTCTCCTCGCCTTGTAGATGGCTGCTTCCACCCCGTGTCCTCACATCACCTTGCCTCTGTACCGGTTTGTATCCTCATCCCTTCATATAAGGAGGTCAGTCATATTGGATTACAGCCCATTCTAATGAGCTCATTTATATGCTAATTACCTCTCTAAAGACCCCATCGCCAAATACAGTCACATTCTGAGACGCTAGGGGTTCGGACTTCAACCTATGAATTTGGGGGAGATACAATTTAGCCCAAAACAACCTCCCTGGTTGTGGAAACTTTTACAAATTCCCCCACTCCTCTGTGCCTCAGTTTGTCCATCAGATAAAAGGGGTTGGTGATACCCATCTTATAGGACTATAGAGAGTTTAACAGGTTAACACACACGAAATGCTTAGAAACAGTACCTAGTAGGCCCCACAAAGGCAACAGTCATTATAATGCATGGCACATAGTAGCTGCTCAATTATCTGTTGGATGAATGAAAGAATAATATCCATTCTAAAGAAAGAGTTCAGGCCTCAACTGGGATGTTTGTTTAGGCCAGAGCCTCAAGGCAGAATTGGAAAACATTGTTTTGCTTTCGTGATAGTATTTTTCCAGCACCCTGGGAGTCTAGTTTTCAATGTATATAGCAGTGATAAAAACTTTCTTTTTAAAGTAAGTTTATTTCAGTCAAAAACACAGGTTGATTTTTTTTTAATGAAGTAAAACCAAGAGTCAGCAAACTTTTTCCATAAAGGGCCAGATAGTAACAATTTTTGGGTTCTGTCACAGATTCTGAAGTCAATCCATAAACGAACGGGCCTGGCTGTGCTCCAGTAAGACTATTTCCAAAAGCAGACTGGGATCGGACCCGGCTGCTTTGCATAACAATAGTGGAGGGAGGGGCTACTGACGGTGAGGAGGAAGGTGGTATTGAGGGGGCCAGACTCAGGAAGCCTTGTTCTAGAATAAATCCAGGTGACGGAGAGCAATGACACAAAGGAGAGAGGGTGGATTTGGGGGCCTCTTCCCAATAGTGACCCTCAGACATTTTCCTGGTGCATCAGTTGATCATGCCCCTGTGGGGCTCCCACAGGGGAAGTCACAGGATCCTCGAGAAAACGTTCTAGGTGGCTTTAACGTCTCCTGTCTTTCCTCTTCCCGGCTGTGTCCACTGCCCACCCATCTGAGACTCAGGGCTGGATACAAATGCCCTCAGAGACGTAGGAGAACCCGGAAAGCCCCCTGGAGCCAAAACCCACCTCTCTGACCCCCAACCCGACCCTGCACTCGCCAGAGTCTGTTCCTTTGGCTTCTCAAGCTGTCACTGATTAAAATGTAAATGTTTTCAGATGGGGAACCCCATGAAGCCATTATCAGGTTAGCTGCAATCAGCCATTAACCCTTTAGCTAGAGACATTATCAACCAGCTTTATGAAGTGATAGGATATAGAATTGAGAGGGTCCAGAGCAGGGCTGTCCAAACTTTGGCCTTCCCTGGGCCACACTGGAAGAAGAATTGTCTTGGGTCACACCTCAAATACACTAACACTAACGATAGCTGACAAAAATCGCAAAAAACCCCCAAAGTCTCATAATGTCTTTAAAAAGTTTATGAATTTGTCTTGGGTTGCATTCAAGCTGTCCTGGGCCCCAGGTGACCCACGGGCTGTGGGCTGCACAAGCTTGGTCCAGAGTGTGGTGGCCCATTTCTGCATATCTTAAGCAAGAAAAGTGAAACTTAGCTAGGAGAAAACTCAAGACTGTCCTCGGTATTTCCCCTCCAAGCTCCTCCTTCTTATGCTGATTTTATTGAGCATGTACTAAGTGCTAAGCACCTTACCTGCCCTAGCTCATTTAATCCTCACAACCTGAGGAAGTAGGTACTATGATCCCCATTTTACAGATGAGGAAACTGAGGCTCAGGCAGGCTCATTACGCAGGTGGCAGAGCCAAGATTCAAAGGTCCTTATGGCTTGAAACTCAACGACCACACTCAACTCTCCTACTGCCTCCACCGAAGCGTCCCTCCTCATGGACCTCTTCCTCCATCCACTCGTCTATCATCCGGCCCCGCCATTCCAGCCCAGGAATGCTTCCTCCTTACCCCCACCACGAGGTGAGGCCCTCTCAGGAAGCCTCACTCAAGTGACCTTGACCAGCAGCTCTCTGGCTCCTGGAAGGATGCCAGGGACTCTCTGGGTCACTTGAGTTGACCATCCCAAACCCAGAGTCAGGGTGGACTGGGGCTGGAGACACGTTGGGAGACCAGCTGTCTCCCTCGAGTGCCTCCCTGTCTCCAGGGTGGGGGTGTCACAACTCACTGGCTGGCACCCTCGCCAGCCCACACCCTGTACTCACCCAACCAGTCGGACCACACCACCCACATGCCAGCCAGATCTGTTGGGACGGGCACACAGCAGGACCCAGCTCGTCTGCCGCCCGACCTCCCGCCTCCCAGGTGCCTCAGCTGCAGGGGTTCGCGGGCTCCAGGCCTGAGAGCGCTTTGTGCTTCTGACGAGGAAGCCAAGCCAACGCCCCTTCCCAGAAGCTCGGGGCAGGGGGACAGGGAGCCTCCTGGACGGGGATTCCCTGGTGGCGGGGTGACTGGGCTCACATTTGTAGGAAGTAACCCCAAAGCTCAAGTATGTGGGTTGGAGGGAGAAGTTCTGCTCCCCCAGGAGAAGCCCAAGTGGTGTGAGTGAGTCCTGAGCTGGCCTCCCCTTCCCTCACTGGGTCCCCCCATTGGGAAAGACGACAAAGACCCCCGCACAGCCTAACTCTTTGACTATTCCCCAGGAGAACGCCCTGAGGTCAGACTTAATCCATTTTGCCGTTCATTCATTCATTCAAACATTACTTACCGAGTACCAGCCCAGTGCCAGGGGTTCTGCCAGGCCCAGGCGGCAGTGGGAGGCAACACATGCACAGAAGGGCTCTCCTGGGGCTTCCATCCAGAGAGGAGGCAGACAGAAATAGGGCAACCAAAACGTCCGCCAAATAACCTGAGCCGTCACTGTGTCCCATCCAGAACAGACACCTGGAAGATGTGACAGACCCTGACAAGCCGCATGGGCCAGGGGTTCGGCCAGCTGGTCTTGGAAGGCCTCTCTGAGGACCCCTTGAAGGAAGCCAGCCATGCGAAGGAAGGTCTGGGGCTGCGTGTTCCAAGTGGAGGGAATGGCAGGTGCAAACGTCCTGGGGTGAGAAGGAGTTTGCGTTGGGTGAGAATAAAAGAAGTAACAGTGTTGCTGGAACGTGATGAGTGATGATGAAGTGGTAGGACATGAGGTCAGAGGGACAGGCGGGGATTTCTGAGGATTGAGAGCACAGCAGGGTCCCCCCGCCCCCAGCCACAGGAGCCACAGGGCAGGGCATGCCTCGGGGGGAGCGTGGAAGTGGCCATAGCTGTGCTCCTCCCACCTGCTTCCCAGAGCTGGGGCTCAGGTTTGGAGAGGGGACCCGGTTGGTTTGGGTTGGGCCAGAGGAAGGTGGGGCACCTGGTTGAGCAGTCCTGCCCCGGCCCCGCCCACGCCTGGCTCTGAGATGGCCACGGCGCGGTTCCCACAGGAGAAGGGGGTCTGGAAGAGACCACAGCTGTGCCCTCCACAGCTACAGGGTCACGCCTTTCCCCGCTGTCTGAGCCCCACTCACTGTCATCTCCCCTGCCCCCCAGCGTGGAGGTTGGGTGACATTTTTTGGTGGCACTCATTTGTCACTTAAGAGGATCGTAATTAGGGAGAGACGCTCAAGACCATCCCATCCCCTGTGCACTTTGAAAATGGGGAAACTGAGTCTAAGTTGGCAGGAAGCAGTGGGGCTCCTAATTCATCTCACCACGGGATCCTGCGACCTGTTTCAGGGTTCACAAGGGGCTCTCTGGTTCCCCTGCCCCCTGCCCTCTGTACCCTTATGATACCCATGTGGGACTGTAATGAAATGGATTTTCTCCGCTTTGTGCCACCAACCCAGCCAGGCAGTTGGCATCACACCTTACGTCTCCCCATAGACAACAGAGCATAAAGAGACCATTATGCTTGAGCTGGACCAGCTGTGTGACCTTGGCCAGGTCACTTAACCTCCCTGGGCCTTCCTTTTGCTCACCTGGAGCACATGAACAATACCACTACTACCTGCCTCCTGGGTGGTTGGAAGATTAAGCTCATGTCCTTGGAGCACTTAGAGCCGTCCTCGGCACGCACTCCGTTGGGGATGGTGAAGTTCGCCTTTCTCAACCCCTGCAGTGCCTCGCACACGCTACGGGCCTTGAAACCCTTTGTCTTCTGTTCATTTATTCAGCCAACACTGCGCATTTTCCAGGCCCAAGAACTCACAGTGACCAGGCCAGACAAGGTCTCTGCCCGTGAGGAGTTTACTTGCTAGGGGTGGAGATAGACAGGGAAGAAAACAAAATAAAACCAAATCAATATGTAAGACCCTTTTAATAGTGGTTAAGTGTTGGGAAGAAACACGGAGGCAGTGGTGGGGGTTGTGGGCTGATGCTTTAAGCGGGGAGATCTAGGAAGGTCTCTCTGAAGGGCGACAGGTAAAAGAGGAGACCTGCCAGCCCCAGGAAGTGTATCCCATGTAGGGGAATAAGTAGCAAGTGCAAAGGCCCTGGGGTAGGAAGGAGCTCAGCGGGTGTTTGAGCGAAAGGAGGAGGCAGTTGCGACTGGAATGAGTGAAAAGGAAAGGAGACATCAGAGAGGCCGGCAGGGCCACATTAAGCAGCTCTCACAGGCTACGGTTGGAGTTTGAACTTGATCTTCAAGGCAACAGGAAGCCCATGAACAGTTTTCCAAAAGCCTTTTTGGCTGCTGTGAGGGAAACAAGTTGAAGGGGACAAGGCTAGAAGGGGAGAGACCAGCTGTGAGGCACTTGAGAAATGCTGGGAATGGAGACACGCGTCCTTATGTCCCTACAGAGCATTTAGGCAGGCATCTGGGCAACCCCAGTCGAAGAACACGGCTCACTGGCCAGCAGACTGGTCCTTGTTTGCAAGACTGCATTATTCCAAAAGGGAAAGAGAACTCTCTACATCCGGGGTGCCCTGGGCAGCCCTGCCTGCAACTCTCGTCCGAGATCAGCCTGCAGTCACTCAGCCCGGCCAGGGCCCCATCATCTGTGAGTGCCCAGGGCAGAAATCCGGCCCTGCCCACCCTGACCTTGAGCTGTACTCTCATAACCTTCTCAAAGGGGAAGCCATTAGTTTGGTGCAGAAAGAAGCAGGGGCCACGCTGAAAATAGGGCTGGGGCCTGTTTCCAGCACTAAGGCCCCAGTGACAGGAATTGGGAGGAATTCCAGGGCTGTGAAGGCCAGATCCCGGTCGTCCATGCTGCCCTGGGCCCCACGGAGCTTCCAAGAGTTTGGGTTTATTTAACACCTTTCTGGGAGCCCTGCGCTGAGCAATCAGGGACATGATGGCTTTCAATCCTCGGTCCTGTAAAGCGGGCTCAGGAGGAAGATCACGATGCCACCGAGGGGTCTTTGGGGCTGACCCAGAACACAGGCTTGCCTCTCTGTCCCCACTTCCTCCTTCAGTCAGGCATTTTCTTGTCCCCATCCCACCAGGTGACCTACAGGGGAGCACAGGATGTCAGGAATTATAGTCGCCTGACAGAACACTAGCGACTCGGAAGCGGGGAGCTTTGAAAAGACACTGCGGTCAGGCCCTCGCCTCCAACCAGCTTGCCGGGCTCGGGAGTGGGGCCTGGGCGCCCGTCTCCTAAAACAAATGTCCCTGGGGAGCCTGGTGTGCAGCCCGGGTGAGGACCTCTGCCTTAGGAAGTTTCCAATCCTGCATTTCTCAGCCCTGACTCACCAATTCAATCTGCTGGGCAGGTGTTTTAATAAACCCATGTCTGGGTCCCACCCTGGACCGATTCAGCCAGGGTCACTGAGGATGGGGTGAAGGCACTAGAGCTTTTCAAAGCTCCCCTGGGTGACTCCAAAAGGCAGTGACAGTGGAGACCCTCCGATAGTCCAATCTCCCCGGGGTACAGGTAGGGAGATCGAGACCCAGAGAAAGGTGATGGGCCCAAGGCCACACAGCCAGCTAGTGGCAAAAACAGGGCCTAAAACCAAGACTCCAGGTTCCCAGGCTGGCACGGCGTGCCCTGATGCAGGGCGAGGGTCTCAGATGGGGTCTGCATGGCACCTCCAGGACCAGCTGCTTGTGAGATAGGCAGAATTGGAAGAATGGCCCCCCATAACCCTTGCTCTTGTATGATCCCCGCTTTAGGTAAGGGGGAGCCTGTGAATGCATGAGCTCCTGTGGTTCTGTTATCTCACATGCTAAAAGGAATTCGTCAGTCGTCTTGGAGTTCATCGAAGGGGCCATTGCCCGGGTGAGCCCTCTCTAACCCCACGAGCCCATGCGAAGCAGAGCTTTCTCTGGCTGCGGGCGCGAGGACTCCGTGTGTGGGTGCTTGGCTTTGAAGAGGCCCGAGCCACATGAGAAAGAATGTGGCCATCACTAGGAGCAGGCCCCGCTGACAGCCAGCCAGGGCAGGGGGACCTCAAACAACAGCCAAAGGAACTGAAGTCCACCCACAAACCGAGTGAGCCTGGAAGCAGAGTCTCCCCTGATTTCAGCCTCCTGAGGCCCAGAGCGGAGAGCCCAGCCCCGCTGCATCTGGATGCGCGTGACCTTGGTGCTGGGGAGTCGGTGGGAATGTGTTACCCACTCTAGGAAGCCAGCACAGCAAGGAGGAGCTGGGGAGCCCTGCCCCTCAGCCTCTGAACCCGGCTTTCCCCGAGGCGCTGGGAGAGGGGGGCAATCCCAAGGAGAATGAATGAGGATGAGGCTGGAGGCCTGTTGCCCAAGAGGCCAGGCGGAGACCAGCCTAGGGGACAGGTGTGGACAGGTGTGCCAGGAGCACGGCCAGCCCCCCACCCCGTCCCCCCGTCGTGGTGCCTCTCAGAACTCACGAGGGCACGAGGCATGGAGAGGAGTTTGTGAATGCCATGGCCTGCAGGCAGGGGGCCACGGCGAGGGCAGGCGTTCGGGGCACTGGACACAGACTAGTACCATTCCATGGACCCCACCTCATGCCTGGGGGGAGAGCTGGGGGCCCCCAGGGTGTTAGGAGCAGGACCCAGCCTCATCTCACACTCAGGAGGTTGGGAGCGGGTCAGAGGGGTCACCCGTGTCCTGTCTGCTCACAGAGGCGGGGCGGGGGCGGGGCCTCCAGGGTGTGCGAGCAAGCGGGGGCGGGGCCAACTTTGAACTTGGGCAGGGCCGACTCCCCTGCACGCCGATTCGCCTCAGCAGAGCCTCGCCCACTCCCTGCCCCTCAGGGACGCCTGTGGAGGGTCCCTTGCCCCTCCCAGGGATCTGAGCTCAGACACCCAGAGGGAAGGAGAGTGAGAGACCATCGCCCCGACAGCGTGTCCTGCCCTGCAATTCCCGGAGCTCAGTCCTCATCACACCGCGTGCGGTGAAGGACAGCAGGTTTGCCTGTTTCTGATGACCTGTTCGTGAGGGACCCACACTTTCTTCACATGCGATAAAAGTCATCACGTGGCTGCGTGTCACAGCAGGGGCTCACTGCTGTAAAGATGTCTAAATCCTAAAGCCCCGTGTGCCGCTCAGCTCTCCGTGGGCTGGTGGCAGTTTGTAGACTACAGACACACGGATGATGGGATGGGTGGGTGGGGACCGGCTGCCCCGAGGCCCCAGGTACCTGCCCAGAGGCTGGGTGTTAGAGTGATGGGGGGGGGGAGGGGAACCAGTGAGGTACTCGGGCTGTGTGGCCCAGACAGGAGGACAAACAAGAGCCAGGGGTGGGGATTGGGAGCAAACAGCAAGAGCCAGGCCAGAGGGTGCCCGCGGACTGCGCCAGCCAGCACCCATCTCCTGGACCCTCCCACAATTCAGAGGGGCCTTCTTCAGGGGAAGTGGGGTTCTGCTCGCCGCTGTGCCCGGCACCACCCATACTGTGCCAGCTTGGCGTCCTCAAACTTCTCTTGAGATGTTTGCCTTCGACCTCTGGCTCTGATTCCAGCCCCAGAGAAATCTGTACTAAGGATATGATGAAAGCAGCGTCGGAGGACCTCGCGGCTCTGGGCCCAGGCTGGGGACAGCTGGCTTCAGGCCCTGCTGACAGGGGCGGGGTGGCGATACTGTCCCTGCCCAGCATTCGTGGAGATGGCAGCTCAGATTGCCCCACCCTGCCCCTCCCGGAGCACTCAAGGAGCCTGCGATGCCGAGGAGAGGAGAGGAGAGATCATCGAAACTCTCCCCTCCTTCCAGACGGGGCTGACCCCACACCCCGCGGGCCGGCTGCCACAGTTTCTGGGCAGGGAGCTCAGGAATGCCTGTCCTCCCGCGTCTTGCACACAGTAGGCACTCAGAGCATTTGCCGAGGCCATGCCAAGGTCTGCAGCTGGGCCTGGAGGGAGCCCTGCCCTGCCGGCGTCACCTTCCTAGCCCTCAGCCCCTGGTGGCCACATTGTTCCAATTCCTCCAGGTTTGGAATGTCTCTGTTTACCATCAATGTCAACCTGACTCAGAGAACGTCCAGCTCCGAGAGGCCTGCTGGGGTCTGCCAGGCGGAACGTGTTGGGGGGGGGGGGGGTAAGCAATGGGAGCAGGCCACCCGTGGAGCACTCCCAGCCCCCTTCATGAGTCGCTACGTCGGAGACCCCTTCCCAGGCACGTGGCCACTCTGGGCGCTGGAATCGAGTAACCAGGTGGGTGTCAGGTCCCCGCAGCTCTCCGCCTGGGCTCCAGCCCTCTCTCCTCACCCTTTTATTTAGCAGGATATGCGGAATGATGGGTCCTCCTCCCAGGAGCCACCCCTCCTTCTGGGCCTTTGATCACGGGTTTCCCCTCCTGCCCTGACCTCTCCCACCTCCTACCTCTGCCCGTCCAAATCCTCCCTGTCCACGTGCGATCTCAGCTCTACGGCTGGGCAGTCTGGATTTGAATCCAGCCACCACCAGGTCTAGCTGTGTTGCCTGGGGCAAGTCACTCAACCTCTCTATACCTCTGTTTTCTCATCTGTCAAATGGTGTGTTGGGGGGCATTTGTGGTTGCCCATCATCTTCGAGTCACCTTGCTGTCTCTGGGGACATGCCCATGGCCTGAGCCTGTACTCACTAACATAAAAGTCAGAACTGAGTTTCACAGCTCACTTTTATCTGGGGCCCCCAAGCATTGCATCATAAACCAGATGCCCAGCAAATACGGGGTCATCACCTCGGGCACCGTCTCTGCTGTTGGTGAGCATATTGGCAGAGGGGACTGGATCTTCGTGGGCCGCAGCAGCTGGGCCCGTGCCGGCAGGAGCCCCGGTGTTAGGGCAGCTGCGTGTCTGTTAAAGCATCCCCCATGGAACGTGTTATCTCCAGCTAATGACCTTACAAACCCAGTTTTCTGTCTCCCCACCCCGAATTCAGAGTGCTAGCTAACTTGTTTTAGGAAAAACCTTTTCTGGTTAAATTAGCCAGAATGAATTCATGGGGACAGTAATACTATCCCACTCCTGGGATCGTGGTGAGGATTAAATATCCCAATAGCCTCAGTGGGAAATGAGGAGGAGACAGTTCAGCTCTCTGCAGCTGAGATGTCCAGCCTCATGGTTTGGGACAGTGTCCTGTGCTTGTCTCTGAGCCTTCCCTCTCAGAGGGCACACCATGACCCAGGCTCAGCCTTAATTATAGCCCGCTGCCCAGAGACAAAACCAGGACGCTGACCCACACGCCCAAGGGCCCCACTCTCTGAGTCTGGCATCGAAATAAGGCCTGTTTGTTTGCAGGGGCTCCTGCAGCGGGGAGCATCCCCTGTCCCATGGGGAGTTTGGTGGAGACCTAGAGGCCCTGAGGATCCTGACCCAGGGGCGTGCCCCCAAACCCCGAGATGGCTGATGAGCGGTACTAGATAGATCTGGGGTTCCTGAGTCAGCGACTTGGCCAGCCATGCTTATGGTTCCCACATTCACAGTCAAGCCGTGGGGGCAGGTCTTAGACTCTAACACCTTGCAGTCCCAGAACGACATTACTGAGTCTCCCAACTTTCTATGTGTGGGGAGCTACAACCCTGGGGCGGGCCGGTCTCCCAGGCATTCCGGCAGTGACCTATTGGTCACGGAGGGAAGTGGCACAAACCCATGTCAGGAAGCTTGCTTATGATGCTTTTCTCCCCGTTTGCCTATTTTATTCACCCAAACAGCTCACCTGTAACAAGAGCTTCACCCCAGTCACGTAGGTCCCCATACTGGGATGAATAGTGTCCCTCCCGAAATTCAGGTCCACCTGGAACCTCAGAAAGTAACCTTGTTTGGAAATAGGGTCTCTGCAGGTGTCACTGCTTGGTACCTAAGACGAAGTCTCACTGGGTTAAGGTGGGTGCCAACCCAATGACGGGTCTCCTTATAGAGGAAATGTGGACATGGACACACCCAGGAGAAAAGGCCCTGCGATGACAAAAGCAGAGACTGGGGTGAAGCAAGCCAAGGGACACCAAGGAGAGCTGGCCCCCACCAGAAATGAGGGACACGTTCTCCGTCACAGCCTCCAGGAGGAACCAACACTGTCAGTGCCTTGATTTCAGACTCCTGACCTCTAGAACCATGAGAGATTCAACTGCTGTTGTTCTAAGGCACCTAGATTGTCATTATTTGTGACAGCGACCCTGAGAGACGAATAGAGTTCCACTTTTTTTTTTTATAATTAACGTGGTTATGCACAGCAAAGAGGAAATGCTAGTGATCTCTTTCTGACTTAAGTTCAGCAGGCAAATGAAGAGGAGTTATGCACCTCTTCCTTCTTGAGATGGCCGTAATGTAAGGTGGCCAGGATGCAGTCAGGAAATTCTGCATGGAGCGCAGGGCCTTCTGGGAAGGATGTGATTGAGATGCTCTCCAACAGCAATAACATGGGACCCACATGGGTAATTCTATATTTTCTAGTAGCCATATTTTTAAAAATGAAGAAACAGGAGCAATTAACTGTAATAATATATTTTCTTTAACCTAATAGACCCCAAATATTATTCCAGCATGCAATCAAAATAAAACCTATCAATAAGATCTTTTACATCTTTCGTGTGTGTGTGTGTGTGTGTGTGTGTGTGTGTGTGCACGCGCTAAGTCTTCAAAACAGGGGGTGTATTTTATACTTCGAGCATATCTCAATTTGAACTGGCCACATTTCAGGTGCTCAGTGGCCACGTGTGGCTTGTGGCTCCCATGTTGGGTAGTGCAGCTATCCCTTTGGACAGAGAAGTCTTTTTCTCTAAGGTTCAAATCTACTTAAACTTGCTGGGACATCTAGGGTGGTTTGACCAATGATGAATGTCAGAGAAGAATGAGTCTTAAAAAAAAAAACTCACCAAGACATAAAAGAATTATTTCTTTAATTAAAAACCCAGCAGCCACCCTCTGCAGGGCCCCTCGTGAGCTCTGAGCCTCCGCTTCCCCATCTATGGGACACAGCTAATTGCAGTATCTCTCTCAGGATGTTTCTGTGAGGATTAGGATTAAGCATGACGTGGGAATGGGAGCCCCGAAGAGCCGAACACACGCAGCCAGAACAAGGCGGCCCCACGCTACCTTCAGGTCTCCCCACACAGCTGGTGGCCAAGCCCTGTCCCCGCGTGCAAGAACCCTGCCCCACCTCTCAGGGATCCCTCCCCTCACACGTCCAATTTGCTTCCTTGTCAACGCAGTGCCAATGGGACGATGCCCTCTCCATGCCTGTCTCTGCGGTCACACCCCAGCTGCCAGGGAGCTGGCTGGTACATCTGACTGCCCATCTGCCAGCCCGCAGATGTGAGCACCAAGCAGCCCTCCGTGTGGTAGGGGCTGGAGTGTACTGCACCAAGGCCCCTCCTCTAAAGCCCATCCCACCCCAGAGTCTGTTTCATCCAAACCTGCATGACGAGCCGGGAAACAGGTTCCACGCAGACCGAGCACCTTCTGTCGTAGGTGGGGGCGGGGCAGGTAGCGAGGGTGAGGACAGGGAGGGGCTGAGGGGCCCTTACAGCTTCAAGGCCCTGAAGTGCAGGTGTGTGAGCCTTGATGAGACGCCCTGGGAAGCAAAGCATCGTGGGCGTCTCGGTGTTGGAAGACGTTCCCATTCAGTAGGCTGCACGTGGATTTGGCACGGCCGCTCCGGACCAAGGCCATGGCCTGCGCCTTTGGACTCGGGTCCCGGGTTGCTTGCTAGTGGGCCATCCAGTTGTTCTGAGTGCTCAGGGACTAAAGCAATGTTTCTCCGTGGACGGTCCAAGGACCACCAGTGAGGGAGTTCTGTGTATGGGCGGTAGAGGGGATGGGGGGGTGTTTATGGTGGGGCAGAAATGCTTATTAGAATATAGACTCCTGACCTCAGGGAAGACATACTGAATCAGAACCTCTGTGGATAGGGCCAAGAATCTTTTTCTTTTAATTCATTTTTATTGATAGACTTTTTGGGGTGACATCTGTTACCAAGAATTACATAGGTTTCAGGTATAAAATTCTACAGTGCATTGTCAGCTTGTGGTATAATAAGTTCACCCTATATCTTTCCATCACCCTATATCTAGCTTCCCCTCCCTCCTCTCCCACCCCCTCCCCTTTCTCCCCTTCCTATCCCCCTCATCCCCAAATAACATTAAACTATTGAGAATCTGCATCTTAACTACTTCTCCAAGTGATATTTAGGGACAATGACATTTCTCACACAAAAATGCATAGACTTCATATAATCAATCAGCTATGCGACCATGGGCAGTTGCGTTCCTGGGACTCAGTTTCTGTGTATATAATTCAAGGCATCCAAGTCCATTTCTAAAGGACTTTTTGTTTTTCTTTTTATTATTAATAAAAATTACATAGATTCCAGGTGTGCAATTCTAGGATACATCATCTATGTGTTATGTGTTCATCACCCAGAGTCAGCTCTCTTCCCATCGCCATATATTTGACTCCTCCCCCTCCTCTCCCACCCCCCCTCCCACATACCCTCAGATCACCACTAACCACTAAACTACTGATTGTGTCCATGAGTTTTGTTTCTTTGTTACTTTCAACTTTGTGTTCCACACGTGAGTGAAATGATATGGTTCTTGGTTTTTTTCTGTCTAGCTTATTTCACTTTGCATGATGGTCTCAAGGTTCTAAAGGACTTTCTAATGACACTTTCCATAGCCACATTTATCTACCAGGGCAAGCAGCTGCCATGAGTGTGGGAGCCGGGCAGTGTGACCAGCAGGGGCAGATGGAGCCTCCCAGCAGCTGTCCTGCCTGGATGATTGTTGCCCTGTGGGAAGCTGGGCCCAGGGAGCCAGCACTTCTAATCTTCCAAGAGGAAGCCAGGAGCTAGGTTTTCCTACAAACCTCTCCATTTAAATATCACATCTAATTTCTAAATGTCTAAGCCTTCCATGGAAAAACTGGAGGTGCCAGCTTGGGCCCTCTAATCTTTAGGAAGCATTTGACCAAAAACTGATGGTATAACTATTTCCAAGTGATAGGTACCTTTCTGAGTCTGTATGCAGCAAAAGATTCCATTTCTCCTTTATTTCAGCAGTGGGCAAATTACTTAGCTGCTCTGTGGCTCGGTTCTCTCATCTGTAAAATAGAGATAATAATAGTTCATACCTCATAGGGTTGCTGTGATGATTAAATGAATTAATTTTGTGAAGTGTGCACACAGTAAGCAGTTAGTAAATATTTGCTGTTATTATTGTTATTATAATTATTAGCAAAAAGCAGCTTGAAGGGGGTATATTCTGCATCATAGGGTGTGCCCCGTTTAGCCCACACTGAGTCTCTGGGGTTCCTTCCTCTGCTGGAAGGCTCAACCAGAGACCTTGCCTCCTGATCCACTTCCATCAGTGTGTGGGGAGCTCAGCAAGGCACACGTAGTCCTTGTAAATATGGAGATTACATCCTGCTGTCCCCAACTCTGCCAAAGAGCTGTGTTTGCAAAGTGACTGGTGGTTCAAGACTAATGGTTGGGAGGCTGAATGGTTCAGGGTCCTGGCTTCCCAGAGGAAGGGACGGAAAGGGCTGTGAGTTGGAGGCACTGCAGGGACCGGAGAGGTGGCAGCAGGAGGAACAGCTCTGCCAGGAACCCACTGGCCACCTCAGGGACCGTGATAAATTACCCCTCCACTCCCTTGCTCGACACAGTTCAATAACTCTTGGAGCTCTGGGTCAAGTCCACATTCCTTAGCACTCAAGTCCTTCCTGGGCTGCCCCTCCTATCTCTTTATCCCCCAGCCTTGAACTTGATGCTACCTGGAGCCCCCATCACAAGACCCTGTCTCACTCCAACCAACTTGCACCTGCTGTTCCCTCTGCTCAGAAGCTCTTCCCAACCTCTGTCACCTGGCTAGGATTCTTGTCCTCCCTTATGGTCCCCAGGGGAGGGTCAGCACCCTTCCACGATGAAAAGGCAATTTCTGTTCACGTGGCCATTTCCCCTGTCTCGGCTGTCAGCAGCGCATGGGGGCAAAGACAGGGCTGAGCACCCCTGGGTACTGTCGGGGTGGGCCTAGAGAACCCTGAAGGAGCACGTTTTGTCTCCCTACCCCTTCAGTATTCCCCCTTCCACACCCCCATCTGGATTTTCAACAAAGATCATCTGAGGATCTCTGTTGTGGGCCAGTCCTGTAAGGGGTACAAAACAAAGAGGCTCCCCTTACCTTTGAGGGGTGTTATGACCTGAATTGTGACTCCCCAAATTCATTTGTTGAAGTACTACTCCCCCTCCAGTACCTCAGAATGTGACTGTATTTGGAGACGCGGTGTTTGAAGAGGTCACGAAGCTCAAATGAGATCCCTGGGGAGGGGGGTGGTGCACAAACCCAATAGGACTGGTGTTCTTATAAGAAGGCAGTGGGACACAGACATGCACCGAGGGACGACCATGTGAGGACAGAGGGAGAAGACGGCCATCGGCAAGCCAAGGACAGAGGCCTCAGAAGGAACCAACCCTGCCGACACCTTGATCTTGGACTTCCAGCCTCCAGAACTGTAAGAAAATAAAATTCTGCTGTTTGAGTTCCCCGTTGGTGGCGCTCGGTGACGGCAGCCTTAGCAAACTAGTAGAAGGGGTGCATAGTTCAGTCCCCGTAAAAATGGAGGTAACACCGGCCCCTACCTCGTAAGGTAGGTGGAAGGGCTGAGTAAGCTTAAGGCACGTGAAACAAAAACTGACCGATGCTCGCTGCGGTTTGTCATCAGTGTCACTGTCATTGTCATCCAGTTGAGACAGAAGAGACTCAGCAATAAAAATTAAAAAAAAAAAAATGAGGATGCTGGAATCCAGTGATTCCTGAATTTAAGAACCGGAGGGGCCACTTGGTGTCCCCCTTCCTTGTTTGATGAATGAAGAAACTGAGGCCCAGAGAAGGGAAGGGACTTGCCCGAAGTCTCACGGTAACGGGGAACGGGAGAGGGGGAATGGACTCACAGTCCTGCTGGTTGTGGGTTTAGTAAAGTCCACGCCGTGTCCCGGTGGCCTGGCCTGCAGCGGGCCAGCCCACACGCGTGGCGGGCTTGACCCTTCCTGGATGAGAGACAGGAGGCGAGGAGGAAGCTGTCTGGCCACTGGGGTGGAGTGGGGGGGCAGCGGGTGGCTGCTCCCAGATTCACATCTGTGAAAATACTCACCCTAAGGGCTTCTCCAGGGATCCAGGCAGCCAAGAGCTTCCCTCGTGTGGGAGCTTTGCCCGGCATCTGGGCTGAGCAGAGAGCAGTGCGGGGGCCCTCCCTCTAGACACTGTCTGGGAGCCGGAGACAATGAAGAACACGTGAAGCTGACCCGAGACCGCAAGGACACAGAGTGTCCTCCCTCCGGCCAGGTGCTGCTCCCTGAGCCAAGAGTCTGTCGTGCTCCTGTTTGGAAGAGCTGGGCCCTGCTGTATGGCAGGGAGGGCTGCTATCCGGCCACCTCCAGGAGGACGGCCAGCTACACACACACTTGTAGCCACACACTGAGCCGTGACCCCAGAAGCCCCTGCACGGTTAGAAGACCCACACTGAAGAACCCCACAAATTCCCAATTCTGAAGCCATCGGGTGCCCTCCTGGCTTTTCAATCATCTGCCCTCAACTCGAAACAGCCCCAGGACGGGGACCTCAGTCTTCAGCAAAGCCTTCGGCCCCATCGTTGGAGAGTTCTAAATCGGGGCTGGCCAGCAGGGATACGTGCACACATTCGGGTTATTTCACGAAGTCAAAAGTAACCACTGGAATCCATTTTAATTTTCTCTTCAAGCCAATCTGTCTGAAATGTGATCCTTTCAGCGTGTAATCGACATTTCAAAAGTCAGTGAGATGTTTCGCGTTCTATATTTTGCACCGCGTCTTGGAAATCCGGAGTGTATGTCACACCTCAGCATTTCTCAGTCGGACTAGCTGCTTTGGTGCTGTGTCGCCACACAGGGCGGGCAGTGACGGGTTTGGACAGTGGAGCTGTCAATTGTGGAGTTTTTCTTCAGCTGAATTAAAAATCTAACACCCAGCCCTTTTTTACGTGTTGGCCTGTTTTGTCCACAGACTTATCAGCTATTTGGTAACTACAAATAAACAACGGCTACGCTCTTAACTCTGTGCCAACCAGTGAGCTGAATGCCTAATGCGGATTCCATTTAAAGCCCACACAGCCCTACAGTGCCGTTTCCAAATGCAGACATGGAAAATTTAAAAGGTCACAGAGCTAGCAAATGGGAAAGCCATGTAGCCATTGAGAAATAGGAAAGCCAGGACGCGGCCTCAGGTCTGTGAGTCATCCCCTTAGCCTCTAACACCAGGCTGCTCAGTATGACAGCCACCAACCATCTACAACTATGGTGCACTTGAAATGTGTGGCCTGAATCAACATGTGCTGTTAGGTATGAGATATACACACCAGCTTTCCAAGAGGTAGTCCCCAAATCAATCATTTTTATGTTTGTTCCATGTTGAAATGACACTATTTGGGTTAAATAAAATATTAAAATTCATCTCATTGGTCCTTTGTGCTTTTTTCTTTTTAAAGTGCCAGCAGAAAATTTTAAGTTGTGCATGTGGCTGGCATGATACAGAGGGTGCCAAAAAATGTACACACATTTTAAGAAAGAAAAAAACAGTATTAAAATTGTAATACTCGATATATACCAGTAACAAAAGATGAATACAAGTCACATTTGATTTCTGCAATGACAAGAGGTGCTCAAGTGGTCACCATCAGCATGCAGACACTTCTGATGATGGCAGGCTACTGCTTGGACAACGCTGACCAAAGTGTCCACTTGTGTCACTGCACATGCCATTTCAGTTTCTTCCCAAAGAACCACTAGCATAGCCAGTTTTCTACTGTACACCCGATCCTTTAAGGTTCCCCACAGGTAGAAGTCAAGGGGTGTTAAGTCAGGAGAATACAGGGGAAAGTCAAACAACATTCTCAAATTTCAAATACGACTTCAAAATGGTCTTGCACTCCTCAAACGACATCCGTGCTTCCACCAGTTTCTTGGACTGTCCTGCCTGTTGCATGGTGACACTAGCATTCATTTGATTAACGCCATCTCTTTTGAGTGAATGTCATACTACGCATTGCTACCTTAATTCAATACAACATCTCTTAGAATGTGTATGCACTTTTTTGACACCCCGGTATTTTATTGGACAGGGCTGCTGTGATGTATTTCCTTCCGGGCTAAATAGTCTCCATTCCTCCGATAGTTCATACGTGACATCACTTCGAAGTCCTCCCCTCAGGTGTTCCTTTTAATGGGTCCTCCTAGACATGAACAATGGCCCGGCTGACTATGCTTCTGTGACTTGCTTCTTCATATCCTTTGCCCCATTTGGGTGTAAGCAATTTTCCTTTTGTCCTGCTGATTGTCCGATGTCTTTGTAATGAGGGCTGTTTACATCTCTCCATTGCAACCATTGGCCTTCCAACGTTTTCTGTGGAATCTTTGGCTATCCAGATTTCTGTTTTATGCAGCCTACCTGTGAAAAGATTCCTGCTGAAGCTTCCAGATGTCACCACATGTCAAAGGGGGAGTTTATGTTGCCCACTCCCACATTTATAAAGAAGTATCATCCTGCATGTTTCATCTACTACATTCACTTTTTAATCCTTTCTTCTTTCCTCCAACTGGAATCTATTTCTGTGATAGGAGGAAAGGATCTGACTTAATTTCCCCTGACATGTGTAGCCAATTGTGCCATGTAGTGAATAATTCATTCTTTCCCCACTAATTTGAAATGCCACTTTAAAAATCATCTTTAGGCTCAGTTTTCCCTCTGTTGGCAGGCAAGTTGGCTGCCGGCAGCTCCGAGTTTGCATCTGACCAGCTCAACAAGCTCGGCGATTGGAGGTCTTCTCCTCCCAGTAGTCCCTGCAGAATCCCAGCTGCGTGGCGGGCAGCGTGAACCAACGTGACAACCAGAAGTGCCCTGACCGGCCAGGGCTGAGCTACCAGAGTGGGGAGGTCACTCGGCAAGCAGGGATGGTAGTTCCTCCAAGGGAAATCAAGACGCTGGAGACAGAAGGAAGAACGGACACTGGTCAGACAACAAGATGCCTACCCCAGTGTGTACCCTCCTGGCCTGTCACTGGGTGCTCCACAACCCCAGCTCCACAGACATTTGGTGGGGGGAGTCCTCAGGTCCCCTCTGTTCTAGCCTGGCTGTCCCCTTGAAGATTAGCCAGGGTTGTGTCAGCCCCAGGAATTCAGTTCTAACTCCAGATGCCCTTTCAGGGGGATCCCCTCTGGCCTGAAAAGTAGCCCAGCAAGCTTGGGGAGGACTGTCCTGCCCACTCCTGCCCCAGGACCCTTGGCCAGGTTCCAGCTCCCCACCAAAGTGGCAGAGCCCAGGGAGGGTGGGAGGAAGGAAGGCCAGCAGCATGTGGCCACTGTTTACAAACAGAAAGTGACTCTTTCCTGCCCGTCCCAGCTGGCTCAGGAAGTGGGGCTCCTGCAAGGATGGTCCCCAGAATGCTGCTTCTGGCCCCCCTCCAAAGACCATGAGCCACTCCCCGCCGCAAGGCTACCAGGGAACAGCCTGAGAATCGAGTTCAGGTTCTCCTGCAGAGAGGCTTTGCAGGACAGGCCGGAGCGTCGACCTTGGGGAGCAGATGCCTGTGTTGTGGCCCTGCAAGCTCCCTGTGCTCACTCAAGGCCTGCAGGGGAGTGGGGTGCAATTTAAGGACAAGTCAACGGATGAGGCCATTCTTCTGCTGGGCCCCCATTTCCATCGGCCCCTCCAAAGCCCTCTCATAACAGTAATACAGTGACCAGAATAACAGCAAATGAAAATACCGTATGAAAGAATAGAAGGTTCTTCAAAAAGCCTTCGCTCCATTGGATGGCACGGAGCAGATCCACCACACAAAGGCAGGCTGCCCGCCATACGGAGTGAGGATGCCTGGGTTCAAAGCTCAGTGCTGCCACTTGCTAGCTGTCACCTGGGCAACTTATTAAACATTTTGTGCCTTTGTAGACGCCCCCCCCCCCGCCCCGGTACAATGAGGTCAGGACAGCCCCCACCTCATGAGGTCGTTGTGAGGATTTGGGAAAGCAATAACAAGATAAATGACAGAGAACAGCAACAATGTGTTGGGTGGTTGCAGCATAGGGATAAGCAAAACGAATGACAGCCACAGTCCGGGAGCGGAGGGAGAGATGGGAGTGACTCCGCGAAGCAGGGAAGGGCTGTTGGAGGCGGACTCACGTTCTCGTAAGTGCTTATTGCAACGCCCCTGGGAGGGGGTGCCCGAGCTTTCGGCTTCCCTGGGCCACACTGGAAGATGAAGAGCTGTCTTGGGCCACACATACAATACATAAACTAATGATAGCTGTTGAGCTAAAAAAAAAAAAAAAAAGTCATGAAAAAAGTCTCATAATGTTTTAAGAAAGTTTACGAATGTGTGTTGGGCCACATGCAAAGGCATCCTGGGCTGCGTGAGGCTCGCAAGTTGCTGGCTGGACAAGCTTGGTCTAGAGCAGTGGTTCTCAACCTTCCTAAGGCCACAACCCTTTAGTACAGTCCCTCATGTCGTGGTGACCCCCATAAAATGATTTTCGTTGCTATGTCATCACTGTAATGTTGCTACTGTTATGAATCATCATGTAAATATCTGATACGTGTTTTCCGATGGTCTTAGGTGACCCCTGTGAAAGGGTCGTTCGACCCCCAAAGGGGTCACGACCTGCAGGTTGAGAACCGCTGCGCTAGAGCAACCACTAAAAACTTGTAGAAGTATAACTGATGGGCTAAGAAGAGAAATGGAATCATATTTTAAAAATTAAGAACAGAGAAGGCAGAAAAAGAAGGGAAGGTTTTTAAAAAGAACAAGTATGTGCAACACAAACCAACATGGTAGATATTCATTCAACTATATCATTATATTAAATGCGAATGGTGTAAATCCACCAATTAGAGAACAGAGACTGTCAGGGCAGGTGAAAAAGAAAGACCCAACTCTACGTTGTCTACAAGAAACCCAAGGTGAAGCGCTATGGAGCCAAACTGCCCAGGTTTTATAGGGCCACTTCTTTTTAACCTCCCTGAGCCTCAGTTTCCTCTTCTGTAAAATGGGGATAGTAATAGTTTTGACCATGTAGAGGTGTGGTAAGGATTAAATTTCATTCATATAAAGCATTTAGAATTGTGACTGGTACGTAGTAAGCACTGTAAAAGTTTACTGTTGTTGTTGTTGTTATTCAAGTGTAGCTTCCAGACAAGTTGCCCAGCTCTCACTTCCAACCAGCCTTTCACCTGAAAGCTCCCCCTAAAGAGAAACTCGAGAGCCACCACTTTTTGTTTGAATTTTAAGACCAGGATCAGCTACGTAATATGTAGGGTTCCCTGCAGAATGGAAATCCAGGGCCCCTAGTTCAGCATTATTAAGAATTTCAAGATGGTGGTGGCAAAGCATTAAATCGAGTGCAGGGCCCTTCTGAATTTGGGGTCCTGTGTGACTGCACAGGTCACATACCCACGAAGCCAGTTCTGCTTACTATCCACAGACCACAAGGGCAAAGTCAGAATCTGGGAGGCCAACCTGCCCTCCCTTCCCCTCTCCAGCCTGCCCCACCTCACCCCTCTGGACCCATGGAACCCCAACACAGATGCACTTCTTGCCAAAAAAATGCTTTGCTGCCTGCTTCCTTTTGAAGTTCTGACCTGAGGATGTCCAGGGGACCTCCTTTTGGGACCCATTGGAGTTGAGGGCCAAGTTGGAGAAGAGGAAAGATGGAGCTAAGATAGCTTCCAGGAGCCTCGCTCAAAAGTGGCTGCGAGTTCCTGGTTTCAGGGGGCTGCCTGCTCCAGGGAGCCCCAGGCAGGAATGAGTCCCAGCCTGTCCACACACTCCCCACCCCTGAGTCACCCAGTTGGCCATGTGCAGTCTGGAGAGACTGACTGCAGACCTTTATACCTCTTGGTCCCGGCAAAGTGCAGGGCTCTGGCTCAGCCTGGTCCCTCCCTGCCCTGCTCCAAAGGTCACCACCCAGAGGTCTTCGCCCGTTAGGGCACTCTCAGAGCTGCTCCAGGGATGCAGGGATGCAGACAAGGGAGGGGAGGGGTGCCAACTGGCAGAGGCACTGACTTAAGTGGCAGCCCCGGGGTACCCAGTCACGCAGGCGATTCCCAGTGAGTGTGGGCGGCAGGCAAACAAGCGTTTAGTGTCAGCACAGCCCACCCAGCCCTGAAACACGTCCCTTCTGTCTCCTGGGCGGTGGGGGTGGGGCCTGTTAGTCACCCCTCGGGGCCCAGTGACCACAGGGCAACCCACCCACCAACTCCTGCCACCTCCCACCCACCCCTACTTTGCATCCCCATCCCGCCCCTCCGTCATCCAGGGGGAGGGACTCCCTGCAGGTCTGGGTGTGGGCCAGATGGGTCTTGATCTCAAAGATGCAGTCCATCCCAGCCTGGGCAGGGCATGGGGAAGCCGCTGGTTCCTTCCGCCCTCTCTTTCCATTCCCTGCCCCCTCAGAAATGAACTTCACGGGCCTCGGGCCAAGCTCAAAATCCTGACGCGCAAGCTGCCACCTTGTGGGTGCTGCTGCAGGGTGGGAAGCCAGGAGGGAGGAGAGCTGGGGTGGGGCTGGCACCCTCTGCTGCACTCCAACCCCTCCTCCCCTCACCCCTGCACTTTTGCATTAGACACCCCATGCACACACTCCCACTCCAGGGCAGTGGTGATGTCTTCAGAACCCCGAATCCAGAGCATGGTCTGAGAGGCAGGCAGGTGTGCAGGCAGGGAGGGCTTTAGTGGACAGATTGGTGGGGAGACAGGGCTGGTTGAAATCGGGGAACAGCAGGGTGGAAGGAGGGCTAGACTGCAGCAGTTCTCAACCTGTGGGTTGTGACCCCTTTGGGGGTCGAATGACCCTTTCACAGGGGTCACCTAAGACCATCGGAAAACACATATCAGATATTTACATTATGATTCATAAAAGTAGCAACATTACAGTTATGACGTAGCAACGACAATCATTTTATGGGGGTCACCACGCCATGAGGAGCTGTATTACAGGGTCGCGGCCTTAGGAAGGTGGAGAACCACTGGGCTAGAGCTTAGCGCTAGGTGGGAGCTTAGGAGGAGGGAAGGGAGAGAAAGGAGGTGCAGGGCAGGAAATCAAGGTGCTGCCTCTGCCCAAAGAGCTAGTAGGTTGCATGAGCTCAAACAGGGCCTAGCATTATAGGGGTGCCAAATACGCGTATCTTCATCACTATGGTTATTACTATTTTGCTGGTACTCTGTCCTCTCTCCGGGTCCTCAGTTCCCCACCTGAAGGGGATGGGCTTAGTGACCTCAGGATGGTCCCCAGGACTCTTCTGTCCCCTGCTGGGGGCTCACTGCACAGGTAGGGTCCCCATCCCAAAGTTACGTCTATCTCAGACCCCGGCTTGGCTTTTATTGATACCCTGTTCACTCTCAGCTGGAATTCCTGGGGACGTGTCAACCTACCTCGGATTCTCCTACGTGCTGGCCTTGTGAATTAGTTATCAGTCACTGGAACTAATTCCTCTCATTCTATAGTCATCCATTCATTGAACCAATATTTCTTGAGCCCTATCATGTGCCAGACTCTGTGTTGGAGGAAGGGTTACAAAGATAAAGAAAACAAGGGGCCCACCTCCCAGCCCATCTGAGGGACGGGGTGTAACTATCTATCAGCCACTACCCACGGTGAAGGCGAGAACCACCTGAGGAGCTCCTTAGACAGTGCCCAGCCCCCTCTCCTGGAGTTCCTGATTCTACAGCCAGAAAAGGCCCAGGAATCTGCATTTTTTTAAAACACAAAGCATTCCATTTGATTCTTATTAGCCATGGAGTTTGGAAACACATCCCCCAAGGAACAGGAATTTCCCAAAGGAGCGACACCCTGGGAAGGAAACGAAGGTGAGAGGACCCGCCAGAGAGATCAGTGAGGCTTTCCTGGGAAACTAAGTGAGGGCTTGGAGCTAAAGCACAAGCTGGAGCGGGATCAGCACGCGCAAAGGCCCTGTGGTGGAAAGGCGGAAGACCACCGCGGCTGGAGCCCAGGAGGAAGGGGGAGCGTGACAGGTGGATCAAATCTAAGGTTGGGGGGGGTTACCCTAGGAGCCCCGGGGAGCCCTGGAAGGGTTTTGTGTGAGAGGGGCTGACACAATTGGTGCTTTGAAAAGATGTTTTTCATTAGCAGATACGCACACTGAGCCTTACAGGCCCAGGCCCAGGGCCAGATTTGGGCAGTCAGGCTTCCTTCCGAGCTGCCACCTTCTGTGGGGCCCTGGCGATGGCGGAGGTTAGCCCAGGTCACCTGGAGGCCCACCTTGGCAGACCCGAAGCTCGGGACTTGGGTTCTGCTCTCCGCCGCCACCCCGGCTGTGCCCACCTGGGCTTCCCTTCAGCCCCAGCAGCTGGTGGGCAAGCTCCAGAATGTTTCCCAGTCCCATTGCCAAGATCCACCCCTGCCTTCCTTGCCCCTCAGAAGGCAGGGACAGGACCCCCACACACATTCCACCCATGTCCTCTGCCCTCTGGGGTCACACACCTGCCAAGGTGTCAACAGGCCTGGCAAGGGGAAAGCGGAAGAGCAGACACTCAGCCCTGAGGGACTCTCCTCACCCCTGTGCCTGACTTTATTGAGCCCCCATCTCCCACCACCATCTGCACGCCCCACAGTCTGGCCCGCACATGGGGAGCAGGGGGGTTCTCAGTTCTTTCCCAGTCCAGTAGAGGCTAGTGGGTAGGAGGAGGCCGTGGGGGGAAGTGGACAGTGCCCGTGGTGGGCTGAGCTGCCAAGTGCGGGTTGGCACGAAGCTGGCCAGGTGCCCGCATGTCAATCAGGGACATGGGGGTGTGGGGAGAGGCTTACGGGGCGGGGCTCCAGGTCACGTCTCATTTGTATACAACTCTGAGGGGCGGGGCAGAGGAGGAGGGGCCCGGATCCCCGTGATCATTCTTGACCTGCCGATCTCCCCACCTGCAGTCTCCAAGCTCACCGACTCCATAACCTAGGGGTGCCTCCACCTCCCCCCTGTACTCGCAGGTCCTCGAGCCCAAGGGCTTCCATACGTTTGACGGTGTGTTTCGATTTATTACGCAAGTTTTCAAGATCTCCAGTTTTTCGATCAATATGTTGTCTGGTATCTAATGGAAATGTTCCAGAGCCCACACGGATGTTTACTTAGATAGGAGAACAGGGTTGGAAGGAGGGAATGGGGTGGGCTGCGCCAGCCATAGCTGAGTCTTTTTCTCCTTTTTTGAAAATTGAGTTGAAATTCACATGTGAAATTCACAAATTAGCGGTTAAGTGTTCAGTGCGGTGGTGGTTCGTACTTCACAATGCTGTGCAACCATCACCCTTATCTAGCTCTGAAACGTGTTCATCACTCCTAAAGGAGACTGTTGTGCACTCACTCCCCCTCCAGACCCCTAAAAGTGAGAGGAACCAGAGAGGGCGTGCCTCCTTACCGTTCTGCCCTGCTAGGGCATGAGCACTCCCCCACCCTGCTTCTCAGCTCCCATCAGGATGACCCCTTATGGAGACAGGAGGCCACACACCCCTCAGGAAGGCCAGTTCTGACTCACAGCCTCAAGGGCAGCTGTGGGTACACATGCATTCGGCCAGGCCCAAACCTGCCAGGCATGGGGTAGGGGAGCAGCCCCTGGGATGCCCTCCACTCAGGCTATCCTGGGCTCTGCTCCCCATGGGTGCCCACAGCCCTGCCTGCCTCCAGAGGAGCGTCAGGAATCCCAAGCAGCATAGTTGGGTGGGGAGGAGGGAGGAGCGGCTGGCCCTGGGACACAGAGAACTCCAGCCGGGAGCCCCCAGCCCAATATAGAGACCAAGAATGTTCTGTGTGGTTTTTTTTTTTGGGGGGGGGGGGTGAGAGAAGGACTCCACATAGCTCCTGAGGAATTTTAATTGTGCACTTTGAACCTGCCTCCCATTCCTGCCCCTCCCCCTCAGCCTGCGTGAGGGGGACACTTGTCAAGAGCACCCCAGGAACCACAGGAGCAAACAGCCAGGACTTTGTGCAATGGTGACGCACTGACATTTCAGGACAAGGTCAAAAATGCAGCCGCCTCCCTCCCAGGGCCTTGCTGCCTGATGCTGGCTGGTATGTGTGGGTGTGGGGGGAGGGCAGTGCCAATGGGGAGCCACCTGGGGGGCAGTGCCAGAGCTCATCATGGCCATGTCATCATGAGTAAGTGGCCTAGCCTCTCTGTGTCTCCATTTTCTCATCTGTAAAGTGGTGACAGGCACAGCAGCTACTTCCAAGGATCCTGACACAGAGAGGCTTAGCACTTAGCATCTCACAAGCACTCAAGATTTTATCTCCGATTATTGGTATCATTAATGCTGTTTGTTATTAATAGCAGAACCCAGGTCAGCTGCTCGGTGAGTAAGGCTGTGGGGTCCCCTGTTTCTTTAGACCACCCTGTGGGGGCGGGCCTTTGCCATTGGCCTGGCCAGACCCCTCTTGGACTCCCTGAACAGCAGCTTTTCCTTTATTTGGGAGGCTGTGGTCCACGTTTCAGATCCTAAAGCCACACCACTGGACATCGGTCCTGCCTCAGCTATTTAGTCACAGTGTGACAAGGGACAAGTTTTTAAACCTCACTGTGCCTTCACTGCCACTTTCATAAAATGACAAGATAAATAGAACTCCCATTTCCAGGGTTGAGGGATGACGAAACGAGACAGTATGTTTTTAAAATTGCCTGGCACACAGAAAGTCCTCAATAAATGTGAGGTGTTGTTTTTAACATGCTACTGGACACCCTGTATAGGCAGAGCCATGCTATCCAAGGGTGTTTGGGTGAAACACCAACAGTGAAACAGTTTGTCAGTCGCATTTTACGGATGAGAAAACTGAGACTCGGCATGGTTAGGTGGCTCTTCCAAGAGCAACAGGGCCAGTAAGGAGTGGACATTTAGAACCCAGGTCTGAATTGTAACCATGACATTGTGCCACCACCCCTTTTATATGCTAATTTAGAAGCTCCTCCTCCATAGGTAAGAGTCCTGTTTTCAGGTTTTGTCAAGAAAAATCTGTCACAACGGAAGGCCAGTACCGGTTCAGTAATGCATTGGGTGAGCACATTTATAAACATTTAAACAGTAGTTTAAAGTCTGTTTGAGATGTAGTGTGTATATTTTTCTGCCTGTGTCTTGAGGCTCACACAGACTCAGGGACCCTCTCCTCGTGCCAAGGCTTCCCTAGGGATCCTCACGAAACGTCACCATTATACAGAGCAGGGGACTGAGGCTCACTGAAGTTCGGGAAACTTCCCAGCTCCGGTCCGGTCCGTGTGACGTCAAAGACAGTCTTTTCTGAAAGGTCGCCGACCCCCCTCTACCTCACTGAATGTTAACTGTGTCCACTGTTCAGGCCCTTTCTGTCCTGTGGCACCTGTTACGTGCCCTGGGGACCACGGTCATCTTCATCTCCCATCGTCGTCCAGGTGAGAGATGATGGGCACTCGTTGCGGGTAATAGACAAGGTGAGCAGCGGTCAAGTTCAGAAGGGATTATGCAGGTCGGGCCACCAGGATTTGCCTTTCGGAGGCGGGGTGTGGGAGGAGAGGAAGCAAAGCTGACTGCCAGGCTGGGCGGGGTGGGTAGGGGGGCATGTACTGAGGGAAGGACAGGTGATGGCACTGGGTTTGGGCCGGTGAACCCGGACGTGTGGTCAGGAGGGGCATACAGGAGCCAGGTTGGGAGACAGATCTGGGAGTCCGTAGGCAGTAAATAGGATTAAAAGAGCAGGAATGGGGGAGACACCCACAGAAAAGGTGTCCAGGAAAGGGGGGACTGCCGCTCCGGGGTCTGGAAAAGCATCTGAACAAACTACATGTCAGGGGCTCCCATTCCCGGCCCCCAGAGTGTAGACTCTTCCTGTTGGTGAAAGCCTGTGTGGGCCACGAGGGTCTCCACCTGAAAGATGGGGGTGAGGACCTAGGGCAGGGATGTGGGGGCTCAAGGTCTCGTTTCTGGGACCATCCGATGGAATGAAGCCAGGCCTCTGAGTACGAGACAGCAAGCAGTGGGAATGAGAGGCTCTGGGCTGGGTTCCAGTGCGAGGAGGGTTCCGGTCTCTAGTTGCTATTACACTTCCTGAAGTGGGGGTTCAAGTGCACCTCTTCGTTCAAGGCTAGCCACCCAACTCAATGTCCGGCGGTGTCTCTGAGCTCTGTAGTTGATGGACAATTCTATCTTTGCCTATGGAGTTTGTACCAGTTTTTTGTTTGTTTGTTCTGTTTTTCTTTTTATTGTTAAATGTATGGGGGTGATATTGGTTAGTCAAAATTACACAGGTTCCAGGTGTGCAATTCTGTGTTTGTCACCCAGAGTCAGTTCTCTTTCCATCACCATTTATTTGAGACCCTGTCCCTTCTCTCCCATACCCCTGCCCCCAATACCCTGGGATCACCACTAACCACTAAATGACTATGTCCATGACTTTTTGTTGCTTTGTTGCTTTCAGCTTTGTGTTCCACAAAGTCATATGGTTCTTGATTTTTTCTGCCTGGCATATTTCGCTTTGCATGATGGTCTCAAGGTCCATCCATGTTGCCATAAGTGTTTATTTTGTCTTTTCTTATGGCCCAGTAACATTCCATCGTTGTACCAGTGTTTGTAACTGATGTCCATGTATCATGACAGAAATGAATTGTTAGGGGTTGCTTATAGTTTCACTCATTCATTCATCCTGCGTCATGGATTCCATGTGGTATATTTAAGACAAGGTCACGGGAGAGTCACGGAGGTGGGAGGTGAGGTAGCGTGGTCAAGGCAGACTTCATTGAGGAAATGGTATTCGAGCTGAGAGCTGAATGAGAAGCTGGAGCCCTATGGATGAAGAGTCTTCCACGAAGACGGGGCAGCAAGTGCAAAGGCCCTGGGGCAGGCACAGCAGCGTGGGTTGAGGGATGGATCCAAAGGAGAGTATGGCCCGGGCACAGAGAGTAGGAAGAGGAGCAGGAGCTGTGGCCGTGGAGGAAGGCAGGGAGCAGGTCGAGCAGGCTTCTAGAATGCAGCCAAAGGCCTGGGTTTTATGTATATCACAATGGGAAAGACAGCAGACTGACTACTCGACAATAAAAAAACCTACTGCTGCATGCAATAACATGGAGGAATCTCAAAGCAATTACAGTGACTGCAAGAAGCAGGACAAGCAAAGAGGACACCGTGTATGATTCCATTGACATAAAATCTTAGAAACCACAAACTAATCTCGTTGAGGGAGGGATGACAAAGGCGAACGGGGAAGCTTGGGGGGCAATGGATTCCCTTGATCGTGACTGGTTTCTTGGGGGGACACGTTATGTTCAAACTGATGCGACTGTCTGCCTCGGTAGGTGCGGTGTGCAGTACGTCACTTCCATCAGTGAGCTGGGAACGTGGGGAGCCCGTGGTGAAGGACGTGCTGCGGATTCAGTGCACAGACCTGGGGCAGAGGCCCGGGTTGCAGCAGGGCCTGGAGATACTGCCCGGGCAGGGCGAAGGTCCCCAGGGAGCAGGCGCAGCTCGGCTCCGGAATTTCAGACCCGGCGCCTCTTCTGACCGAGCTGGTGAGGAAAAGAAGGCCTGGCATGTCCCCTCTTTCAAGGGATGTGTAAATACCTTTGAAGCCCATACTTAAAAATCGCACTTGACTCCTCAGTGAAACAGACTTGTTTGCCCCTGGGGCGTCTGACAGACCAGCCGTGAGTTCTGGGAAGGCAGCCCTTGGCCTGCTGCGTTTCCTGCTGGGGCCACAATGCCCAGCACAGGTGTTGGCATGTGTCAAGTCCTGGGTGAAGATTTCAAATGAAAATGTGAACAAATGAATGAAAACAACTTCATCCTGAATAAGGCGGCTTCCGAGGACGGCCGTCCTGTGTGCCCTAATCCACAGCCACCTTCATTCCCAAACCAGACGGTATAACTCGAAGGATCTTCAAGGTCATCCTCAGCGAACACAGACTCAACCAGGCAAGAAAGGGCACTGAGGCCCTTCCATGGGTTTCCCATCACCTGCCCAGGAAATGAGAAATCCCCAGGACTTTTGCATCCCTAGAGCATTGCTGCTTAGCTTTTACTATCCTTTTCCTAGACTCGCTTTTGTTGGATGAGTGAAATGGAATTGGGAAAGAATATGATAGTGTTCAAAATAATAAGCACCCCGGCCCCTCACAGCTCCAGCCTTTATGTCTTAGTCCCCATATCACTTAAAGAACCCCAACTGGGAAGGGGACTGAAAGGACAGAGAGTCCTTGTCGGTGTGTGGCACAATAATAAACTCTGACCACTTCACACAGGGAGGAGCGTGGTATCACAGGAAGTCAAGTGGACAGAAGTCAGGTGACCTGGGCCTGACCCCAAATTTGCCTTCTCTGTGATAACGTGACCCCATGTGAAGTCCCTTCTCCTCTTTACTCACTGGGCCTCAATTCTCTGGGCTGGATCATCGGGTCTTTCAGGGAGCCTCAGCCTGGAATAAGAAAACCAGCTGCCTGAAAGGTCATCGGGCAACCTATGTGAGTGAAGCAGGACTGGTGTGTGGCAATAGTGAATGGTGGGGGCTGTAGCAGAATGAATGCTGCAAGCTCAGTATAACGGGGGAGGCGGGCACAGGTAGCCAGATAATCCCATGTTTAAGAGAAGCCGTGTGTGTGTGTGTGTTCTGAGGCAGACTATATTATTTAAATGTTGGCAATTAATTTGATATATTTTTGAAGGCTTTCCTACAAATCGAGACCTAGGTCTCTATGCCCATCAGCCCTGTCGGTCCCTACACCTTCAACTCTGTCTCCTTTTTTGTGGTTTGTTTGTCTCTGAAGCCTGCTAGATTTCTAGTACAGATCTGGTTTTTCTGAAAAAAAGTTTAAATGCTGGGTTAGGCCATGGAGGCAGAAGGCTAGAAGCGTGAGCATGTTTGCACGTGCACGCACACACACACGCACGCACCTGCTTAGGGAGTGGTGTGTGTTGCCCAGAGCCAGCTGGACAGCATCCCTCCCGAGCCAACAGGGAAAGCAGGTCAGCTGGGAGGTCCTCCCAGTTCTCCCCACGTGTCCTCGGGCCAGGCAGGGAGCCAGCCCATGCCATCGTCTCTAGGATTTCCTGCCCGGGCTGCAGCAGGGGTGACACCCTGCGTGGCTGTGGTCAGCGTGCCAGCTGCTGAGAGCCACGGTGGGATCCCACATCCCTGGTCTCTCCACTGTAAACAGCGGATGGGTTGGGAGGCTCACCTTCCCCACGTCCACAGGCACCCACACCCTTTCCTCCTAAAACTCAAAACTAACCCACCGGTCCAAGATGGATGTACATGCATTTGTCCATGCTTGTTTGTCCACTTACTGTTCACTTAATAAAGTGCTTATGGGACATGCCCATTGCGTGCAGGGACTGAGGGGAACAGAAATGACTGTAATTTCTCCCATTTCCTCCATTTTGCCTTCTGCCCCCATTGCTCAGCCCAAACCACTTTTTATAGCTCCTCCAAAGCCTCCTGGGCACCAAACTCAGTAGCCTTTCTTTTATCTTATTAAAAAAATGTCTTCACAATGAGTACACCCAACCTCATTAATCACCAGGGAAATGCAAATACAATGAGGTAAGATGGATACTACCAAAACCAAACAACAACAACAACCCCCCCCCCCCAGAAACAATAAGCATTGATGAGGATTTGGAGAAATTGGAACCCTTATGAGTAGGAATAGCAGGGTGGGTCCTTCAAAAATTAAAATAGAATTTCCACATGATCCAGCAATTCCCCTTCAGGTATATACCCCAAAGAATTGAAAGAAGGGTCTCAAAAAGATATGTGTACACCCATGATCATAGCAGCAGCATTCATAAGAACTAAAACATGGAAACAATTCTGCTGTTCATTGATAGATGAATGGATAAACAAAATGTGGTACATCCATACAGTGGAATATTATTGAGCCTTAAAAATGAAGGAAATTCTATAATATGCTACAGCATAGATAAACCTTGAGGACATTATGTTAAGTGAAATAAGCCAGTTACAAAAAGATGAACACTGTATAATTCCACATATAGGAGGTACTCAGTGAAAATCATAGAGACAGACAGCGGAATCGTAGTTGTCAGGGGCTGGAGCGAGGAGAGATGGGGAGTTATACTTTAATAATGGGAATAATGGGGATAAGATGAAAGGAATTATGGGGATGGATGGGGGTGATGGCTGCACAGCAATGTGAATGTATTTCATACCACTGAACTGTACCCTTCAACATGGTTAAGATGGTAAAGCGTATGTTGTGTGGGTTTTACTACAATAAGAAAAACTGAAAAGAAATTTCTTAACAATGAACACACCCACCACGCAGACCTTGTTTTCTACTATTATTCCCCAATAAAAGGAACCAGGGCTCCTTGGAGAAATGGCTGATTCTAGGGCTGGAGCAAGAAAATAAAAATCAAGATGAGCCTGAGGCATCCTATGGTACCAGAAAGTCAGGGGGTGCTCAAAAAGCAAAAGGATGGGGGTGTCAAAGGAAACACAGGAACCTGAAAGAAGACCCAATGCCCAAAGCCGGAACTATTGGAGCAACACCATCAATAGTATAAATAAACTAGCATAGGATTGTAACCCAAATTATACAGTAATTATCCACGAGTATGTATGGATACAATGATAGAACAAACAAGGGGAAAGCGACACACTTTTCCTCTACCAGAATTACAAGTAAGATAAGTAAATATTTTGCCTTCCAAAAGGTGGACCTTAATCCCTGATTCTCTTGGGTGTGGGCTGGCCCAATGAGTCACTTCCAAAGAATTAATGCATGGAAAGGAAAAGCAGTAACTGCAGAGTGGAGACACCTGGCCAATGCCACCTTAACCAAGTGATCAGGTTAACACCACCAGTGACGTCACAGGGACATCGTGAACACTCTGATATGAGGGGGTGAAAAGGGTACTTCTCCTCTGTGGTCTTCCCCCAAAATGCACAAGTCCAGACTCATCAGGAGAATATCATCAGACCAACCCAAGGGCATTTGACGAATACCTCCAAATGTAAGTACCCTTCAAACTGTCAAGGTCATGAAAAACCAAGGAAACACTGCGAAATGGTCACAGACAGAAGAGACTAATAACTGTGTCACCATGTGGCACTTGGGTTGGATCTTGGAAGAGAAAAAGGATAAACAGTTGGAAAACCAAATCCTGGAGTTTGCTTCGTAGCAATGTGCTAATGTTCACGTCTTAGTTTTGACGAATGCAACGTAACGAATGGTTATAGAAGACGTTAACGTCAGAAGAAAGTGGGAAAGGGTGCATGGGAACTCTCTGTGTTATCTTTGCAACTTTTCTATCCATCTAAGACCGCTGCCAACTAAAAAATGTCTATTTAAAAAAGCACTTCCTCCCGATGAATGAAGGAACGCATGTTTACTATAAACAATTCACAAAATAAACAAATAAGAAGCCAGCAGTTGTTCACCATCGACTCTGTTAACATTCCAGTGGATTCCAATGCAACCTCTTTGCCTGTATACGTTTAGCCCCACAAGTGTATTCCTTCAGCATTCAAGCATTTGGCGAGCCTCATTTTTGTAGCTTCTCAGTACTCCATGGCTTGGTTGTGCTACACTTTCCTTAGCTTCTCTCCCTGCTGTTGAATAACTTTCAGAGGCTTCCAATGAAAAATAACTCTAACGCACACATCTGGGTCTGCATTTGGGATTACGTTCCATGGGCATGGTCTTAAGAAAGACCCTCACAAGTGGAAGGGATATTTTCAAGGCTCTTGACACACATGACCAATGGATGGGCTTTCCAAAAGTGTATACCTGCGGGTGTCCAGGTCAATGGTCGATTTAGGATGTCTGCCTCCACAGGGCTTTCGTTATGCTTCATCTGAATGTTCCCACTCTTTCTGCGATGGCCTGGACATTGCTTCCTCCAGGCTACTGGCCTCTCTCCATTCCTGCCTTGCTCCTCTGCCCACCCTAGCATCACGCTCCACCGGTGAACCTTTTTGGCTCTTC
The DNA here is from genome assembly GCA_004026885.1 of Lyroderma lyra. Taxonomy (NCBI): domain Eukaryota; kingdom Metazoa; phylum Chordata; class Mammalia; order Chiroptera; family Megadermatidae; genus Lyroderma; species Lyroderma lyra. The sequence continues at coordinate 319,022 of PVJL010000291.1, forward strand.
GGGATCCCCCTGCACCAGCCCACCTATTCTTGAGGGTTTGGAGCTCTCCTGCATCCCTGGGCACAGCCTCTCTCCTGCTCCGAGACCACGTTTCCATGGCATGTCAATATTTACACCAGGACTTCCCTCGGGCAAGGATTCAAACTCTGTGCCGGAAAAGGGAAGTTGTCGACTTCTCTCTGCCTCTGTTTACTGCCCTCTCACTCCTCTCCTCAAGGGAGTGGCATCCCAGGCAGCAGCGGCCACGCCTGGCATCTCTGCGCCATCTGGTCTCCCAGTTGCCCCTGACATTCTAAGGATTTGGGCTTCCACCTCATGAACATCTCATGCACCTGTCCTAATCCAGGTCCCCTGTGTCTTCTTGTGCCTGAAATTCTAATGGTTGGCCTCCCCATCTCCCTCCAACTTCCTACGTTTCCTTACGGAGGGATCATTTCCAAAATACAAATCTGGCTTTGTCACATCCCCACTTTAGGGATCCTATGGGCCCCCTAATACCCGCAGGCCTTCAACAGGATTGAAACTTATTTGTAGAAAAATTGACTTTTCTATCGTCTTTCAAGAAAACTTAGCTTAAGGAAGAGTCTCCACTGAAGGCTAAGAGGCCTTTAACTCTTAAGACTGAGCTCTCCCACTTTGAACAAAAGAGAAGGTCTCAGCCAGTTTTACCTTGGACAGACAATATTCCCTAGCCAGACATCATTAGCAATATTTTGTTTTGTTCAGCATTGGGCAAAGCAGGTTTCCTGTTTGCAGTCATGCTAAAATTGCCTTTAAAATAAATTAAGGTTTTTTTTTTTAAGTGTAATAACCTAAAAGAGTGCATGAAGATGGTACTTGGTTATGGCAAAAATCGGGGAGGTGTTGTTTGCTACTCCAAGTGCGGTCCCTGGGCATCAGCATTGTCTGGGAGCGTGTTGGAAATTCAGAATCTCAGGCTCCATCTCAGACCCATCAACTCAGAACCTGCCATTTTAACAAGGTCTCCAGCTAATGGATCTTCACATCCTGAATCACTGAGTGAATAATCAAGTTTGGGAGACACTGATCTTCAGGGGAAACAGTCAGAACTATCTGCCATTCATGATGTGGCTTCTAGTTGACTCACACACCTCTCCAAGAGCTTCTCCATCCAGGAGTGGAACTCCCCGCCTTTGTCCATGCTATTCCTTTCACGGGAAATCCCACCCTCCTCTGCCTCAATTTCCTTATGTTCAAGACTCAGCTCCAATGGACTTCTTTTTTCTCTTGTTTCATTGGGGTGAATTTCAAGAAACATAAAATTAAGCACTTGGAGTGAATGATTCTATAGCATTTAGCATGTTTACAATGCTTTGCCACCATCTCTGTCTGATCTCAAAACATTTCACAACTCCAAAATAAAACCTCATGCCCACTAAGCAGCTCCTTCTCATTTCTCTCTCCCTGGCAACCATCAAGCTGCTGTTTCAATCAATTTGCCTATGCTGGACATTTCCTATAAATGGAATCATACAATATGTGGCCTTTTGTGTCTGGCTTCTTTCATTGAGCATGACAGCTTCAAGGTTCACCTGTGTCGTAGCAGATGTTGGTGCATTGTTCTTTTCTCGTGGCCAAATAATATTCCATTGCGTGGCTAGATTACATCTTGTTTTCCCATTCACCCACTGATGGACATTTGGGTTGTTCCCAAACCTTTTGATTATTGTGATTAATGCTGCTATGAACATTCATGTGCACCTTTTTGTTTGAATGTCGTTTTCAATGCTTTTGGTTATGTACCTAGAATTGCTGGGTTGTGTAGTAATTCTATGTTTATCTTTTTTTGAAGCGAGGTCAATTCTTCATAGAGCTTTATTTTAACCCTTACCTGCCTCCTGTCTCACCCGCACAATTGATTTTGCCTCCTTCTTCTCCCATAGCAATGTCTAAAACACCCCATCTAGCAAAGCTGGGTTTCAAACCCAGGACTTCTGATTCCAAATAAGGCTCACTAGACAAACTGTGTTAAATGGGACAGAAAACAACAGTCCTGTCTTGTTTCAAATGGTTTGTGTTGTTCACCTACTGACACCATGAGTTTAGCCCAGTGAGACTAGGTTGACCTCTTTGCATAGATAAGGATGCTCAGGTTGGGAGCTCGTTCAAGGTCACACAGCTCCTAAGTGACAGGTGGGCTCTGGACTCTCAGGTCCAGTGTCCAATCCCCAAACATCACAATCTATACAATGCTCAATGGACAAATGAGGTTTTTAAATGCGGCCCCTTCCATTCCTTGGGAGGCCGAGAACCCCACAGTGCTTTGTCCCCACGGGGTCAGAGTCTATCTCCTCCCAAGATGTGCCAGGAGGCTTGTTCTGCAGCAAGGAATGAGCGCCAGGATCCTTGGTTTAGGTACATTTATTTTAGCTTGTAATGTATATGTGTATGTTTCCATGATAGGAGGAAAAAGAGAAAACAACATTCTTTTATTTTTCTGCCTTTTCAAATTTCATGCTGCGTAAGAAACGGGCGGAGCAGGGTGCCGAGGGTCTGCAGCAGCAGCTCAGGCGTAGCCCACCATGCGCGGGGTGCTGGGGAAGGCCCTGCGCATGCCCATGCACTTCTCCTTGTCGATGCAGAGCGTGTTGGCCTTGACCGCCAAATCGTGCTCCAGCCGGCACTTGGTCATTATGAGCATCTGCAGCGTGTTCCGCGTCTCCCGCAGCCTCAGCTTGAGGATCTGCAGGGTGTCATCGATGGTGAACACCTCGTTTATGAGCCTGGGGCGAGAGCAGAGGAGAGGGCGCACAGTTCGCTCAGCCATTCGACACAGACCCTCCGACTACGCCCCAGGAACTGTGCGGGGCGCCAGACGGCAAGGCTCCGCCCTCACGGGAAGCAGAGGCGGAAGAGGCAGCCCCGTGCGTGCCCAGCTTCCGAGGATGATAAGCACCGAGGGAGAGTCAGATGGGATGCTTAAGAGAGCAGTGTTGCCACTCCTCAGCAAGTTCATGTCCACTTACCACGGGATCCAGCAATCTACCCACAAGAATTAAAAACAGACACGCAAAGAAACAACTGACGCAGCACTAATCACACGAGTCAGAAGGTGGAAACAATCCAAATGTCCATCCAGCGACGAATGGATAAACAGAAGAGGGTCTCTGTATACAATGGGACATTATTCAGCCATAAAAAGGAATGGAGCATGACACGATAACACGAATGGACCCTGAAGATAGCATGCTCAGTGAAAGACACCAGTAATAAGAAGTTAGATGTGGTATGAGTCCATTTACACGAAATGTCCAGACTAGCCAAGTCCATAGAGACAGAAAGTAAATCAGCAGTGACCAAGGGCTGGAGGGACAAGAGAATGGGGAGTGACTGCTGATGGGTACAGGATCTCCTTTTGGGTGAAACGAAAGATGATGTTCTAGAACTAGATAGTGGTGGCAGCTGTACAACATTGTGAATGATCTAAAAAAAAGTCGTTAATGGTAAATTTAATGTTATGTGGATTTTATTTTAAAATCAGGTGACAGGGCCAGCCTCCTGTGGCTAAAATGGTAAGGTGTAGTGTCCACTGCTCAAGTTGCTCTCACTGGCTGGGGCACCTGTCCTCAGCTGCTGTACGTTTGGGCTACTGGTGGCTCATAAGTCCACACTTCTCCAAGAAGGCAATGGCTCACTGGCATGAGTCATAAAAGGCCATCCTCTGTCTCCAGGTGGGACCAGCTTCATGGGGCAATTCATGCTCCAGAGTCCCCCGTGAGACCCCTCTCCTGACTCCCCATGCCCCTGCTCCTGAAGCTCTGCTTCTGTGGAACCTTCTAAAGGTACCAGGAAGGCTGTTCTGAGATGGGAACTTCCGTGCTGAGAAGAAACGAGAAGGGACAGGCCACGTGAAGACCAAGGGGGACGTATTCCGGGGTGGCACTGTCCAACAGAGCTCTGTGAGGCTGCAGGTTCTAGACCTGCCCTGTCCCCACGGGGTTCAGAAGCACGTGCCCGGCAGCGAGTTCAGCTGAGGAACTGAACTTCCAAGTGTGTTTCCTTTTAAATCCTTTCAGTGTAAGTGGAAGAGGCAGATGCAGCTGGTGGCTGTGGCGAGGGGCAGTGGCATCTGGCTTCCAAAAACCAGAGAATTAATTGCTTGTGTTTTAAGCCACCCAGCTGGCGGTCATCTGTTACAGCAGCCCCAGGAAATGACTATACTAGGTGAGCTGTGATGGTCACTCGGTTATGGGGCTGTGCCATGGAGCACACCTCTCGGGGAGAAGGACAATGACATTGTGCTCAGGACTGGGGGTCATGCTGCTGGAAGGACCCACGCTGACATCAGGGTGAGCCTCCCTGTGGCAACCCCAAGCTAGAGAGAGGTGACAGAAGCAGTCTGGACACCCTCCTCTCCTTGGCAACCTCTAGACCAGCATTGTCCAACAGAACTGTCCACAGTGACAGAAATGTTCTGTTCTGTGCTGTCTGATACGGAAGCCCCTAGCCACACCAACCACTGACCACTTGAAAGGAGGTTTGTGGAAGGAAGGAAATGAATTTTAAATTCTATGTTACTTGAAATTCAAATTTAAATGGACAGTCATCCTAGGGAATGGGCAGGGATGGGACCTGAGTGATTAGAGAGGGTCAGGAGAGCAGGGGTCACCTGTAGGAAGAAGAGGACAATGAAGGCTCGGAGGTGGCAATGAGGAGCAAGGAAGGTCATGCACAGATGAGGTCAATCAGTTGCCAGAGAACAGAGACAGCCTGAGTCCCATTATCTGCTCATTTCCTAACTCACTCATGCACACACAGACATGCACATATTGCATACTCATTTGCATGTATATAGTGCACACTTAGATGCATATAGCATGCACACATGAGTGCACATAGCATGCATACACATACATAAATATAGCACACATATAGACATGTAGCATGCACACACGTGCACATAGTTCATAGTCACATGCATATAGAACACTCATGCATGTGTATAGCGTGTATACATACATGCATATCATGTGTACACATAAATATAGCATATGCACACATACAGAAATGTAGCATGCATACATACATATACATGCACATGCACATAGTGCATACTCACATGCATGCATATAGCACACGTATGCATATAACATGCACACATGCATGCACATAGCATGTGTACACCCATAAATATAGCACATACACACATACAGGCTTGTAGCATGCACACATACATACATATACACATGCACATAGTGCAGACCACCATGCATGCATATAGTGTGCACACACGTGTGCATATAAGCATGCACACATGCATGCACATAGCATGCATTCACACATAAATATAGCACATGCACACAGTACACACACAAACACAGAGATATACATATACACACACACTGCCTGGGGCTCCTGATCCTTACATGTTCCATCCATGTTTCCTGTTTCCCCCCTAGGTGGCACCACTGGTGGACAGGAGGGAAGGAGCTTGTTCAAGAGCAGTAGGTCCCCTAGGATAACATCTGGTCACTCCCCTTACCCCCTGTCCCGTGTAAGTCCCCTGGAGTGGACAAATGGGTTATGAGAGCCCCATGCCCCAGGGGGGCTGGAGCCCAACCTGAGTGGCTCAGAAGCTAGGGAGGGTGGAAGACAGATCAGGGGATCCCCCCTAACCACTCACCCAGGACCTGGACCCCTTCCAGCCCAGCTGGGGTGGGATCCAGACCACACAGCACCCACTTCTAGGGGTGAAGACCTTCCAGGCCAGCAGCAGTCTAAGAAGCAGGCAGCCAGGCCTTCAAGTTCAAAGCCGGGCATCACTTTCCCTGCCCACCCCCAGCTTTTGTTTCCTAGGTGATTATCTCAGGTAGTAACTGGGGCTGTGCAAACATCATCAGATGGAACCACCCAGCCTTTTCTCTCACAATCTCTCTCCTCCATCTCTTCATCTCTCGTCTCCACATCTCTCCACATCCAGGCTCAAGAGGAGAGCAAGCCTAGGTTGTGGGGGACTGGTTACACAGCAAAAGAGAACGGATGAACAGTCAAGTGGCCTGCCCAAGTCACACAGCACGTCACCAAAGACAACCCCCCATGTCTCACCTTCCTTCTTTGCCTGGTCACCATCCCATCCCAAGCTCCCACCCACCCATGCTCACAAATCCCTGTTTCTGGGGCTGCATGAGCTCTTCACACCCTCTCCTGTGAGGACACCCTTTGTCCACAGAAGCAGCCCTTCCTTAACTAAAAGGGACAGGTGCTATCAAGCTATTCCAGTGGTTCACAAGGGAGAACTTCACAAAGATGGAGAATGAGTGAGCTGTGGACTAAATGCTGAGAGAGAGAGACAGACAGACAGACAGAGAAGCAGCCATGGGCCTGGGTCTCTCTCCTTAGCTTTGAAGGGAAAAGTTGGGGGTTCCCAGAGTACAACAGAGCTACAAACCATCCTTGGTTGAGGCAGCTGAGAAGGCTGCATTGCAGAGAGGCGGGCCTTCCTTGTGATGAGAGGCTATCAGTGGGACGCCCAGAATTCCAGACCCTCTTTCCCAGGCCCCTGATTTCCTGATTGCTGGGGAGTCCATTTGTTCAGACCTGGGTTTCCTGGGAGTTCTGGAGACTCCCCCCACCCCCTTCCAGCCTCCACCACTCACTTAAATTGGGGGATGTCCCTGCACAGCTCCACACTGGGGCGCCGGGTTCTGCACTCCAGCCTCGTCTGTGCTACCTTCAGTGGGGACTCCTTGGCCATGATCGACCTTTCCAGCAGCGTGATGGTGTCCTCGACCTGGAAGATCTCCTGCAGCGTCTGGTGGGGGGACATGCCAGGTGTCATGGAGGAAACGTGGGTTCAATCAGCTCAACGTGGGGTCAGATGCCTGAATGACTCCCTTCCCGACTGTAAACACCTATTGGGCAGGACCTCTCTCTTGCTAGGATGACATCGAGGAGTAGCTTCAGCTCCTCGCACACCTCCCAGGACACCGAGGAGGGCCAGGTGCCAAGGCTGGTTTGGTTTTCAGTCTCCAATATGCACTGGTGTTACTAGGTTGACCAGATGTACCGTTTTCAAGGGGACAGAAAACAATGGCAGTGTCCTATTATTAAATGGGATGTCAGGACAGCTTAGTCTCCCTGGGCTAAATTCAAGGTGTCAGTAGGCTGATCAGACATACAATCAGCCTTGAGTTATAGCCCATTCATGTTCAGGGGAGGGAGGCAAAGGGAGGGAGGGAGACAGGCCTTTAAGATTAACACAGATAATCCTGGACAGTTACCTAATTTCTAAACCCACTTCCATCTGAATCAATCTGGATCATTGTACATCCTTTTTACAATGCAGAGTTTAACTTCCTAATATAATAATAACCAGGTCAGTAAATAAACAAGAAAGGGGGAAAAAAGGAAGGGAGGAGAAAGGAAAAAGGGAGAAGCGGGGAGACAGAGACTCAAGTTTTCTATTTATCTGTGGAAGGATTTCCTTCAACATCGTGTCACCATTATGCCCTGCAACTGATCAAAGTACAGGCCCCAGGAAGGGACCGGAGGAGCAGCTGGGGACTGGGAACATTCTGTCCATCTTGATCTAGGTGGAGGTTTCGCAGGTGTAAATGTAGCCCCTCCCTCCAGAAAAAAATCATCTTTAAAACCCATTAAGCTTTTTTTTACACTTTATTGTAATATTGATATACAGAGGCTGTCCGGAAAGTGTCCCGCCATGTCATATGACACAGAAACATTTATGGCTGGATTTTTTTTTCCGGACAGTCATCGTACCTCAAGAGAAAACAAAGCTAAAATTAGAAAAAGGTCCATCTCCAGAAAAGATTGGCAAAATGTCGATATTCATGCTGGGTACTCGGGGGTCTTCAAGAGGGGTCTCTCTACTCCTGTGTCTTTGAAATTTTCCATAATAAAAAACGAGAGAGCCAGAGGACACATAAAGAACAGGCCAACCAGCACAGCCCATCAGCAGAAGGAACCCCAGCTGGCACTTAGCCAACCTGAAGCACACACAGAATGGGGAGTACTAAACGGACGTCACCTTCTGCTGCCGCCATCACCAGCGACCTTAGGTCTGCGAGCAGTTCAAGTTTTCATGCCCCCCTGCTACCAGCAGGCTCTTTGTGGGTGGGCTGTGCCCACTCCTCCCAGACTGGGCAGGGCCCAATGGTGAGATTGCATGTGCTCTATTCCTGACAAGCCTAGAGCTGGCACCTGCCACCGCACCCCATGACATCCTTCCTTTGGCTGTTTGTTTGCCTGTCTCCCTCACTAGCATGGAAGCTCTGAGAAGCCAGGGGCCTTCTTGTGTCCATGCTATGCCCCCCTCTGCCAGGAACAGTGCTCAGCGCAGCGTGAGGACTGCAGGTAAAATACAGGACACGCAGTTCAGTGTGAATTGCAGATCAATAAGAAAGCATCTTTTAGTACATTGTTTCAGCTACCGTGTGATCTGAAACTCACCCTGAACTGGACATCCCAAATCCTTATTTGCTAAATCTGGCAACTCTGCTCATAGTAGGAGCTCAGTAAACATTCACTGAATAAATGAATGAGTGAATGAATGAATGAATCACAGTGGCCTCTGGAAGTCTAGATTTTTAGCTAGCTCCCTGATGGTCCTTACACCCACTGAGATTTGAGAAGAGTGTGCCCTAATATCCATATGGTCCTGTCCCTCTCAGATTTTGACATCAGGGAAAACTGTTTTACACATATTCACCAGTACAGAGGGTGCCAAAAAAATGTATACACATTTTAAGAAAGGAAAAAAGCTATATTAACATTGTAATACTCAATATATACCAATAACTAACGATGAATATAAGTCACATTTGACTTCTGCAATGACAAGAGGTGCTCAAAGCAGTGACCATCAGTATTTATGTGATACATTGATACCATCTTTTAAAATGTGTGTGCATTTTTTGGCACCCCATATAAGATTCAGCCCCCACCTTCAAGGACTTTACAGTTATGTGGTTTTTTCCCCTTTTTTGTGAGCTACAAGATATTCACGCATCATAACAAGTACCAGGATGACAATTTTAGCTGGGTTGGGCTCATATTCTATGAGTACCAAGAAATTGCTTACAAGACCCTTTTGTCCCCAAAGAATTAAAGTCCTGGCTTCCCTATTAGCTTAAGAAAAAAGCCTAGAAAGAGAGCATTTTGCTACTTCAAGAAGTCAAAAGGATGCCCATTTCCTACTGGGGGTGAGATGTGAGCAGCAGAATTACGGGAGGGCGGCAGGGGTTGTGGGGGGCTGTTTTGCCTCCTTCAAAGCCCACCAAGGAGGAAGGCTGGCCCCTCACGGGGTCGTCAGTGAGCCACACAGAACCCTCTGGAGCGATGCTGATCATATGATGGTTAAACATTATCCCCCCAAATATTCTGCGCCCTGCATGAGCTCCTGTGTAAGTACTCCAATGGGGGACACCTCTCTTTAGGCTGACCAGACATACTGTTTTAAACAGGACAGAAAACAACAATACTGTCCCCTTTCAAACGCTACCTCTGGCCAGCCTCCTGACACCCTGAATTTAGCCCGGAGAGACGAGGCTGACCACACGTACTGTTTGGAACGGGACAGGACTGTTGTTTTCGGTCCCATTTTAAATGGTTCGTCTGGTCAACCTACGTCTCTTAGAAACCCTGGAGATTTTTCTGAGAAACCTGCCCTTTGGGGGGAAGGGGGAGGTGCCACAGATATGCAAAGATCAGGAAGTACTGTTCAGCCTAGCACAGAAGGAAATCAAGCCTTCTATATGTGAAAAATGCTCTTTGGCACCACATCTGCCAGTGTGGATCACAGCCCCCTCCTTTGCCAGCTAGATGTCCCTACTGGGAAAGGTGGGGCTGAGGTGGGGGGAGGGGGACATTATTGAGAGTTTAGCTGCAGATGGTCCACCAGAGAGACCATGGAGGCCAACTGCCAGCAAAGGGCTGCTGCTAGGGGCAACTTCAGATGCGCCAGCCAGTGCTCTGAGGCTGTGCTCATCTTGGTTTCTTTTGTTCACTCAGTCCACCCTCTGGCCCCCAACTCCAGCCTTGGCCAGCCTCCCTGGAGGCCGGCAGCTTTACAAAAGGCCTGTCTCTTGAGTCTAGGGAAAAACACGGACAGTCATTCCTGTGTTCAGTCATTTTCTTATTCACTACTGATTCACTCATGGACGCAACAGATGCTCTCTGAGCACCTATTAAGTGCCAAGTTCCACTCTAGGCAGTGGACAGCATGGCGAACAGCTGTCCTCCTGGAGCTTACATTCTAGTGGATTATTCACTCATTTGCACCTTTAGGCAACAAACATTCATTAATCACTGACAAGCCCTTACTAAGATTTGACTGCTTTCTTTAGCATCACAGAAGTTCAAGTTCCTTCCACTCCCTCTGTTAAAAACACATATAGAATGCCTTTAGTGTGCAGGACATAGGTGAGGGACACAGCCACATAAGAGGCATCCAATACATGTTCATTTCAGGTCTCCAGGAACTCCAGCGCAAGCACGGTGGAGGGACAGGGACACAGCAACACAAGGAATGAAAGCCGCTGAAAAACTGAAACATCAATTATGTTTCAAACCTGCTGACCCCTTGGATGGACCTCTCGGGTGCTGCCAGCCTGTCTGGAGCACCACCTCACACCTGCTCATCTCCCTTGATTGACAAACAGCAGCTGTGGGACCAAGAGGCTTCTGCCGGCAACAGGCTCTGACTACACAATCTAACAGGCCTGCTCTGCTTTCGTTATGCGTGTCTTTCTAGCTACCCTCTACTTGGGACAGGCGTGATTTGTTTTCCATTGATAGAAGTGATATAAACACATTTCCAATGAATTAAGCATTTTTCAGTGACTCGATTTAAACAGAAATACAAAGTTAATAACAGCCCAGGTAGCACGTGGCTACGGCAAAATTGGGAAGGTGGCCCAGGAGTGACTGAATTTCGGAAACCCCGTATAATGTTGTGTCTCCTAGGTAACAGATACAGCAGGTGAGAGAAGCAACGGGGGACTGGGAGGCCAGGTGGGTGGTGACAGGTGGAGCAAGGATGCTAAGGGGCAGAGGCCCTGTGACGTCCCTGGTCTCCCCTCTCCTTCTCAAGGTTGTCATCTGGTGGTGTGCGGGAGGGGAGGTGGGGCCAGGACCTACCGTCCATTGCTCATTTCTCCATACCACCACCCCGTCCCCGGCCGGCCTTTCTTGAGTAGGCCTGCCTGCGGGTTTTCCAGAACCGTAGGTGTTTTCCAGAATTGGATGTTCTAGAACCATTCGATGACTCACAGCCAAGGCAAATCTGCTCAGGCAGGTATAGACTCTGCCAAAAATGTTTCCCATAACCTCTCTCTTTCACAGCCAGGTCCTCTTCATTAGGAGGGAGAAAAACTCTCTCTCTCTCTCCCTCTCTCTCTCTCTCTCTCTCTCTCTCTCTCTCTCCCTCTCTCTCTCTCTCTCCCTCATACACACATGCGCGCGCACATGCACACTCTGTCCGGCCAGACTATGCACCTCCAGAAGCCCTAGGAGCCGTGACTCAGCCTCCAGAAGTGTGAGGAAGGTGACCCTCAAGGGCCAGGAGGCAAAGACTAGGAGCTGACCATGGGCAAGGGCTAGAGACAGAGCAACCTTGATCTTCATGCTCAGGAGGAAGCTACGGATTTGCTCAGTGCCAACACAGGCTCCAAGTACCAGCCTTGTCCACTGAGATCTGAGCTCTGTGTCAGGGAAGCCCCTGGACCCGAAATTTCATGATGTTCCCTGAAAGAACAGACCCAAGTCTAAGAGGGTGACCCACAAATCCCAGCACACCCACTTCTGGGTATACACTGTAGGATCTCTTCAGCCAGGGCCACTGGGATCCATAATTTTAAATTGATCCATCAGTAGGTGCTCAATGAATGGACACTTGCCCCCTGGATAGAGAAATATACGCCATGGTGTTCGGTTCAGACAAGAGTACAGATGCTGCTATCAGACTGCCTGCAAATCCCAGACCCAGCACATCCAAGCTGGGTGACCTTAGGCAAGTGTCCTAAACTCTCTGAGCCTTTCTAGCAGAACAGTAAAATGGAGATCATAATCATGCCCACTCCATAAAGTGGAGATGAGGCAATTACCATATTTTGCCGTGTATAATGCGCTCTCGTGTATAATGCGCCCCACGTATAATGCATCCCGTGTACAATGTGTCCCGTGTATAATGCATCCTGTGTATAATGCGCCCCCTGTATAATGTGCTCTCGTGTATAATGTGCCCTGTGTATAATGCGCCACCTGTATAACGCGCCCTGTGTATAATGCGCCCCCTGTATAATGCGCCCCGTGTACAATGTGCCCCATGTATAATGCGCCCCGTGTATAATGTGCACCCGTGTATAATGTGCTCCCATGTATAATGTGCTCCATGTATAATGCGCTCCTATGTATAATGTGCCCCCGTGTATAATGCGCTCCCATGTATAATGTGCCCCGTGTATAATGCGCCCTCATTTTTGGCCCAAACTTTTGGGGGAAAAAATTTTTCGTTTTAATTTTTTAATTCCAACTTTTATTTGTTGGTATTTAGGGACTTTTCTTTGTATTATAAAGGAGTTTTAGCATTTGTTTTATAACATAACTCATATATGGAATGTAAACCTGAAAGCAACAAAGAAACAAAAGCTCATGGACACAGTCGATAGTTTAGTAGTGTAAAGGAGGAGGGGGTGGGGGACCAGGGAGGGGGACTCAAATGCAGAGTGATGGAAGGAGAACTGATCTGGGTGGTGAACATAGAATGCAACACACAGGCGATGGATTACAGAATTGTACACCTGGGACCTATGTAACTTTTATTAACCAGTATCACCCAATAAATTTAACAGTAATACCACCAATTATCGTATTCCAGGGGATTATTTTGCATACGGATATATCATTATTGATTTCTAGAGTTACACTTGTAACTCAAAGGCATATATAAGAGTTAAGAACATTTAAATAGATACGAAATTAGCACTACCCACGTCAAATGCGCATCATTCCTCACAAATTTGGGCAAAACGCGGGGGCGTGCCTTGGCTAGGAGATCTTAGAACCCTCAGCTCAGCGGGTGTGTGCACACCTTCACCGGGGCACGCAGCTGGTGAGACACACTCACTCCTCTGCAGACACACGCAGAGCCCTGGTGCCCATTCCTGCTCTTCATCACGCAAGCGTGCGTGTGTGAGCGTGTGTTTCTCCCACAAACACGCCCGGAAGGTGCCACAAGTCGTATGCCGCTTGGCCATCTCCCCTCGGCCTAGTAATCCTTCCTCCCTCCCCTCCCCCTCTCCTCTCCTTTCCCTCCCTTCCTCCCTCCCTCCCCTCCCTCTTCTCTGCCTTCTCCCCACGCCCCCTAGTCCCAGAGTTCTGCACAGGCTGCGCAGAGCCCCAGAACCCTCCCCCGCCCACCTCTCAGTCCCCAGGGAGGTTAACCTCTCCGCTCCCACAAAGCCGACGAACTATGGAGAACAGACGCTCCTCCGCGCTGGGCTCAGCCCGCTCACCCGGGCGGCTGGGCGGCGCCGCTGGGGGATTGGCCCAGGGGGTCACCCCATGGGAGGAGTCTCCGCTGCCCGGCCCGAGCTGGAGCTCCGCGGGGAAGGCGGCGGTGGGAGTGGGGACCCACTTCTAGGGCTGTGTGCTGTCAGTCCAGACTGCCAGGCTGGGGAGGAGGAGCCCTAAGCCGTCCACGTGCCCAGCACGGGGAGCAGAGCCGGTGGGGTGGAGGGGCAGGTCACTTCAGCTCACCGTGTGGTCACACAGGTTTCAATTCCAGCTCCTAATCTCCCACCGCGTGACCTTGAAGAGGGTCACTTAACCTGTCTGTGCCTCAGGCAATCATGTACCATCGTCTATGGAGCCCCTTCCCTCAGCAGCCTCTTCACTCCATAACCCCTTCTACAGGCCTTGTGTGGGGCGCATGTTGTCTTGCCTGCCAAACCGGCATCATCATCATCATCATAACTCCCCCACAGGGTTGCTGTGAGGATTAAATGAGATATGTGTAGAGTGCTTAATCGAGTGCCTGGCCTCATGCGCACCCACGTTTGTGGCCCAAATTTTCAGGGGAAAAAATCTTTCATTTTAATTTTTTATTGCAAAATTTTATTTGTTTACATGTAGGTACTTGTTTTTTGTATTATAAAGGAATTTGAGTGTTTATTTTCTAACTATGGTACAAGAAATTTTATTAACAAATAATTACAAAACAAGAACAGATACAAGGTACAAGAAATTTTATGTTAAAAAAACGACTACTGTATTCCAGGGTATTATTTTTCATGTGGATATCGTTACTGATTTCTAGAGTTACACTTTTAACTCATAAGCATAAATAAAAGAATTAAAAAGACATATAAATATGGAATTAGTACTACCCATGCATAATGTGCATCCTTACTTTCCCCCCCATAAATTTGGGCAAAAAAGTGCTCATAAGACCCAGCAAAATACGGTAAATTCCGGCAGACCTCCAGTCCAGGGCTTGGACTCAACCTTTATCAACCCACTTATTTGAGGGTAAGGGGTCAAGCAGGGGTTTGCCTGTGCATTGGAGGAGGAATGTGCTCTTTATAGCACCCCCCAACCCCACCAACCAAAATTTTTTGTTAACCATTCCCCCTTCTAGTGTATTCCCAGCGCCAGGGCGCCTTGGAGGTAGAGCCCTGGGTAAGAAGTCAGGAGCCCATCCAAGTCCTAACACAAACCAGCTGCGGAACTCACAGCCCCAGGCTGCGCGGAGCCCGTTTCTTATCCAGCAAATGGGGACTTGAAGCCCATGCTTCCTCTCTGACTGCGGTGCTGTAAGGGTGTCGAGATGGGGCAACCTGCTCTATACCTGCCCCAGTCCATCATCAATCTTCCACGCCTGCCCAGAGCCACATCCTCCAAGATCAGCCTGTGACCCATTAGCTGCAGGTATGGCTGTGAGTGTGTGTGTGTGTGTGTGTGTGTGTGTGTCTTCAAGTCAACCCCCTTCTGATGGCTGGAGTGCCAATACACAGCCTTCTGGAGCATCTTGTTCTACACGGTGGACACATTTTTCTATAAAGGTCTGGGTGATAGATGTTTTAAGCTTTAGGAGCCATATGGTCTCACAACTACTCAATTTGCAATGCATTGCAATGGCCACAAACAATGCATAAATGTATGGGGTGGGGGGAGGGGCATGTCTGTGTTCCAATAATGCTTTATTTATAAAAAACATGCGGAGGTGGGACAGATTTGGCCCTGGAGCCAGTAGTTTGAGACTCCTGCTGTAGCCCATCACAGAGGAAGTCCTAATCCCTGTAAGTAAACTGCCCACCTCGTTCAAGGCTTCATCTTTCTACTCAAAGCGTGGCCCAAGGTCCAGCATCGCTGGCCTCTGAGTGCGTGCTAGAAATGCAGAATCTCAGGCCCCACTCCAGACCTAACATATTTAAAAGGGTGATCATATGCACATTAAAGTTTTAAGGCAGAGAAGGATGTGGTCAGGTTTACAGTTTGAGGCAGATCTCTGGCTGCTGTTTGGAGGAGGGGCAGATGGGACAGAGGCAGAAAAATAAAAGGCCAGTGAGGACTGAGAGGCAGGAGGGGGCCACACCCGGGCGGGGTGGAGAGATGCAGAAGGAACAAGGTCACAGGAGTACGCACAATAAGCAAAATGGGGAGCACTGGGGGGCGTGGGCTGAATGATGAGAGGGCAGGTGTCACAGGTTTAAGCCCTCCCAGGCCCTGAATCAGATAGGAGCCACCAGCCGGCCTTCAAATGCCAGCATCACACTGCAGGGCATGTGGTCTTGGCAAACAGCCAGATGTCGAGCCTCAGTTTCCCCATCCGTGTAATGGAGATAATCACAGTGTCTACTTCAGAGGTGACTGCGAGCATTGATTTAGATACCTGTGTTTAGCACTGTGGCAGGCACTCACAGATCTGGGTTTCTCAACCTCAGCACTTCCTACCTACCCATCCACCTATCCTCGTACCCATCTAGCTTCCTACTTACTAACCTTTTTCTTCCTTTTCTTTTTAATCAAACCTTAACGCCAGGAGGCCAGGACTTCTCAACATCGACACTACTGACATTTTGGGCCGGAGACTCCTTTGTTGTGGGGGCTGTGCTGTGCACTGTAGGGTGTTTAGCAGCATCCCTGCTTCAACCCACTCGATGCCAGAAACACCACAGCAGTAATGTCTCTAGACATTGTCAAATGTCCCCCGAGGTGCGAACTTGCCCTGCTCAAGAACCACCAAGCTAGACGTTACTTATTAGTATTGTCATTATTAGGCTGTGCTGGTGGGATAATGCCTGGAGCAGGACACCTGGATTCAAATCCTGGCTCTGCCATGTACTAGCTGGGGCAGGGGGAGGGTACACTTTTGGCAAATCATTTGTCCTCAGTTTCCTCATCTATAAAATGGGGCAATAATGATCCCTTCTACAAAGGGCCATGGGAGGGGAAGATGAACTAACGAAGGAAAGCATTTGGAACTATGGCCACACGTAATCAGGCTAATACTTTTGTGGTTATGGTGATTTTCTTTCTCTTCTTTCTCCTTCTATATGCAGTAGGATGGCAAAGTAGACTGTGACCATCCCCCCTCAGCCCTTGTAGGGACCAGCTGAGGGCAAACCCCAATCCCTGGAGTGGGGAAAGGGTGAGGTCCACAGTGGAAATGGTCTCAGGCCAAGTCTGGAGTGCCAAAGGCCACTGCCAGGTCTGCCTCGGAGAAAAGCAAGCCCAGCTCAGCGGAAAAGTGTACCAGTAGTCTTGGCTGGAATAGAAATCCACCCCAAAAAGCCTTTCAAAGGGGGGTTGTGTTTGGCAGGGTCCTTTGCCATGTAAAACTATCTGCCTGCGTCTTGTCTTGTGACAGCAGAGAAAGCCTCTAAGGCCAGGAAATGATTTTTGATGTGGAGGGGAAAAAATAGGTTTAGCAGCTCCAGCCAGCTTTAGGCTTCTGGATGCTTTGTGCAACCTTGCAAATTTATTGTTTTCCAAATTGCACGAAGCCAAGGAGTTTCCAAGGAAATGCCTGGCTCAGCGCAGCCTCCCCAGCTCAGGAAGGGACAAGGCAGCTCAGTATCCTTTTTCTGGTCAAATGGTGGGAGAGTTTCAAGTGCAGTGGAGCCTAGGAGCAAGCAGAACAGGAGAGGAGCCCTCCAGAGGGACCCTGCCTGAAAGGCAGGATGGGAAGCCTCCAGGGCAGAGTGTCCCAAACTTGACACTCATAACTTTCTGGGCCACAACTTCTTTGTTTGGGGGCTGTCCTGTGTCTTGCAGTGTTTACCAGTGTCTCTGACCTCTCTACTCACTGTACATTGCCCCACCGACACCGAGTTGGGACAGCCATGATGTCTCAGACATTGGCCAGTGCCACCCACTGGGGAATAAATTCACCCCGGGTGAGAACTACCGCTCTGGAGGACAGATGTGTGTAAGCCCTGCTCACAGCTGTTTCTGCCCAGAGGTGGCCAGCTGCCATCAGAGGCTGCCAGGCCACAGGCTGCCTGGGGTCAGGGGTCCTGAAAGTCCAGGGTGGGTGGGGGCCTCATGCTAGACCGAGAGGACACGTGTGTGTGTGTATGAAAATTCACAGCAACCCACTATCAGGCCTTCGAGGGTCTCCTTCTTAATGCATCACAGTTTTTAATCGTGCATTGACTTATTTGTTTTAAACCAGTCTGCCACCCTAGAACATAAGCCCCCTGAGGGCAGGGATGCAGTTACATTGTATCCCCAGCACCTGACTCAGAGTCTAGGACACAGGGTGTGCAAATATTTGCTTCAGGGAGGGAGGGAGGGAATGAATAGGCATCTGCTGCAGGCCTACTCTTGGAAGACTGGGTAAAATTCAGATGGTGGTCTGGGATGGAGCTTGGGGCTTTGCATTTCTAACAAGTTGCCAGGTGCTGCTGGTCTAAAGACCACACCTGGGGAACCGCTGATCTGAACGCTGAACTTCTGGCTATCCCTCTTGGCTGGGGAAAGTTTAATAGGTTGGATGCCCAGGCCACGCTCCAACCCACTGAATCAGAATCTCTACAGACGGGGCCCAGGCATCTGGGGGATTCCTGTGTGCAGCCAAGTTTGAGACCTGCTCATCTGTAGCCTCTCATTCGATCCTCACATCTGGTAGGAGTGTTCCTTAATAGATTAAGCAACTGAGAGTCAGAGGAGTGAGTTACTTTTCTAAGATCCCTTAACTGACCGAAAATTCACCCCTGGTCTTTTGATTCTAGATACTATGTTCTTTCAGTCACTTTGCTTGTCCCTCCCCTTCAGCGGGTCATGAATCAGGCCATGGCTTCCTGCCATCTTCACAGCTAATATCCATTGAGCACTTCTGAGGTGACTGAGCCCGCTCTTATTCTGACAACAAATAATTTGCCAATCATTATTACTCCCATTTGAAAGAGGGGGGAAACTGAGGCACAGAGCGGTGGGGGAAACTGAGGCACGGAGCGGTGAGCCAGGAAGTGCAGGGATTGAACCCAGGCCTCCGCGCTACACCGTGGGGCTCAAGTTGCGGGTGGGGGCTGAACAATGTTTACTTAGAAGGGGAAGCCGGACCAGGATGAGGCAAGCAAATGCAGAAGCCAGGAGTGTAGGCAGCAGGCTGGGCAGCAGGTCTCAAGCGGGCACACAGCCAAGGACCCGAAGGAGGACAAGTCACAACTTCAAAGACGTCAGGAGACTGCTGGGACATACCCACACCCTAGAGATACCCAGGCAACCCTCTGCCTCAGCCAGGATGCATTCATCTACCCTTCTTGTCTTACCAGTAACCAATCCCAGTGATTGTCCCGCCCACAGCTTCCAATCGAAGCATATGATTGGCTAATACTAACCGCACGGTCGGAAGAGGGAAGTGATAGCTTCCTTGAGTTATCGGTGGCATTCACAAAATGAGCTCAATATAGCCTCATTTGTACTGCCCCTCACCCTCACCTCACCCCCGCCATGCTGACCCCTGTTCATTCTCCCTGCCCCCTCCTATTTGGTCCTTCCAGTTTCCCGCATTTGTTGGCCACCTTCCCAGCTCCGGACCTTGGCTCTGTTTCCCTGGTTCCGGCAGCTTCTCTCCCATGTGGCCCAGTGTTGCTGTGGACTGATACTGGTGATGCACTCCCCGCATCTGAGCTCTTGTGGACCCTCTCGTGCTGGGTGTCCCCAGACACAATGATGAGACCTGAGTCCACGTGACACGGGGGGAGCCTTTGACTCCTCTTGGCACTCAGGTGAGGCTCAGGCGAAGAGACCTACCACAGGCAACCCTGAGGCTTTTCCTGAGTTCACTTGCCAAACCCACATACCATCTGTACACTTATTTCATGTTTTTCTTCAAATCAGCTCCCTTTTCGGCCTTTGACAAATGTATTTGAAATGAAATGTTTATAGGGAAGTGGAAAGCTCCTATCCGGTGCCATTAATAATGGGTGCCATAGAGTAACAATAGAGGAAATGAAAAAAAAGAAGTAGATTCTAACTAAGTTCTGTTTTCTTTCAAAGATTCAGAGCCTGCCTGAGGCTGGATGCCTGTTGTTACAAAGGGAGGGTGCAAATGAAAGAGAGCGGTTACAGACAAATTGGATCACATCAGTCTTGCTCCTGGACACTCTCAGAAAGATCGATGGAGAGAACTTGAAAAGAAAACTTTCTCACCAAGATGCAATGGTGTTTAAAGCCTGACTCGGGGAGTAGCGGGACGGGGGGAGCTCCACTTCCCCTGGGCTGAGCCAGTTAGAAACGAGGCAGTCAGTAGCTTGGCCTTGGCACTGGTGCTGGACAGGGTCCGGCTGCTTGCAAAGCACAAAAGCATTTCCCATTCCACAATGGGTTCCAGACCTCCTTGGACAAACACAGGGGCTGGCGGCAGTGCCTGCCGCCCTCCGGTCGCTGGCCGGCTGTGGGCCCTCACCCCTTAGACACCATGCCTCCTTGCCCTCACATTGCCTTCCGGGGGAAGGAGGTGGTTCTGTTGGTGTTAATGACCACTTGGAAGTCAAAACCCCATGGAAACTTCAGCATTAAGAGCAAAACTTTTCAAGGTTAACACTCTCAGGCCCTCTGTGGTCCGCTGCACTCTTTCTGTACCTGGCTGTGATTATGCATCTGCATTTCCTCTGATGGACAGGGCAAACTGTGCCAGTGGATGAGCCTGCGGACCAGGTGAGTGACGCAAATCAGTGAAGTGGGCCATGATGGCGGGGTGGGGACTGTGGCAAATTGCGGAGCCTGGGGGCTGTCCTAAGAGATGCAGTGGCCACTCAACTCCTCCCCTCTGTTCCCCTGTAGAAAAGTGGACTCAGAATTGCTGATTTGTCAAGAGATTCTAGAAATCTGAACTTACGTACACAAATGTTCATAACAGCCCCAAACGGGAAATTTCATGTCCTTCAGCAGGTAACTGGATAAACAAATTGTGGGATATGGACACCATACCCATGAGGGTATATCCATACAACACAATATCCATACCATACACACTGCTCAGCAATAAGAAGGAATAAACTAGGAATCTCAGGTAGGCTGAGTGTAAGACGCCAAATGAAATAAAAAGAGTTCATAGCATATGTCTCTCTTTATAGAAAATTCTAGAAACTGCTAACTAATCTACAGGGACAGAAAGCAGATCGGCGATTGTATTGGGAATGAGGGAGGGAGGGGCAGGAGGGAGAGGTGACAGAGGGGCACAAGGAAACCTTTTATACATTCCCTACCTTGAATGAGGTGGTGGCCTCATGGCCTATACATGTCAAATCTTCTCAAATGATACACTTGAAATATGTGCAGCTAATTATGCCTCAAGTATAAAGCTATCCAGAGAAAAATGGGAAGGGCCAAATAACATGTGGGCTAAGTTCACCTCCTGGACTCCTGGTGTTTAGCCTCTGATTTAAAGTACTCCATCAGCATTCACTTGGCATTCACCATGCTCCATGTATGTCATGAGGCACTATGATTGCAGAAGTGAGGAGTGCTGAGAAACTCTCATGGTGGCAGTGGTGCAGACCGGCCTGGTCAAGGTGAGGATGGTGACCCATAGAGACGGGCAGGCGTGACCCAGAGTCTGTTGCCTGCGCTCTCCAGCTAAATCTCTCAGGGTTTTCTAAAGATCTAAAGTAATTGAACTTTTCTCTGTAAATCTAGTTGGCCTGCTCAAGGATCAAATGCCAGCTAATCAGTTGGCAATATCAAAAGCAAACACAGCAGACAGCGAGGCAACAATCCAGGCAAGAGGTGGTGGGGGCTGGGGGTGGGGGAGCAGGGGAGGGAGTGAGAAGTGATGACATCGTGAGAACAGAAACAACCAGATTTGCTGATGGAGTGGATGTGGGGTGGGAGAGAAAGAGGCATCCAAGTGGATGCCAAAGTTTGGGCTGGAAGCCCCTGGAAGCCTCTGGAAGTCAGGGCCACCGACTGAGATGGGAGGGCTCCAGGTGGAGCAGGCAGGAAGGGGAAAGTTGGCTCCTGTTTACTGCCTCTGACTATAAAGAAAACTACAGCATATGTGGGTGAGCTGTTGAGAGGAAGCAGAAAAATCCAACTTACCATATTTTACCATGTATAATGCACACTTTTTGCCCAGACTTGTGAGGGAAAAATAAGGATGCGTATTATACATGGGTAGTACTAATTCCATATCTATATAAAGGTTTTTAAATTGTTTTATTTATGCTTATAAATTTACATAAAATTTCTTGTACCATAATATGTTAAAAATTCAATGTTAAAATTCCTTTGTAATACAAAAAACAAATACCTAAATATAAAGAAAAAATTTTGAATTAAAAAATTAAAACGAAAGATATTTTCCCTAAAGTTTGAGCCGAAAGTGTGGGTGCACATTATACAAGGCCTGACAATTAAGTTTGTGAAACTTGTCACTCTGTGTTTATGTTGGCAGCACTGTATGAACAACTTGGTAAGGTGTCATAACCTTGGTATATCTGTGTCTCACAGCTGTGTTTGTGTCAACATGTGGCAGTGTCTTGCTGAGTGGCGTTCATTGTTGTTGCGTATTCTTTGTGTGGCATTGCAAGGATGTCAGAACTTTAATTAGAGCAGCGAACAAACATTAAATTCTTGTTAAACTTGGCAGGAGGGGAAGTGAAATCATGGACATGTTAGTCCAAGTTTATGGGGATAATGCCATGAAGAAAACGGCAGCGTACAAATGGATTATATGTTTTTCTGAGGGTAGAGAAAGCCTCAATGATGAAGAGAGGTCAGGATGGCCAGTAATGAGCAGAACTGACGAAAACATTGCAAAAATTCGTGGAATAGTGCATCAAAATCATTGGCTGACTGTGAGAAGCATAGCAGACCAAGTAAGCATTGGTACAGAAACAAGTAGGAAAATCTTAACTGAATATCTTGGCATGAAAATGGTGTGTGCAAAAATGGTCCTGAAGGAGCTCACCAATAAACAAAAGCAAAGGAGAGTTGAAGTTTGCCAAGACCTTTTGGAGAGGCAAGATGATGTTTTGGGCTGTGTTATTACTGGTGATGAAACACAGGTGTACCAATACGACCCTGAAACAAAGTGTCAAAGTGCACAACAGAAGTCATCCAATTCTTCATGACCAAAAAAGTTTTGTCAATGCAAATCAAGAGCCAAAATGATGTTGCTAACCTTTTTTGATATCAGAGGGATGGTTCATTATGAATTTGTACCAACTAGACAGTCAACCAAGTTTACTCTTTGGAAGTGCTGAAAAGGCTGAGTGAAAAAGTTAGATAAAAACAACCTGAACTTTTAGGCAACTCATGTGTCTTGCATCACGACAATGCACCAGCTCACACAGCACTGTCTGTGTGGGAGTTTTTAGTCAGTACACACATAACTGTATTGGAACATCCTCCCTACTCACATGATCTGGCCCCCAATGACTTTGACTTTTTTTTTTTACGTGAAGATAAAGGAAATATTGAAAGGAAGACATTTGGATGACAGTCAAGTATATCAAGGGTCATACAACAACAGTTCTTATGGCCATTCCAGGAAAAGAATTCCAAAATTACATTGAAGGGTGGACTGGGCACTGCCATCAGTGCATAGCTTCCCAAGGGGTGTACTTTGAAGGTGACTACAGTGATATTCAGCAATGAGTTATGGAGCACTTTTTCTAGGATGAGTTCATGAACTTAATTATCAGGCCTTGTACATGGGAGCACATTTTACACAGCAAAATACAGTATCTGATCCTTTGATAACCTGTTTGAGGCCATGCTTCTGGCTTATCCTGAGCCCCTAGCTCCAACCAAGATGGGAAAATGAGATTGACTCAAGGACACACATTGCTTGGGGGGGGGGGTGGCAGAAACCCCCAAGGGGCATTTGTGATGAGGTCCCCAGGCCTGATGGAGGAATGCTGGGCATGGCTTGGAAGCTGGGAAGCAAAAAAACAATTAGAGAAAATCTGATAAGAATTGGAGGACTCAGGGCTTGCCTTTTGGAATATTCTGAGTCTGGAAGAAAGGAAGCAAGAGGGAGGAGGAGGAGGGAGGGAGAGAAAGGAAGGACACAGCTGCTGACCCAGATGCTTGTCAAAGTCAAAGCACTACCACCGGCTACTTCCTACCAGCCAGTTCAAAATGCAGGTTCTTAGGCCCAACTCCAGACCTGCTCAGTCAGAGTCTGCATTTTGATGCAATCCTCTGGTCACACTGGTGATGACGGCATACACTGTCACACATATTTGAGACACACAGGGCCTATATCACTGTTTTTCAAGAGTCAGGTTTTCCCTTGTCATCAACATTCCTGCCACATCCCCTCACACCACTTGCAACATAATTAACATTCTTTTCTTCAAATCAGTTCATTAAGCAAAACCCTTAAATGCATGTATTTAAAAATAAAACTGTCTAGCACTATTATCAGCAGAAAATCAGCTTGCCATAAGTGGAGATAACCATACAAATGCATGAAACAAGATGAAAGTAAAGCCATGTTACTTCAGCTCGGGCTGGACACTGCTCCCTGCCCCAAGTTCTCAGCCTGAGGCCCGTGCTCTCTGTGGAAATGGGAGATCGGCCAGATCCAAAGACATGAGGAAGGCATCCTAGCATCCGATCAAGGCGCTCCTCTTGCGATCATCACAGATGTTGACAGAGGATTGAACAAGGCAAAACGGCCTCACTGTGTAAGTCAATGCTATTAACACTGCGTCCATGTAACACACCTACTGTGGCTTCCCGATTTCAGAATCGGCGCTGTCGTACTGCAGTGTCCCTGCCCCAATACCTCTGTAACAGGGTGAAGAAGGGAGGGGCCGTAGATGGCAGAGGCTGCCCCGGGCAGCGTGAACAAGCTGGGCAGGGCACCTGATGAATCTCCCTTCCCTCCAGACTGAGGCTTCAGGGGCGGACAGGTGGCAGGCATCACTGATGCTAATTGACCACAATGGACAGAGCAACTCAAGCCGGCAGAGGTGGGGGTAATTGGTGGTAATGGGCCATAATGGGCCGGGGAAGAAGTATGTCTCCAGAAGTCAGGGATATAAATAACAGAAGGAGGGAAGGAGCTAGAGGGCACGTGATCACGGGGTTTGGTTCTCGGGGAGGAGTTGGCTGGGCCTGCTAGGCGCAGCAGCTGCTCTGGTGGCCAGCCCCGGTAGTGTGGCTGGAGGACATAGGCAGTCTTTGAGTGTGGGAACCCACTGTCCTCTCCGGTCACCAGTGCCCTGATAATAAACACTAATCCTATAACCCAACGCCCTGTGTTGTTCTATGGCTGAAGGGCGCAAGTAGCACTAGCTCAGACCTCCGCTGACGACTGGTAACATCTCCCGTAAGTCCTTGCATCTTTTCCCCACATTGAGAGTCCTCCCCCTAAAAAGCACATTCAAGCAGATGGGGACTTACGCTTATCTGGAGACACCCCCTCCCCTACCCCAGGGCCCCAGATCTCAGGAGGGATCACTACGCAAAAGCAGCAGCCCACTCTGGGGTCATCAAATGCTTCAGCCCTCTCTTCCAGCAGCGGTCACTATGACCAAGAGATGCCCCCAGAGTGCAAGGATGAGGACCTAGGGCAAGTTACAAGGTTTGGGGTGTGGCTTGGGGGATAAAATCCCAGGATCGTGGTGGATAGATAGCCAAGGCTGTCTATGCAGCCCAAACCACGGGGAGATTCAAAGTCTTCCCAGAGTGCCAGGTAGACCTGGCCTTTCATGGTGGATCCCTGTGACCACTGGGCCACCATTTAAATGCTTTGTAGCACAGGTAAGGATGAGGACCTAGAATGCTACTGAACTGTACACTTGACAGCAGTTGGTATGGACTGAACGTTTGTGTCTCCCCAGATTCATACGTTGAAACCTAATCCCCATTGTGATTGTAGGAGGTGGGGTCTTTGAGAGGTGATTAGGTCATCAGGAGCCTCAGGAAGGAGGTTAGTGCCCTTATAAAAGAGACCTCAGAGAGCTCCCTCACTCCTTCTACCAAATGAGGATAAGATGAGAAAAGATGACAAGATGACATCTCTGAACCAAGAAGCGGGTTTTCACCAGACACCAAATCTGCCGGCACCTTGATCGGGAACTCCCCAGTTTTCAGATAAATTTCCGATGATTATAAGCCACCTCATGTATGATATTTTGGTTATTATTGCCCACTGGACAGAGACAATGGCAATATTTTGGCTTTGTATATTTGACCACAAGAGAAAAATGATTTCTCCCCTACCAAAAAGATGCTCACTCATGCATCTTTCTTTAAAGGAAACATCAGTTCAAAAGTTGTCATTGTAGAGTCCTTTCCTTCATCACACACAGACTGAAGGCGTGTCTACTGAGCGCCAGGCAGTTATAGGAAGCAGTGGGGGATACAAGGTGGAATTAGGGTGCTGCTCTGGCACCCAGCAGGCTCTCTGAATTTATGGTGATTAGGGAGGACTCCCCCAGAGGTGTGAGAAGGGCAGGTTGGAGTAAGGGGGTAACAGGAGACAGTGATGCAATTAGGCAGTTGTTTTAGTCCTCAAATTCAAAATCACCTCACCCCTTAACAGCAGGTTCTGATGCTGTTAAAGCCCTTAAAGGTGAAAAGGTCACATTTTCAAAAGAGCAGAAAAGATCTCCTCAGACTCAGTTCCTGGGGCTCCCATACCACACCCACATGGTGTGGGGCTCAGCCGCATGGCCCTCGAAAGGAGTGAAGGGCCCCCCTGGGGGCCGTCCACAGCATTTTGGGTGCAGTGGTGACAGCCAGGCCAAGCTCCAAGCTCCATTTCCCAGCCAGCAAGGCAGATGTACCCCTAAATGCTTGAATCCTCCCTCGAAGCTCACAGCCCCTGCCGCCTTTTGGGCTGGATGAGTTATAGATGGCGAGATGGGAGAAGGGGACCCGGGGGTGGGTGGGCAGCTGGGCCGGACGCTGCGGAGACCACGGGAGGAAAGGGAGGGGGACAATGGTCCTCGGGCGCATCTTGCTTACTGACCTTCGCCAGCTCCATCTGCAGCTTATTCTTGACGTCCGTCACCTCGGAGATGCGGGCCTTGAAGGCCAGGTTGGTGTTGGTGAACTGCTTCCACATCTGATCCGACAAAGTCTCGAAGAGGTTCTCGGCCTCCTCCCGCAGCCGGATGCAGCTGGCCCGCATGTTCTGCGAGTGCCTGATGTTGTCGTTGCTGAACTTGGCCCAGGTCTCGGGCACGGAGACCCTGCAAGAGACACAAAGGCGAACTGAACCCCGGCGAGGGTCGGGAGTCTGCGGCAGGTCCTGGAGGTCTCCCAATCCAGGGCTGCTCAGCCTCGGCACTCTCGACATTTGGGTGGGAACCCTTCTCTGTGGTCGGGAGGGGGGCATCCTGTGCACTGTAGGATGTTTAGCAGCATCCTTGGCCTCTACCCACTAGACGCAAAGAGCAATGCCTCTCTTTTAGTTGTGACAACCAAAAAAAGTCTCGAGACATTGCCACATGTCCCTTGGGGGGTGTGGGACAATGGCTCCCAGTTGAGAACCACAAGGCTAATCCAACCCCCCCCTCATTTTACAGGTGAGGCCACTGCAGCCTAGAGACAGCAGCCGATTTCCCGAAGGGCCTTGGGTAAGTTGTGAGAGGGGAGAAATCTGCCCCCAAAATCTCTTTTCTGTGACACTTCCTCCACCACCGTCACCAAAACCTCGGAGACAGGGAGCGGGATGCCAGGGGCGGAGCCCCTTCCATTCAGGGATCAGCGTGTGACCGTGCTACTCCTGCTGACTTATTTGCTCAACGAAGGTGCCATGAACCCCTACCACGTGCCAAACCTTGTTCGAGGCACTTGGGACAGAGCCATAAAGAGGAGCACCACCATCCTGTCCTCGTGGTGGTAAATTCCCAGTGGAAGGAGACAGACAATGAACAAAGATGTTTCCACATAGTGTTGAGTGCTACAGAGAAATTTAGGGCCCGGGTGATGAAAGAGAGACACAGCGTGTGGCCATGATGTGTCAGTCAAGGTCGCAGAAAGAAATACACGGAATTTATACTCAGGGAGAGCTCAGGTGCTCACGGACTAGCAATGGCACAAAGTCGTCACCACCCCCTGCTGTGAAGGGCAAAAGGAGAGGGACAGGTAGGAGAGAAGCAGCCCCGGAGAACCAAAGCCAGGGAGAGGGGGAGGGAGGGTAAGTCCCCAAAGTTTCTCTCTTCCTGCCCTCCCTGTGTCTCCTGCTGATGTCCCTCCTATTGGCTGAACCCATCTAGAAAAACCTCTGTAGCTAGGGAGTGAATCTAGGGGCTGGATGGAGACACAGGCTACATTAGAAAGTGCAGGCAGGGAAGGCTGCTCGGAAGCGGTGACTCCAGGGATTCCGTTTAGACAACAGAAAGCCCTTCTTGCCCCTAGTAAATACTTGCAAAAAGCACCCAACAAGCACCAGTGTTGTCCCCTGGGAAGGCTCCGAGAGGGAGGGACGCGCATCTTGTTGAGCTGGTGTCACTTCCTGGGATAAAGAGAACTCGATCCCTTTCCAAGGTCTTTTCTAGCCAGGAAGTCACCAGTTTTTAAACAAAGCCAATTTTTATTCTCAGGCCGTAGGAAAAAAAAAAGAGACTGGATTTTCTCAACTAGAAGTCTCTTTTCAGACGTTGTAAAGCCCATTAAGATTGCATGAGGAATAGAAATTTTTAAAAAAACATGTGAGGGTCCAGCAGAAGTAATATCCGGACTTGAGTTATGGTTTTATGACAAAATCATAACCATCCATGCTTCTGATTTTGTAATACAAGATTTTATACAGATTGACTCCCAGCTCATAAAAAAGGGGGGCATCGTCCATGTAACTGTAAGCACGTATGGCTGTGATTCTGTCCTAAAATTCTAACTCAAGTCTGGGCGTTACTTCTGCCAGGCCCTGTATAATACGTGACTGTTTCGTCTAGTTTGGGCAGGAGTTAAAAATCAAGCAAACAGCAGGGGTCTCGGCCTTCTGGAGATGGAAGAGGGCACTGAGTTTGGATCCAGAGCTTTCGTCCAACAAAGACTTGAGGCTCAGAGAGATGAAGTGTCTTTCCCAAGGTCACACAGTGACTCCCCGTCAAATGAGGAAAAGAGGAGGCGCCAAGGACAGCAGATGATCCCCCCACTGTGGAATGGGACGCTGTCGAGGCAGCCTCTCAGCCCTGGCTCTCCTCTGGAGGAGACCCCTGAGCTCCACAGAGAAAACAACCAACTCAATCACATTATCTCTGGGGGGAATGAGCCAGAGGCAGCCAGGCTTCTCGCAGGTGGTATACCTTAGTGGGGGGATGTGTTTACTGGAGCCTGGGCAGAGATAGCAGGCTTTTGGGGGGAGGCGGGAAGATGCCATGACAAAACATACAGGTCCAGTGTCCATGGGGGGCTCAGCTCATGGTTCTGCTACTTGCTGTGTGAGTTTAGGCCAGTCACTTCACCTCTCTGAGCCTTAGCCTCCTCACTGTAAAACAGATCATACTGGTGCCTACTGTAGGGGCTGAGTGACTAAGTGTGAGACCTCTATAATGGTACCTGACAGTAGTAAGGAAGCTTGATACATGTTCATTATTCATGAGACACCATGAGCCAAGCTCTCAGCGCAGTGCCTGCGACATAGCACACACCAGGTAAAAGGCACCCACTGTCACCATCACCATCACCATTACCGGCGCCATCAACATCATCACCATCGCCTCATCCATGGCAATGAGAACTTCAGTGAACAGAGACCTGCAATTTGGAGCCTCTAAACATCTCTTAAGCTGCCCTGCTTTAAGAAAACCCCAAATCAAAGCCCTGAGCTAGCTCATCTGGGGAGCAATTAACTCACCACAAACAGCAGTGGAGGCGCGGGACGAGCGACTTTAAATATCAGGCCCCTCCTGGGCATGGAAGTGAGGGGCTCCGCCAGCCAGCATGTCCCCCCAGGTTTCAAGGAGGCACCTGTGTGGGAGGGGAACCCTCCAGACTGGACTGCTGCGGCTGAGGGTACTGAATCCCCTGAAGTCCTGCTTGCTTTGTCAGTGCCATGGGGGAGCCAACCTCACCAGTGAAAGACAGGGCCCCAGGAGCTGTCATTGCTGGAAGCGCCAAAGGGTCCTCTCAGCGCTTCCATATACTAAGGTCACCCAGAAAGTCCCCCAGGCATGGTCCAGGAGACTGCCAAGCAACTCCTTTTTTTAAAATTTCCTTCCTTCTCTCTTCCTTCCCTCCGCCCTCTCATTCATTCTTTCATTCAACAAACAGAATTTATTACACATCTACTATGTGCCAGGCACAATTCTATGTGCTAGAGATTTTTTTAAAAGGGACCAAGATAGACCACTTTCTGCCTATACCTGAAGCATCTCTCCCTTTTTCTCTCTCTCTCTCTGTCTGTCTCTGTCTCTCTCTGTCTCTCCTTCTCTCTCTCTCTCCCTCAAACTACCCATTGGGAAAGCATGCGAGTTCTTTATGAAGTTCTGTGATACTGTGACATGCCCATGACAGTGCCAGGCAACAGGAGGCACCTACCGCATGGCAGTTGTGACCAGAATACGAGGTCATACAGCAAGCACTCAGTAAACGTTAGCTGTTGTCATCCCCGTGCATGAGGCTCTGTGCTCCGCACTTCACGAGGCCACTTTTTTTTTTTAATTCATTTTTATTGTTAGAGGCCACTTTTTTATACTCACGGCAACTCTGGGAGGTGGACACTGGTATTATTTCAGTGTTAAAGCTGAAAACAGTGGGGCCCCGGAGGGAGAAAGTAATTTTCCCCAAGTGTTAGTAGAGAGGCTGGATTTGAAGCCAGGCAGCCTGGCCCCAGATTCCATCCTAAACCACCACCAGCGCTGGTGGACCTCACCCGGCTCTCCCAGCCGAGCTCGAACCCCTCCTCCCTCTGGTTACAGCCATTTTTCGTGTCGAATCCGTTCGGTGGAATTGCCGATCGAGATGCCCCAGCTGTCCTGGGCCACAGCATGACCCTCACTAAGCCCATCGCTTTGTCGATCTTACTGGAATTTGTATCTTGGGCAAAGTGGGGTGATGCGTTAACAAAACGGCAGATCAGCTCCCACTTCCTGGCTCACTTGAGCTGCCAGAAGCTTCCCCTCCAGGCTTCCCCTTGAATCCATGGCTCCCTGCAGCCTTCCAGTAAATTCCATTAAGGTTTTTAGCCAGCATTGCATGCTGCAGCTTGTCACCGAGGATCCCCATTCAACCACACCGCCTCTCACTTGGCTGGGAGACGATGCCCTTTTGAGGCCACGTGACAGGGGCAGGCTCAGAAACGCCACTGCCATCGGGTATGGCCAGGTGGGGACTGAGAGCCCAGGACTTACGTGAGGTCCACTTCCTCCATGCCATGGAGGAACGTGATACAGTCTGACGTGTTCTTCATGTTCAGGCACTTCTCATCAATGAACTGGGCTGAGGTTTTGTCCTCCAGGTCCTTCTCCAGAGTATGCTGAGCATCTCTGTTATCCCTAGGGGGTTGGGGAGTGGGGACAAGGATTTGTCCCTGGACTGTACACATACCCAGAGTCCCTCACCCAAGGTCACACGGAGGCGGGGGCAGAGCCACTGCTGAAAGACAAGGCTCGGGACTCCCCAGGAGGGTGCTCTGTCCACTCCAGTGGCTCTCAGCCTCTTCCCACCTCGACGCCCACCACATACCCAGGGCCTCCCCCACACCCCTGCCATCTCCACAGTCCAAGCAGACCTAGTGTCACTTAGAACGTTTACTATAAAGGGTCAAATACTAAATAATTTTGGCTTTGTGGGTCATAGGGTCTCTGTAGCAACTACTCAACTATGCAGAGAAGCAGTCATAAATAATATGTAAATAAATGGGTATGGTCTGCATTCTAATAAAACTTTATTTACAAAAAAATAGGTGGTGGGCCAGATTTGGCCCTTCAGCTATAGTTTGCTAACTGGATGATTTCAAAGACATGAATTCACACGTTGTACAAAGCTTAGTATTGATTTAAATCAGTTTATAAATCACTGTCTCACCCTGTGCCTGGCACAGATGGAAAAAACATGCATGACTCAGTCACTTACCTACCTTCAAGTTGCTCACAGATTTGTGCAAATAAACACGGTGAAACGACATATGATACAGAATGGTCAGGGCAACGGCGCAGGTTTATACAAGACACAAAGTAACATACAGGAGGAAGCCATTCACTCAGGGTGAGAGAGAGGTCAGGGAGGACTTCCTGGGTAAGTGTGGCAAGTGTTCCTAATAATAGGAGTAGATAGTATGGACTAAGTTGAGTCGGGGGATGAGAATTCCTAGCTGAGACACCACATGTGCAAAGCACAGGAGTTAAGAGACTTTGAGGTGTTTAGGGACCTATAAGCAGCTCTTTAAGGCTGGCAGAATAAAGGACCAGGTGGAGTCAGGAACTGAGCAGTCAGGGATTGGGTGAAATCAGGGTCTGGGAGGAATCAGGGACTGGGCGGAGTCAGGGACTGAGCAGTCAGGGATTGGGCGAAATCAGGTTCTGGGAGGAATCAGGGACTGGGCGGAGTCAGGGACTGGGAGTCAGGGATTGGGCAGAATCAGGGACTGGGCCGAGTCAGGGACTGGGCAGTCAGGGATTGGGCAGAATCAGGGACTGAATGGAGATGAGAAGACAATAGAGCAGGAGCAGGGCTTGAACCGGCAGGGTCAGAGAGCTGGTATCTTGGCTATGAAGCTTAGACATAAAGGCCACTGTTTGTCAAACTCTAGACGTTGGAGAACCACTTTCATGATTCTTGTCATATTCCCATAGTACTTATACGGTTATTTACCTGCTAATTTTTTTAATTAAATCACTTGTAATATAGAAATTAATATTTTTTAAATAAAAACATCTCCATCACTGTCTTTAAAGGAAAACCAATCATTCTTTCTATTATTATAAGGTCACCTCAAACATATTAAATACTAAGTAAGCACTAATAGAATCCTAGCTAGAATCGGTTGTCTCTCAAAATTCTAAGCCTGAACCTTTCTCCGTTTCCCTCTTGATTGAAAAACGGGAGATTAGTCAGTGTTAAAAACACATAAGCATCGATTGGGACATTCGCCTTGAAGTGCTTAGAAGACTTAGAACAGAGAAGGGAATAATTCTAAGTGAGCTGATGTCCAGACACCAAACGAGGTGACTGAAGCACATCTCACATTGGTCTCTTTCCCCTTCTGCATCTTCTCTTTCTCTCTCTCTCTCTCCCTCCCTCTCTCTCTCTCTCTCTCTCTCTCTCTCTCTCTGCCCTCCCTCACCCCTCCCTCTCCCCTGTCAGTCTATTTTTTTTGCCACCCTCTTTTTCTGCTATGGCTAACGGGTGTTGCTGAGGGGTTTCAGGCAGGCCAGGAGTAAGGAAATTAAACCCTGATGGTGGGCCCCACCTGTCAGGATGCTCAGGGGAACATGTTGGGGCAGGAGGAACCATCCCGGGGCCTTCCACATTGGCAGAGCCGTGGGGACATGGGGCCCCACCTGGTCTAACAAACTGGAATGTGAAGAAAGACCAGAATGCAGAAAGGAAACATGCCAGAGCATTAGAGGGGAACCTGGGGCCTCAGAATCTCTGGTCAGCCGGTCCGCCTCCTGGCCCTTGTTAATGAGGCCTGGGGAAAGAGGGAGCAGCCTCTGTCTCCCCGCCTTGTCCCAGGACGGGGAGCCCGGCCAGTCCCAACACTCACCAGGCTGTCAGCCCCCCAGGAAAAGCCAGAACTTGGCTTCTGCCCAGTCAGGAAGAGCCTCTTCTGCATTATTAGGGCTTCTGGTGAGATGAGGACATAGATGGTCCTGCCCCAATGGGGGCCTCAGGCCTCACCCCAAAATCCATAGATCAACGGCATAGCCCCGCACACTCCAGGGTGGCCACCTGAGCGGGTCAGCCTCCCCAGAGGGCCCAGGACTCACTGAGTTCTGTCCGCTAATGTGACTCTGGCCAGGTCTGGGTTAATTAGGCTGCCCTCCAGCAAGGTGACAGGCAGCCTCCGACAAGCGGGCCATGGCCCAAAGTCACACATCCTCTGTCCAGGGTGGCTCGGCCCCTGGTCCTGGCAAAGGGGAGTGTCCCCTCCACCTACTCCCATTCCCTCCCCGACCCTCGCAGCTGCCCCACCTCTCTCGGTGTCTACCCCAGCACTTCCCTCTCTTCCTCGGTGTGTCTGTCCCCCTCCACATCAGTGTTTCTCTCTAACTCATCTTGACATCTCCCTTTGTCTGGCACATCTGTGTCTTTCTCTACCCCGCTGTCGCCCTGTCCCCAGTTTCCCTCTATTTAACATTTCATGTTAGGGTGACCAGATGGACCATTTTAAATGGGACAGAAAACAATGGTTCAAACGGTACGTCCGGTCAGCCTACTGACACCTTGAATTTAGCCCAGTGAGACGAGGCTGACCAGACGTACCATTAGAAACGGGATGGTACTGTTGTTTTCTGACCCATTTCAAACGGGACATCTGGTCAGCCTACGCCATGTCTTTCTTCTTCTCTCTCTCTCCCTCTGTGCTTATTTTGTGTTTCCCAGTCGATGGCACTGTCTCCATCGGTGTCAGGCTCTCTGGTTCACCATACACAGCCCTTCGCCCCCATCCCCACCCCCAGTCTCAGAATTTCTCTTCCAGGGTCTGGCTCCCCAATTTCAAGTTGGGCTTTTGTTCATTCTGCTGGCTCAAACTGTCTCATTCCCCAAACTTCAGCCCTCCTGTCACCCTAAACACCGAGTTTTGCCACAGTCCCATGTTAACCAGAAACGGAAAAACATTCTCTCCCGCCAAAAGTAGGTGATCATAAAAATAAAGGCACCCCAATAAATTTAACAATAAAAAAGGGGGCGAGAAAAATACAGTGAAGACATTTACCTGCCCATATTTTCCTGTTTAAATACAAGTATCTAAGTTAGGAATGTCCAACCTTTTGGCTTCCCTGGGCCACCCTGGAAGAAGAACTGTCTTGGGCCACACATCATATACACTCACACTAACGACAGCTGATGAGCTGGGGAAAAAAGGTTAAGAAGGACCTGTGCATAATTTTCATAATGTTTTAAGAAAGTTTACGAATGTGTGTTGGGCTGCATTCAAAGCCATCCTGGGCTGCATGCAGCTCACAGGCCGCAGGTTGGACAAGCTTGACCTAAGGGGTTTTTTAAGTGAATTAATTTATAGACAAATGTCAGGCAAGCACTAGTCCAACGGGTAGGTCAGAAATCAGGACAGAGGCGGACAAATGACAGAATTCAATATTTCATCCATTCAACTGCCACTTCAAACACTGCTATATTTATGCTTCGTTTCGGACACCCCCACCTCTGAAGTCCCCAAGGTCTTCCCAACTCACCTGTCCCTGACTGAGCCCTCCGATCTGCAGCTGCTGCTTTTCAACCCTGCCCTGGGTGCTACCTTGTCCTGGGTGACTCTCTCGTATCCCTGCCACCCAGTCCTCACTGCCTCAGTGGAGTTGAAGGGTTGCTGGTGGGGGTGGGGGTGTCTGCTGTTTCTGGGGTACAGCAAGCCAAGGCACCAAGCCCCCATAGCCTCTTTGCAAGCTGCCTGGCCCCTTAGCATTTCATCTGGGCTGCCCATCTGCCTCATAAAGCAGGAAGGGGTGGCCCTGGCAAGGCTGCCAGCTCGCCTCTTGCTGTCTACATCTGAGTAAATGCTGTGCGTGTCTTACAAGAGTTATAGGTAAGTGCCCAGCTCAAGGGCCAGTCAGGAAGGCCGCCTTGGGGACAGCTGGGTGCCAAAGGCTTAGTTGTGGGCCCCAAGCACCGTAAAACTCAAGCCTCCCTTTAATTATGGGGGAGCCTCCTGGCTTGCCATGATATCAGTTCCATAGAACTAAAAGCTGGTTCCTTTGGAAGACTTCCGGCTCAGCCATCCAGCTCCCCTGTGAAGACGCCTCAGGCCCTCCCCTTAAGGCCTAATGACATTTCCCAAGGTTCAGAAGGCAGATGAGGAAGCCACAGGTGAGGAGGGGCCACGGGGAAGCCAATTTCTGTCGCCCAGGCCCTCACTGCAAACAGGAACAACCAGGGATGTGCTGACTCATGGAAATCAATGTGCACAATTAGCCACAGCAGTAGCATTTGTACCACTGAAATCGGCACAGGCTACAACTCAGGATTTCTTTTCCTTCCTATGGAGTTGGTTGTTAAACATAGCACGCCACGGACCAGAAGAACCACCTAGAGCAGGGGGGCCATACTGGCTGCACCCCCAAAACCTGGGGACCCAAAACAAACTCCCAAGAAGGAGAGAAAGCAGCCCCTTACCTCATCTGGATATCAATTCTTTGAGCTAGTTTTCTCATCTGTTCTTGGCAACATTTTATCAAATCAACCTCCTGCAAAAAAAAAAAGTCAGAAAGAGGGGTTATCCTCAGAAACTCACAGGCGTATCCCCACCCCTGACCTCTCAATGCCTACCTTCGACCCCACAGGTGGAATGTTAGGGTGCGGTCCATTTCCTCCCTCAACCCACATGATCCCAGGCCCAGATAACTAAGGGTCAGTTGTGGAAGTTCCCCATTCTTTGCCCACTTTCTTCTCTTTTATATACTTTCAGATTAAAAGAAAAATCTAGCATCTACTATGTGCCAAGTACTCATTTATAGATTATTTCACCATTAAATTAAATAATGCATGCAAAGTGGTACAGTGTATGACTTAGAGTAGGGGCTCAATAAACACTGGGTTTTATTATTATTTATTGGTATGGTGATCATGGTCTATTTTAGAGACAAAAGGACTGAGGGAGCAATGACCTCCTTTCTGTTTCTAAACTGCAACCTAGGCCCCCACCCAGGCATTCTGAGCCCTAACTAAGCATGGGGTAACACCTGTGGCTTCTGCTCCTGACAGGTGGCTCAGAAAGCTCTTCGACCAGGTGGCCCTCCCTCCTCCCTCGGGGACCTGGGCAAACCCGGGAGGCACCTTACCCGGATAAGGTTTTTCTCCACGTTGTCATGGACCAAATCCACTCCGATCCTTTTCTCTCTATGGTATAGACACTCTAGGGCCACCTGGAGGGAGCAGTGAAAAACCGTGTGTCCTTGCAGTCGTATGTAGACCCGGGGAAACCTGGACGCTTCATATGGCCTCAGTGCTGTGCATCTGGGTGGGTTGCTCCCCACCCCACTGCCTCAGGGGTGGGGGCTGCTGGATGCCATGACGGCAGATGGGTGCAATATGGGTGCAGACCTCACAGGTTAAGTCAGCTTGCCAAGTGTCAAGCACTGAGAATACTGTCAATAAATATTATCTATGAGTAACATACAGTTAATTAACCCTTGAACAACATGGCTTCAAATTGCGTGGGTCCACTTAAAGGTGGATGTTTTTTCAGTAAATACTGTAAAGGTATTTTCTCTCCTTTGTGCTTTTCTTAATAACATTTTCTCTTCTCTAGCTTACTTTATTGTAATAGTATGAGAGGGGGCCCCTCGAAAACTGGAATTATCTCCTAGAGGGCAGGCCCCTTGTAGGACAGGCCTCCCCTGCTAGGTGAGTGTTCTAGGAGCCCATCTGCATCCGTGTACCAGCTGGCGTTGTGAGAGGCTGCGTTCGGCTTCAGTGACTTGTTTTTGGAGACTTTTTCAATGCGTTTGCCCATTTCCTGATGGTGATTTACACGAACAATTGCAGCATGACAGCGCACCTGCCCACACCGCGCTGAGTGCTCCACAGTTTTGGACCAAAAGTGGCAGGACATGCCCCACCCTCCATAGTCATCAGATCTCACCCTGAGGAACTTTATTTTTTGTTTCCTCGAATGAAAAAAGTCCTCAAAGGGAAATGTTTTGCTCATGTGGATGAGGCGAAACAAAAAAACAGCAGAAGCACCAAAAAGCTTCAGAATTCACAAGTTCTGGGGATTCCCTGGTAGTGTAGTGGCTTTGGTGCTCCCAACACCACATCCTGGGTTCAATTCTCAGCCAGGGAACTACCAAAAAACAAAAAACAAACAAACAAAACACACACACACACACACACACACACACACACACACACACACTCACACTCTCACAGATTAAAAAAAAAAAACCTGACGAGTTCAAAAACTGTTGGGAGCCGTGAAAAAAGCATCTTGATAGGTGTAGTGCATCCAACAGAGAGTACTTTGGAGGTGACAAGTTAAACATGTAAGAATACACAACTTTTTGTAAATAATTTCTGGGCTTTTTGGGTCCCCCCTCATACAGTAAATAATACATGTAATATACAAATTACAGGGTCTGGCAGAATTAATGCCCAGACTTGAGTAAGTATTTTTATTACAAAATCATACCCATACATGCTTATGGTTACACAAATAATGCCCCTTTTTATGAGCTGGTAATCTATACCAAATCTTTTATTATAAAGTTGTAATCATGGGTATGATTTTGTAATCGAATCATCACTCAAGTCCAGGTGTCACTTCCGCCAGACCCTGTATGTGTTAATCAACTGTTTGTTATCGCTAAGGCTCCCGATCCACAGTAGGCCATTAGGAGTTAAGTTTGGGAGAAGTGAAGAGTTACACACGACTCTTGACCACATGGGCGCTGGGTGTCCTGACCCCTTGTTGTCCAGGGGCCAACTGGATGTGAAAGCCCCTTTTCCGAGATCTCTTAATGGCAAGAGAGCTTTGGAAAGCAACGAAGGCCAAGACCCAGGCAACCCCACCACATAGCCATGTGGGGATGTGAGCAGAGGGGAATAAAAGACAGAAGTGGCAGCTTGGGGGAGCTCCTGCCATAGGAGACCAAGAATGGGAACTGGGCTACCAGCCTGTGATGTCACAAAGAGTGGCAGGAGTGGGAAGGAGGCAGGAGAGTGTGACATCTCGGTGTCCGGATGCCCATGCACCTGGAAACTCGGGAGCGAGGAGGATTCATTGACTCCACGAGAACTTTCTGAGCCCCTTCTCCGTGTCACCCTCAGTCATGGTGCTGGGGACACTGCAGCACACCGAACAGATGGGCCCTGCTGGAGTGGAGGTCCCACAGAGGGGAGAGAATACCCACAAGGGAACTCGTAAAGAAACTTGGTCATTTCTGACCAAGGTAAGGGCTGTGATGAAAATCGAGTGAAGTGGGGGTGTCGGGGTGGTCAGGAAGGACTTCTCTAAGGAGGTGACAGACGGAGACCTGAAGCATGAGCAGCAGCAGGGAAGACGGAGAGTAAAGTCCAAGGCAGGAGGGGCTGCAGGCCGGAAGACGTGGGGACTAGAGCAGAGAAAGGGGGGCTAGCCTGTTGGGCAGGGCTGGGGCTAGGGGCTGTGACCAGACATTAACTCGGGAGCATTAGGAAGCCACTGAGGGGGAGCGGGCAGATCCAGTTTAATGCAGCAGACTCTCTGTTAACCGGAACTCCAGCAACCGGCCAATTTTTATTTTTGGGTTGCTTGAGTTCTTGTTAACAGAGAGTCAACATACATGTATCCGGCATTCACCCATCCCCATGGGTGCCGGTTCACTGAGAGTCTATTGCATTTAAAATCATCCCTCTGGCTGTGGTCTGGAAATTGGGTTGGAGGGGAGCAGAGGTGGGGAGGCCAGGAGGGAGGCAGCCACCACTGTCCCGTGAGAGGTGCCTGGACTGAGCTGGTAGCCTTGGAGACAGCGAGAAGTGGATAGAACTGATATGTCTCTGGTCCCCGTGCCACCATGTGGCT
The DNA here is from genome assembly GCA_004026885.1 of Lyroderma lyra. Classification (NCBI taxonomy): domain Eukaryota; kingdom Metazoa; phylum Chordata; class Mammalia; order Chiroptera; family Megadermatidae; genus Lyroderma; species Lyroderma lyra. The sequence continues at coordinate 358,098 of PVJL010000291.1, forward strand.
GTCTGAGGAGGCCACATGGGATGGGCAGAGCGAGGTTTCCCAGACAGGCTTGGGGGGTGAGGTGTGAGGCGAGAGTGGGAGAGGAGAGCATGGATTTGGGGACGCTGCCCTGGGTCTCTGAACAGCAGTTCTGCCCACTCTGGGGGCATGGGTACAGTACGATCCCCACCACCACCACCACCATAGGGGTCAGAACCGGTGCCGTGTCTCCTGGGGGACCTGGAGGCAGGACCTCTCCTACAGATGTCCCCACATCTGACGTGGAACAGAAGAGGCTGCGGGTGTCCAGTCAGAAGGTTCTCAGTCCCCACATGCTCCAGGGAGCAGACGACCGTCAGCCTGTGCAGCCATGATGAGCACCCCCAGCACGAGGCCGGTCTGTCCACTCCAGGACCCAGAGAAAAACTCCTCCCCCGAACCCAGCTGCCTCTGCAGTCAGGGGGCCCAGGTGAGTCCTGGCAAAGGGGCTAAAAATGCAATCACATGACGAACCTTCTGGAAAACTGATATTCCCCATCAAAAGGGACAGACACAGTTGGCATATGTGCCCTTTGCCCTACCCCCATCTTCCTGCCTCAGATGAGAATATGAAAACGCTCTTTGCAAGCAGTAGGACAGCAGCTACCGGCTAAGGATGGCTAAGCAGGAAAGTATGACTCCTGGCGTCGAGGTGACTGCAGGAGCTCCCTGGTGGCGCAGTGGCTTAAGGCTTCGGCGCTGGCGCTGTCAGCGCTGCGGCCTGGGTTCGATTCCCAGCCAGGGAGCTACCCACATACCAGAAAAAAAAAAACAATAAAAATAAAAGATTTGTTGCACTAGAGTCAGAAGATGACCATGTCTAAAAAAAAAAAAAAAAAAAAAAAAGAGGTGACTGCAGCACCTGACCTGTTTCTCTCTCAAATTTTCAATATGGCAGAAAAAGAAATGCCTATTTGCTGAGTCATTGTAGTCAAATACAGGCAACCCCCACACAACATGGCACTTCTAGAGAACACGGTTTGAAAATGGGGGGGTGCCTCATACAACACTGCATCCTAGAACACGGCTTCGCTCTAACACAGTTTGAGAATTCGCGAAATCCCCAAGCAACATGGAGCATAATTAAGAGCTTTTAAGAGCAAAAAATACCTCATTTGAAATTAGGGAAATCCCTGAACAATATGGACCATAATAAAAGCTTTTCAGAGCAAAAAATACTTCATCTGGAATATGCCAAGATAATTCAGGGGACCAAAGCACAGATGAAAACAAAGAAGTTATACACTTTACTCTAAAAAGCGTCAAGAAAGGCCCAGACTTAGCTGAGCAGTTAGAGCCGTATTTCCTAAATGAGGATCCTTCCACCGAAAGCAGCACAGAGTTTAAGAGAGAACTTCACGAGTGCTGAGCCCCATATAACGAAATTTATAAACACCTCTCAGCTAAAAGCAAGCATGCTAAAAGAACAGATTTTTTGCAAAAAGTACAGAATAGAAGTCAGGATTATGCTGAAGGAAGTTCAGAGGATGAAGAAAATTTTGTCAAAAAGAAAACGCCCTTCGTTAATGGTGCTCATTAGTGATGACAAAGAAAATATTATTTAATACATAATATATTATACTTTTGGTGGAAACTGCTTTAATAAAGGTATTTCTCTTAATTATAAGAATATAATAGTTCTTTTTAATTTTTGGAAACTAACTCCCTAGTTCTTTGTCTCATATAACACGGATTCACATAACACGGCCTTTTTAGGACCCTAAAAACCGTGTTATACAGGGGTTACCTGTAACAGTTTACATGCATCCAACAGCCATCCTTACTGATCCAGGAAGTGATGGGAAATGGGGAGACCAGGAAGTGTCCAGAAAGTCCCCTTCAGCTATTTATTTATTCAGCAAATACTTATTGAGTTGCCTTTGATGTGCCACACACCGCACTGGGCTGGGAAGATATTCAGGACACTGGTCTAGTCAACAGGCCGTCAGCATCTCATTAGGGACCAGCATGGCCCCTGGTACATCACAACTATCAGTCTTGAACATGCTGGTGACAAAAGCAAACAAAATTCCCTGCCCTCTTGGGGTGAAAAACCAGTAAATAAATAAATGCATGAATGACTGAGTATACAAGAAGATGTTCAGGGCTTCGGAGAAAACTCCACAGTTATTTTAGTGTCTTCCAAAGAGCCTCACACATGCATGCTAATGACGTCTTTGATGAAACCCTTGTGATTTTGATGGAATCCCAAGGACAGAAAGAAATCCCATGATTTGACAGAGGTTTTTCTGAAATGACTGAGAATTTTCACCTTTAAAACCCGATTATAGAGGATAATGCAGCTCACAGCGACCTGCAAGGTGCCTGTCCCTGGGGTCGTCACTAAAGGGAAGTTCATGGTGGGATCGTCACTAAAGGGAAGTTCACGGTGGGATCGTCACTAAAGGGAAGTTCACAGGGCTGTACCCCAGTGGCCACCACGCCCCTGCGCCCACCCCCACACACTCACATGCAGCTGACAGTTCAACTCGTCGGCTGCGCTCTCCAGCCGCTTCTTGACGGTGTCCATGCTGCGGTTCTCGCCCAGGAGCCTCTCCAGCTCGTAGCTGAGCTCTGACTTCCAGAAGCCGATGTCCGACAGCCTCTGGCTCAGGTTCCGGCAGGCCCCCTCCTGCATCTGCTGCGTCAGCTGGGCCTTGTCCTGCATGAGCCGCATGGAGTCACCCATCAGGCGGCTGGCCCACAGCCTCGAGGCCTCGGCCCCACGTATCTGCATCTGGTTGCACTGGTCCCAGTCGCGGGGGCTGTTGCGACAGAAGAGGGCTGCGCGGAGCTCGGGCAGGATCGTGGGCGGCCGCAGGGAGCTGTGACGCATGGCTCCCTCATCTTGGCAGGTCTGGGAATTGGAGACCCTGTAGAAGAGGCTGGGTCTCCATGACTTTTGGTAGCGGTGCCCGGGCAGGTAATAGGGCTGATAGCATTCCTGGATTGCCGGGGCTGACACAGCCGGGGGCAGCAGCGAACTGAAGCCGCAGACCCTCTTGGGGTTGCAGTAACTGGCAGTCTGAGCCGTTCCAAGAAACTCCATTTCCTCTCATCAGCCTCTCAAGGTCAGAACTGTGCCCATGGGGACCAAGGCACCACAGCAAGGGGAAGGAGCTGCTCTTAGGGACAGGCAGCACCTCTGTGACTCTGCACTGTTGTCATAAAGCCTGGGGACCTGGGCTTTCCCGGGGCCCTTGCTCACTGACAGGCCAGCTGGGGCCATAGTGTCCCAATGAAAGCACACGCACACATGCACACATGCACACACACACGCAAGCGCACGCACACACACATGCACACATGCGCGCACACACGCATGCGCACGCACACGCACACGCATGTGCACAACGTGAATATGAGCTCCTCGATCCACAGAGCTGGAGGTGCAAAAAGGGCAGTATGTCTATTTTTCCATAACAATCGGATCTGCCTCACCAGACAGAACTCTGCCTATGGGAGAAAATGGAATGTAGTCCGCTCCACGAAATGCAGTCAGCCCAGGGCCAGTTCGGTCACGGTCAGCTCTTTTCCTTCTGCCTTTGTTTCCAAGCGGGCACCCACGCGGTGCCTCCACAGCAGGAATGAATGAACTCACGGCACACGAAACGACACGGGCGAATCCCAAATGCGTGCAGCTGTGTGGAAGCAGCTACACTCGAAAGGCCACATCCTGTGCGATTCCATTTAGATGACATTCTGGAAAAGGACAGAGACCAATCAGGGGTGGCCGGGGCTGGGAGTGGGGGAGACTGGCTCCAAGGAAACACAAGGGAATTTGGGGGCGATGACAGTACCGTTCTGTGTCTTGGATGCGGTGGGGGTTACACCACTACACGTATTTGTTGAAACCCACAGAACTCTCCACTAGAAAGGGTGGATTTGACTGTATGTAAATCGTACTTCGAGGGCCCTGAGCACAATAAAGGCGGGGGAGGGAGGGACTGAGCTCCATGAGGTGCAGACCACGTCCATTCGTCTCACCACTGGCCCCCTGATGGTGAGTTTTATTGTTCCAGAAGTTATTCGACCCTCTGTTCTATATCAACATTTTCATCCCATCAAGGAACTTCCCTGCCTCCTTGTCTTGTGGGAATAGCCAGGAAATCTTAAGGTACAGAACAAGAGGGGTGCAGGATTTGGGGAGCCTTCCCCCACCTTTTGAAATGGGAAACAGAAGCATCTGACCCTCGAATGGTGGTCCTTGCTAGTAGAGTGTGATGGTCAGTGGGAATTTCACCCCAATTATCTAAAACCAGAACTGAAAAGAGTGGGGAGGAGGGGACGTAGGCAGAGAGAAACGACATGGATTAAGCGCCTTCCCTATACCTGATGTGTTAGTTGCTCCTTTACTGAATCGTCACAGTGGATCGATAGGAAGAAGAGCCTGGAGACCCCCACCTCACAGGGTGAAATAAGACAGGGTGGGAGCGGGACCCGCTCTGTACCTATGACATTCACCTTGCAGGGCCCTTTCCAAGGACATGTCACCTGTAAGTGCCTGCATGCTGAGGGCAGCAAAGAAATGGACCAGCGAGACTCAGGGTATCTTCTTAAGCACTGAAGGTGCACGGCCAAGAGAATGTGGGCAACATCTCAGGGTGGACAGTGAAATGCCACGCTCAGTCTCCCCAGCTATGACTGATGTTGACGGATTTTTGGTATTTTTCCAGAGATGGTCTATGCATATCCAAGCATACGTGCATCTATTCTATATATTTTTTGGCACCGATGGTAAACCCGAGGTGTGATCTAAAGATACGGTGAGTGTTTAAATTAAAAAAGTGCATTACAGGAAAAGACATATTGCCATTAACTCCCTCAAAATACACCCCCCGACACACGCACACACGCACACACACACACACTCTGAACACACTTAGCTCCTTGTTGGTGCCACTTTCGGAAGCAGTTCTGGAAGTTCTCTTTGGTGAGTGTCTTTAGTTGCACTGTCGTGGCTGCCTCGATGTCCTCGATCGATTCAAAACGCTCATCTTTCATGGTCACTTTGACTTTGGGGAGGAGCCAGAAGTCACACGGTGAATAAGGTGGACGAGGACACAGCAAAATGTTTTATTTGACAGAGATTGCCATACCAGGAGCGATGTGTGACTTGAATCCATTCTGGTGTGATAAAAACAATACAGTGACTGTTTAAATTAAAAAAAAAAAATTATAGTAAAAGACACATTGTTCAAAGTGAGGGGGGTATTTTGAGGGGGGCTAATGGCAATGTGTCTTTTACTGTAATAATTTTTTTCATTTAAACATTCACCGTATCTTTTGATCGCACCTCGTACCATATACACCATTTTCCATAGAACCATAACTCTTGGACAACATTTCATTACATCTGTCTCTTTCTTTTAGTAGCTGCATGGTCCTCCATTATATGGAGGTACTATTATTTATTTGCCCATTTCCTCTGTCTGGGCGTCTAAGTTATTTCCTGTCTTGGGCTGTTACAAACCCGACTTGCCTAAATGGACTTCCATGTGCATTTCTTTAAGTCAGGTTAAAGGAGGTACAGTTTTCACACAGCGCGATGCACCCTCTCAGCACACGATCTAATGACTCCTGTCAGGCACACAGGCGCCAGCAGTACCATCAAGATTCAAGATAAAAACACTTTCATCACCCAGCAAGTTGCTCTGTGCTCTCCCCTCTGCCCCCAACCCAGGCAACCACCAATGGGCCCTGTGTCCCCAAGGAATGCCGTCTAAACAGGAGAAGGTAGTCTGTAGCCCTGTGAGCCCAGCCTCTCTCCCTTGGCATAAATGGTAAATGCAATCAGCACCCTTCCACACACATTTCTGGGCATGTCTGAGCATAACTTCTAGAAGTTACTGGATGGAAGTCCATGTGTATTTTTTGTATGCATCTGTCTTAAAGGTTTCCCCCCTCCTGGAGCCTCTAGATCAGTGGTTCTCAACCTTCCTAATGCCGTGACCCTTTAATACAGTTCCTCATGTTGTGGTGACCCCCATAAAATTATTGTCGTTGCTACTTCATAACTGTAATGTTGCTGCTGTTATGAATCGTAACGTAAATATCTGATATGTGTTTTCCGATGGTCTTAGGTGACCCCTGTGAAAGGGTCTTTCGCCCCCCAAAGAAGTCGTGACCCCACAGGTTGAGGACTGCTGCTCTAGATACATAGTTTATTACTGATACATTGTTACGTGCATGCATGTTGTCCCAAGGTTTTTCTCATCCTGTAGGTCTCCTGGGGGGAGCAGCCACAGGGTTTTCCTTGAATCCTAGTGATGGCTTCCGATTCAGACACTGAGGAACTTAGTCAGGGGTGGCCGCTCCTGCCGGTTTGCCTTGGCCAGGAGCCCGGTGCTGTGGGTGGTGGCGGGGCTCAGACACGAATACTGAGGCCCTCTGGCTGGCATCAGTTACAGGGCTGCTGTGGAAGAGGGGTGGGGCCTTAGGAAAAATAAAAACAAAACCCAGAGCCTGGTAAAATAAGTGCCTTGGTGACTTCCCGTGTGGAAACACCCGTGGCCTTGCTCACCTGGGCTCCAGGTCACTTGCTCGAATGATCTGGGGAAATGTGTGAGGACAAACCCCATAGAAAGTCAGCCCTCCACCAAGTGAAACTGTCGCCGGAGAAACTACCCCAAAGCAAGGCAGGACTTCCTGAAGCAAAGAGTGACTCTCCGAGTCCTGATACCCGACTTTGCCTACACTGGTGTCGGCATCGGAAACGTCCAAACCTACAGAGAATTCTAACAAGATTTTCTGCGCTCGACTGATGACACCGCTGCGGGGAAGCAAGCTCTGAGACCGTTTTGCCTTTTCTTTTATATATTTGGGGTTAAGGAGGGCACTTAAGCAAGATGACAGGAAGGAGGGAGGAAGCAAGAAGGGGATCGGATCACAGGTGAACAAGATGATGTGCTCTCTTGAGGGAGGTCAAGCTTCCGAGGCATCTGAAAAAGAGGATTACGCTGAGACCTAAGGGTGTGTTAACCTAGATACACAAGAACTGTGCGCAAGGTTTGCTTAAGGCAAAGGTAAACCTTTGACTAAAGAAGGTCGGGGCGGGACTACCCACGATGACCTGCCCAGTTAGGAATTTATGATCAGATCACCCTGTGAGGTGACTTTTGGTTAGATTTATTACAATGTCCTTTATTTCATCCAAACTATATAGTTGGCCAAGGTGATGACACTTTACCCAGTTGTCTGTGCGGTGCTGCCAACGTAAGTGACGGCGCCAAGTTCACAGACTTGTCAGATTTCGGGTACAAGGATGACTCTGACGGCCATTCCAGAACAAGAGTTCCAAGATTGCTCTGAAGGGTGGACTAGGCGCGGCGTCGGAGCACTGCTTCCCAAGGGGAATACTGCCAAGGTGACCATAGAGATACTCAGCAATGAGGTATTTAGCACTTTTTCTAGGGTGAGTTTGCAAACTTAATTGTCCGATCTCATATACACACACACATACAAGGGCCGTCTGAAAAAATCCAGCCATACACGCCTCTGTTTCTCATAGTACATGGCTGGATACTTTCCAGACAGCCCTCGTGGGTGTGTGCGTGTGTGTGTGCGCGTGTGTGTGTGTGTGTGTGTGTGTGTGTGTGTGTGTGTGACTTGTGCATTTTTTTCCTGCTATAAAGAGAGAGGAGAATCTGTGTCAGGGGTGGAAAGTTGGGGAGAGGTTTGATACTAATGAATCCATCTTCTCAGGCTTGTGAAATACTTGTCTTCCCACTTCAGCCTGCTTATAAAAGCTTCAGTGACCGGGTCAGTGACCATGGGTTCCCGTGGCCAGGACAATAGGGAAATCTGGTCAGTCCTGTCCAGGCCTAGGTGACCTGGAGTCCCCACCTCGCCTCCTCTCCCACCTTGGAAAATGATGGTAACTGTGCTGTCCTCAGATGGGAGCTATGAGAACCCAAGAAGGGCACATAGCAAGGAACTTAGCACATAGTAGGTGTTCCACAATTGTTATTGACATCATTATCATTACACCACACTCTGCCACATCCTTTCATTTTATCCTTTGATAACGCTGGGAGGTGGGCATTATTTGCGCCCTCTTGTTGTACGTGGGCAAACTGAGACTCAGAGAGGTGAACTTGTTTGCCCAAGGGCACACAGCTACTCTCTGGAAATAGCCTGGGCAACGCCCTCTCTGTTTCCTGGGGAGTGTGGGGTGTGGGAAGAGACCTAGATAAAAACCCTGGACATACTTCCAATGGGGCCGGCAGGGGGCTCGGACAACAGCTCAGTGAACTTGGGTTTCTATTTTTTCCCCCCAACATTATACACAATTCTCAAAATGCAGTGGTTTTCAAATATATTCTCTGATGAGGAAGGTTGTCTTCAAATAAAGTCTTCCATAGAAGCAAAGGCTTGTGATGCAAAGAACCCTGAGGTGCTCTGGCTGGAGGGAGCATGGGGTGGGGAGCGCCCTTTCCTCTGAGTCCCTAGGGTTCCACAGAGCTCAGTGGACACCCCTAAGTTAGTCCCTTCCGGGTTTGCAAATGAAGGTGACCTAGCCAGAAACTGGAAACGCCAGGCTTTTCTAAAGTCAGACTAATTGTTAGAGATGTGCTTTGATTGCTATAACAATAAAAGCATTCTGTTCAACTCAGAGTCCTGGGCTATGGGTCTGTGCGGGTGTATCTGTGCCCTACGGCAGCTGCCACACAGCACCGAAGTGAGTGAGCACAAACGTATTCTCAAAAGAGCCTTCAGGGGCTCAGATCAAGGTGTGGGCAGGGCTGGTTCCTTGGAGGAGATTCTGTTTCCTTGCCTTTTCAGCTCCCAGGGGCTGCCTACATCCTTGGGCTCCAGGCCCCATCCTCTGATCTTCAAACCCAGCAGTGTAGCTAGCATCTTCTCTCCCCTCTGACTTTCCTGCCTCCCTCTTACTGGAATCACATCGGACCCACCCAGATCATCCAGGATGACCTCCCTGGCTGGAGATCTTTAACTTCATCACATCTGTGAAGTCCCCTTTGCCACATAAGGCAACATACCCACAGGTTCCGGGCATTAGGAGGTGAACGTCTTTGCAGGGCAATCATTCTGTCCTCCCTAGTGAGCAATATGGATGATAAGAAACTCAGGCAAAGGTTTTGTGCTGGAATTGTCCAAAACATGAACAGACTTGGGGCTTGAAGTGGCAACTTGGACCATCTCCTAAACCATTGCTTTCTCCAAGGTCTCCTTTGTTTATGATACATTTATTTTAAGTCTTGCAAAACAATATTCTATCTCTCCCAGACTCAAGTTCCCATCTAGTCCTCCCGATCTGCTCTGTGCCTCGCACATACATGTTAATGTGGTCACATGACCTGGGGAACATGCTTAGAATGCAGATTCGGATTGAGTAGGGCTGGGACTGGCTGCAGATGTTGCATTGCTTATCAGCTCTGGGTCAGGCTGGTCCATTCCATACCTGGGGGAATGAGGCCCTGAAGTAAGTTCTGTGAGAAAGGACCTTGTTTGATTTTGCTCATTGTTGTATTCACAGTACTTAGTAGAGTACCTGCAACATAGCAGGTACACAATTTGGGATTGCTCAATGAATGAAAAAAATGGATGTGTGGACAAGTGGGTATATAAGTGGGTGGGTGGGTGGGTGGATGGATAGATGAATGGATGAAGTGATAGAGCTTCAGATGTCATTAAATCAGAAAGATAAATTGAAAACAGTTGGCCACAGCTCAACAAGGAATAGTAAAAGCTGACAACTCAGTCCGGAACACTCAAGGAATCAACTTATAAAAATTTAGAAAGTAAAGATACTAAAAGTCTGGCCTTTTGCATATGTAATCGTTGGATTTGTCAATTGTATCAAACTGAAAAAAGTTAACCAGGAGCATAAGTATCAGGAAATGTTGGCTAGAGGCGGAGCGTGTTAAAAGAATTATCTACTCTGAATGCCAAATGCACATCACTGCTTAGAGACCCCTCATCCACCACTAAAAGATTTTTTTCAATCTCTTTTCAATCATGCTGCTGGAGAATGCATCCTCTTTCTGAAATCTCTGTGGGAAGTGGGGGGAGGCTGGGGAGATGGGAGACATGACTAACCCTTGGAGTGGGGTTCCCAATGCTCCAGCCCAGCTTCTCCTCCCAAACTTGTAGACTCCAGGCCCAGCACTGCACTGACTATATTTTATCACAATCCCTGTCTGAGACCAGCTGTTTTGAGATTGCAGACAATTTCCAGGGCTGTGAAGGGAGGGCTCCACGTCTGTGAAATTAATGCAAAATCCATCAGTCTGCACAAGAAAGGCACGCGACGGTCAGGTGATGGCTGGAGCCACACTGTCTGACGGAACTTAAGGCGGAGAAGGAATCAACTCATCAAGTCAACAAGCATTCCTTGGGTGCCCCCTGCGGGTAGGCAGGAATCTTTCACCTGTGACTTCCTGGCCGCCAAAATGTGACTGGAGCTGACTCCAAGCAGTGCTCCGAAAACCAGCGAAATAGGGACACACACAGGAAAGACCGAGAAAATCCAGAAAGAAGCCGCTTTCAAGTCAGCACCCATGTGGGTCTGTGTCATTCAAGAACAGAAATTGTATTTTACAATAAAGCATTTTTTCTTCGCTTTGAATTTCAGAAGCTATCTTTTTGGTGCTTAGAGCGCTTGCCCTGGCTAGTATCCGAGGACCCAGCAGTGTTTCTGGAAATCTCCCTGCAGATACATACACACTTGGGTGCTGAAACGCATGCATGTATGTGTTTATTGCCATATTGGTTGTAATGATGAAAAACCGTGGAACTAAGCAAATGGCCCTGAGTACAGGATGGCTAAATAAAGTATAGAAACACCCATTCCATGGGATACTCTGCAGCAGCAAAAGAAGTTAGATCTGTATTTGCCAGTAAGCAAAGATTCCTAAAAGTAAAGCAAGCAAGATACAGAGCAGTTCATATGTACGTAACTGTATGCAGTTGCCCCATGGTAGGCACGGGAATTGGTTTCAGGATCCCCCCCAGATTCCAAAATGCTCAGATAGATGCTCAAGTCCCTTATGAGCAATGGTGTAGTATCTGCATATAACCTACACACATCCTCCAGTGTACTTTAAATAATCTCTGGATTGCTTATAACACCTAACAGTGGAAATGCCATGCAAATAATTGTCATACTGCATTGTGGAGGGAATAATGACAAGAAAGAAAAATGGGTACATATTTAGGACAGACGCAACCATCCCAGTCCTAACTACATAATACACATCAGCAGCAATGGAATTTTCTTCTTGAACTTTTGATCTGCGGTTGGTGGAATTCTCTGGTGTGGCACCTGGTGGATAGAGGGCCAACTGTACACACCACATTTCTGGAAGGCTCCACAGGAACCAGTGCCAGAGTGATTAGCTATGGGTGGGACCAGGGTAGGATGGGGGGCATAGAGGGAGACTTAATGTTTTATTAAACTTTCCATAATGATACCTATATTTTTTATTTTAGTATATGTGCAGTGCACATATCATATACAAGTAACCCCACATAACATGGCCTTCTAGAACGCGATTTCGCTCTAACCTGGTTTGAGAATTAGAGAAATCCCTGAACAACACAGCACGTAATAAGAGCTTTTAAGAGCAAAAGATATTTAATATATGTTAACATGTTATACTTTTGGTGAAATTGCTTTAATAAAGATATTTCTCTTAATTATAAAAATATAATAGTATGTTTTTTGAATTTTTGGAAACTACCCCCCTTTTAGTTCTTTTTTTGTATAACACAGATTCACGTAACATGGCATTTGAAGGAACCTAACGACTGTATTACATGAGGATTATCGGTATAATAATATACAAGGGCTGTCCGGAAAAAATCCAACCATTGTCATTATAAGAGGAATGGTTTGTAGCTGGATACTTCCTGGAAAGCCCTTGAATAGTATATATAGAAATATATACTATACTATATATATATACTATACTATTACTATATGTACTATAGTATGTATTACTATATATAGTATACTATATATTACATGTAATATATAGTATATACTATTCTAATATACGATATACTAATATGTAGTATATTACTATATACAGTATACTATATATATTATATGTAATATATATAGTATACTATATATTATACATAACATATTAACATACACAACCTAATAGGACTTCCACTTCTGGTCAAGATTGGATAAGAGGGATTGTCTGTACCCTCTCATCTGAAACAACTCAAGAAACACTCAAAATATGTAAAACAATGATTTTCGGGATACTGGACATTAGACCACAAAGGACAGTCACCCCTAAGAGATGGGAAAAACATGAGGTGAGTCCTATGATCGCCCCAGCTCTCCACGGGGACAAAGCTTCCAGGCCATGGCGCAGGGAGGAGGCACTTCCTGAGTTCAGGAGACAGAGCTGGGAAGGTGGGAGGCTAGTGTAGCCTGAGTCTGAAGGACAGAGCAGCAAAGAGGGGAGAGCTTCCCAGAGAGAGTACGGGGTCCCTCGGTCTTCAGCTGAGTGTGACCAGTGCCCATCTGTGAGGAAGCAACCCGGGCTGGGGAAAGAACCACCCAGAAGGATCAGAGGTAGGCTGGCCTGATTTAAGCAGGACAGAAAACAATGCTATTGTCCATATGGTCAGCCTAGTCTCATTGGGCTAAATTCAAGGTGTCAGTAGGCTGACAGTATGTACTGTTTGAGATGGGACAGTACCGTTGTTTTCTGTCCTGTTTAAAACAGCACATCTGGTCAACCTAATTTAGGAGAAACAATTCCAGAGCTCCCTTGAGGCTGGGAACAATTTCCATCTCACCCACCACAGCAGAGAATTTCGGAATTTGTGCAGCATCAAGTCAAACACCCAGGAGGCTTTTGCCTCTGGTTTAGAGCAACATTACCTCAGATTTAACACCACTCGGGTCCTCCCTAACAAACCCGAAAAGCAGGACCCCAAAAGACAAAAATGCTCCCAATTAGCTGGTTCCCAGAAAAAAAAATCAGGAATATTTGTAAAAATACAAAATCTTTCAGCACTAAGTAGGTAAAGTTCACAATGGCATCCAATACAGAATTATCAGACATGGAAAAGAGCAGGAAAATGGGACCCATGATGGGGAATGGCACAGATAACAGAATTCGTAGACAAGGTCCCTTAAGAAGTTACTACAACTGCATTCCATGTGTTCAAGAATGTAGAGGAAGGAGTGCCCTGATGGTGTAGTGGCTTAAGGCTTCAGTGCTGTCGTCGTCAGCGCTACGGCCTGGGTTCGATTCCCAGTCGAGAGCTACCCACATACTAAATAACAAACAAACAAACAAAAAAAAGGAAGAATGTAGAGAAAAGACTGGATGTGTAAAGTGGAGACATGGAAGATAAACAAACAAACAAACAAAAACATGACTGAAATGAACTAGCAGAGACAAAAACTACACAAGATGGAATTAAAGGCATGGCTCCCTTAGCTCGGGCTGCCAGTACAAAGTACACAGACTGGGTGGTTTGGAAACAACAGAAATTCTCTCCTCACAGTTCTGAAGGCTGGGAGTTCAAGATCAAAGTGCCAGCATAGTTGGGTTCTGGTCAGGCCTGTCTTGCGGGCTGATAGTTGACAGCTTTTTTTTTTATGTCGTCCCACCGCCTTTCCTCCCATGGAGAGAGAGTAAGCGCTCTGGTGTCTCTTATAAGGGCACTGATACCACCATGAGACCCCACCTTCGTGAGCCCATCTAACCCACATGCATTGGAGGTTAGGGCTGCAACTTATGAATTTGGAGACCGTGTGGAGGGATACATTCAGTCCATAACCAGGCAGATTAGACACGGCAAAAGAAAAGATCAGTGAAGTTGAAGACATAGCAATAGAAATAGAGATGGAAACTGAGGCATGAAGAAAAGACAGAAAGCTGGTAAATGAGGAGCTGGGACTTAAATGCAGGCACCTGGTGTTCTTAACCAACATGAGTTAGTTCCTCTGTATATAATAGATCTGAACCTTATTTTTCGACTAAATTACATATTTAAGTGCCTGCCGTGTAGGAGAGCTATCCAGAAAAAATTCCAGCCATAAATGCCTCTATTTTTCATATTACACGACTGGATACTTTCTGGACAGCCTTCGTATACAGCCCTTCGTTAGATATTTTTTACTAGACCCAAGGGAAGAAGTAGAAAATTCTCTACTACTTAATTCCCCCCACACCCCCGGCCCTGGCATTTCCTGGCTGCTTTGTTCATATGTGGAGGAGGAGCGTCATCTGGTGGTGAAATACAGAACTGCAGGCACTTCCTGTATTTTTCACCACATGTTTGTTTTGTTTTGTTTTGTTTTGTTTGGCGGTTCCCTGGCTGGGAATGGAGCCCAGGCCGTGACGTTGAGAGCGCTGAAGTCTGGCCACTACACCACCAGGGAACCCTCCTCCCCCCACCCCACCCCGCCCCGTGTGTCTTTAAAATGCTCCTGTCCTGATGATCCAGCATCCAAATTTTTAACTAGTTTGACCCAGGTGTTAGTCTTGTTTCATCCAATAACCTGCTGGGTGATTTGGCACAACTTGCCCTGTCTAGGCCTCAGTTCCCCCACCTGTAAATTAAGGGTACAGAATCTCATTTTTGAAAATGTCACCTACAACCCTACAAACTATAGTTAAGATCATTTTATTGTGCTTTGCTTTATTGCACTTATGAGGTATTGTGCTTGTTACAAACTGAAGACAAGACCCTCCACCAGCAAAAAGATTACGGCTTGCAATCCTTGCTTTATTACGGTGGTCTGGAATCGACCCCAGAATATCTCCAATGTATGCCTGTATTGGGGTTTTGCTCTCTGGATGTTCTATTTGGTGCTTTGCATGAACTAAGTTATGTTATCACCACAGCAACCTCATGGGGCAAATGCTTTTGTTATTTTACAGACAAGCAGAAAGATGCTAGAGATGGAAAGAGATTTGTTCACAAGGGTTGGAGTCAGGATTTGAAAACGTGTGATCTGACTTCAGAGCGTGAGCTGTAAACTCCTGCGTAATCTGCTGTGATATTGTGATTTATGAGAAATACATTTTTAGTCTTCTCCCCCACTCCCCACTCCCAACCCCCATTCCTGGCACAGAGCTTGAATTTCCTAAGTAAGCAGAGAGAATAAAAGCATCTTTTGTTATATTAATGAGATGACTTTGGCCCCTCACTTAAGGATGGGGGCTGGTTGCCTAGGGGGCCAACCATTTGATTGGAGGGTTGGAAATTTCAGTCCCACCCACCCCACCTCGACCTCTGGAGGGAAGAGGGCCTGGAGCTTGAATTATTCACCAATGGTCAAAGATTTAATTAATCATGGCTATGTCATGAAGTCTCCACAAAAACCCAAAGGTTCAGAGAGCTTATGGGGTGGTGAACCTATGAAGGTGCTGGGAAGGTGCTGCACTTGGAGAGAGCATGCAAGCCTCCGCACCCCCACACCTTCCCCCTACCTTGCTCTGTGCATCTCTTCCATCTGGCTATTCCTGAGCTGTATCCTTTCATAATAAACTGGTGATCTCATGAGTAAAACGTTTTTCTGTGTTCTGTAAGCTGCTCTAGGAAATTAATCGAACCCAAACAGGGTTCGATTAATTTCCTATAAATCACGGGAACCTGATTTATAGGAAATTAAATGATGCCTTAAGGCCAAGGAAGGGGTCCTTGGAACCCCCAATCTATAGTGTGTCAGAAACACAGGTAACAAGCAGGGCCTTCAATCGGTGTCCGAAGTGAGGGTGGGGGTGTCAGTTTTATAGACTCAGCCCTTAAACCTATGGGACTCTACACCATCTCTGGAAAGTGTCAGAATTGAGCTGTGGACACCCAGCTGGGTTCCTTAGAGAAGTGGCTGCAGCGGGAAAAGTAGAAGGGAAGCCTGGAACATCTTATTGCGTCAGAAAGTGAGAAAATGCTCAAAGAAGTTGGATTGGTGTCCAAAACACAGGCACTGGCTTAACAAGTCGTCACTAGTCCAATTCTGTAAGTGGTATGGGGAGTGTGCGTGGGGGTGGGGTTGGGGCAGAATTGACCAGAAAGAATAATGATATTAAATATAGAATTTTAAAATCCAAAAATCCGTGGTGATTCTCAAAAAAAGGAAGTGAGAGCTCTTATTTGCAGTAGGATACCAGTTAATAAACAGAGATAATGGATAGAGTTAGGGGACAAAAGCCCAATTTTGCAAACACCACTATAACTGATTCAGGCAAGAATGATGCCAAAACCACTGAGTAAAAAGTTGATGAACAGGATCCCAACGAATCACCCCACTTTATTAATTACAAATGAAAAAGGACCATTCATTGGCAAAACAGGGCAGACACGATGTTTACCAAGTGATTGAGCTCCACTTATCAATGTTAAAAACAAGACAAAGGGCTGAAAATGGAGTCACTTACGCTAAGCCCACATCACCAAACCAAGACTAATTACAGTTTCTCGGCCTCTCCAGGAAGTGGAATCTTAAACCAGTCCTTCAGAAATCACCTGGTCAGCACTAGGGAGGTAATGTGCTGGAAAGAGCTCTGTCCTTCCCTAAAAGAAAGTGGCTTTGCCACAACCAATCCACTTTTGACTGCATACTTTCCTTGTCCTGCTCCTTTTAGGTCTGTAAGTCTTTTTATACAGTTCCTCAGGCTCCTTTCATGAATCATTGACTAAAGTCAGTCAGATCTTTGAAATTTACTCAGTTGAATTTTGTTTTTTAATATCAACCGTTGGACCAAGTGGCCTTATGTGCCTCCTGGTATGATGCAAGTGTGGCACGTGACTCAAGTTGTTCTGCCCAAAACTTTCATCCTGAATCTAATCAAACAAGTCAAGATTAGAGGATATTCTATAAGACAATTAGCTTGGACTATTCAAATTTATCAATGTCTCAAAAGACAAAAAAGGGGGGTAGGGAAGGGAGAGGGCTGTTCTGGATTAAAGGAGACTAAAAGTACAAACAAAAGGCAAGATGTGACTCTGGACTGGATCCAGTATGGAGGTGGGGGGTTCAGAGAGCTTCTGGGACAATTGAACAAATTTGAATATAAAGTGTACATTGGTTAATCATTTTGCATCAGTGTTAAATTTCTCAGGCATCAAATGGTATGGAGGTCATGTGAGATAACGCCTTTGTTTCTTGCAGATACATGCTTAAGTATTTACGACAGATCTGTAGCAGTTTTAAAAGGGATAAATAGAAAAACAACCCCAAGCTCCAGACAAGGTTCGCGCGTGCGTGCAGCTTCTCCGAGACTTAGTTCGCGCGGCTTAAGAGTCAGATTGGGTGCTGTGAGGCGGATGTACGTAACGAGGGGTTCCGGTGATCGCGCAGTTTCGGCGACTAAGCGGCAAAATGGAGGAGGTGCCTCACGGTGAGCGCGCGGAGGGGGCGGAGGTGCCTCATGATGAGCGCGCGGAGGGGGCGGTGGGTGGCAGGGCTGAAGGGACAGGAGCTACTCAAACTGTGATTTCTGTCTCTGCGCAGACTGTCCCGGGACCGGCACCGCCCAGGCGGGGCGAGGAGCCGCATGTCAGGGGTGTCCCAACCAGCGGTTATGCGCTTCTGGAGTGGGCGCGGCCCCGGACCCAGGTGAGCAAAGGGCAAGGCCTGAACGGGAAGTGAAAGGCGTGCGCCCGGAAGAGGCGGGGGCATAGGGGAACTGGGTGGTGACGGTGGGCGTGACCCAACGGATGAGTGACAGTTGCGGGACCAAGAGGCCTATTAGGAGGAGCGGGCCCAGAGGAGGCAGGGCGTGGAAAAGTCGGCCCGAGTGAGGGGCGGGACCTGAAGAATGAGTGACAGGTGCGGGGCCCAGACGGGCAGGGCCTTCAGAAGGCTGGTTGTGGAGAAATGTCGGGGGATGAGGGTGAAGCCGGAAGGATCAGTGACTAGCCTGGAGTCAAATAAGGTGTTAAGAGGGGCAGGGCATGGGAGAAATACGGCTGGGTTGAGAAGTGGGGCCAGAGGTTTGGGTGGTCGGAAAGAGTCCACCAGCAGAGGGAATAGGATATAAACTTTGAAGTCAGAGACGTTGGACTTAAATCCTGGCTTGATCAGCTACTTTCTTTGGACAGAATTTTCTTCCTTTTGAGGAACAATTCTCCCATTCATTCGGCAGAAATGTGCATTGATTGCCTCCTAGGCACAGTGCTCTGTGCAAGAGATACAGCTGTGAAAGGTAGACGAGGTCACTGCTTTCCTGGATGTTAGTTTAATGGGGAAGACCAACAATCAACAAGTAAGCAAGCAAACACGTCATCACAGTGATAAGTGCCAGGAGGAGCACATTGGAGGGTGAGGAGGACTCTGGGAACCTACTGAAAGAAATTTAAAAAGCAGGAAGCCAGGGAAAGAATTTTGAAGGAATTCAAAGAGAGAGTTGGGTTTGATTATTGGGTCCCCCAAATAGTATGACCTTAAGCAAGAGTCTTAACCTTTCTGAGCCTCTGCTTCCTCATCAGTAATGGGGAGAAAAATGGTTACCTCACAGTGTTGTTTGAAGGATTTGAAATAAGGTGAAATAGTGAAAGCACAGCAAGTGTATAGTGAGTGGTAGTCTTCAGTGACAGGTACTTCTCATGTCCCTGCTGTTTTGTCAGGGTTTCTCAGCCCTGGCACCGTTGACATTTGGAGCTGGATAATTGGGGGCAGGGAGGTTGTGCACAGCATTGTCAGATGTTTAGCAGCATCCCTGGCCTCTACCCACTTACATGCCAAGAGCACCTTTTCCTTGTGACAACCAAAGTGTCCCCAGACATTGCCAAAAGACCCTGGCAGATTTTGTCCTCAGGTTAGGAATCATTGTGTGGTGCATGACTATAGCAATGATTCTCTAGCTATGAATCTAGTAATGATATTTTGGTCACTGATGGATTGCATATATGACAGTGGTCTCATAAGATTATAAGGGAGCTCAAAAAGTCCTATTGTGTAGTGACATAGCTGTCCTAACTTTATAGCTCAAAGCATTGGTCACATGTTTGTGGTGACACTGGTGTAAACAAACCTACTGTGCTGTCAATTGAATAAAAGTATAGCACATAAAATTATGTATACTACACAATACTTGATAACAAACAACTGTGTTACTGGTTTATGTATTTACTATTGTATATCTTTTAATTGTTATTTTAGAGTATACTCTTTCTACTTATAAAGAAAATTTGCTGTACAACAGTATGCAAGGTTACGCAGGTAGCAGCCCTCATACATCTTGTGTTTATCTATTGATTACGTCATCTTCTCGTGCTTGACTTAATCTCGTGTTGTTTCATACAGTAACATTCTCTACAGGCTTGTCACCCAGGAGCAGTAGGCTATCCCGTATAGCCTGGGTATGTAGTAGGCTCCACCATGTAGGTTTGTGTAAGTGCACTGTGTGACGTTCACAAAATGAGATTGGAACACATCCCTGTCATTAAGTGGTACACGTGAAGCCCTGTTTTGGATCTGGGATTAAAGTGATGAACACTTCACAGTCCCACCCTCATAGAGCTTATATTCTGGGGGGGACAAATAAGTAAACTAACAAATAAAATGTCAGATGTGAGAATAGCCTTATTTTCTTCATTGCATTTATTACCACTTTGACTAGGTGGTGTTTCACACACGATCCCTTGACACAGCCCCAGGAACTTAGCTCCTTCTAGCCCATTGGAAGAGTGACATTTGGGGTTTAGTTAGGGATGTCATCACCTGAATTACTTTCTTGGCAGCTATAGAAGAAATCAAGGAGAAAATGAAGACCGTGAAACACAAAATCCTGGTGTTGTCTGGGAAAGGCGGTGTGGGGAAGAGCACCTTCAGCGCCCACCTTGCTCACGCCCTAGCGGAGGATGAAAACACGCAGGTGGGACCTTGGGGGAAACTGGGAGAGGCTCCTGTCTCGGGGGTTCCTGATGGCTGGTGGAGAAATGCTTCCTTAGACTAAGCTGCTCATAGCCCTCAAGCAGTGAAAGGAAGTATTTCATTGGATTCTCCAGCTGTGAACATGGGTAGCAGGTGTACCTTTCTCTTAGCATGCGGATTATTTATTACATTAAGTTCAGACTTCGTTTTATAACCTCTTTCTGCCTCTGTCTAGGCCAGGGGTCTGCAAACTACAACTCATAGCCAAATCTAGCCCGTCTCCTGTCTCCTTATGACCTGTGAGCTAAGAATGATTATTCCATTTATAAATGCTTGCTTTTAAATTATTACAGAAGCACCTAACTAGTATCCTTAATTTTGCCCACAAAATCTAAAATGTGTTCTCTTTGGCCCTTGAAGAATACATGTGCTGACGCCTGAACTAGGCCACTCATTTCTAACCAGGTGTGCAGGTAAGCAGGAAAACTAATTCTGGCTTCCCTGGGCCACAATTCAGGAATGTGTTGAGCCACACGTAAAATTCACTAACAATAGCTGATGAGCTACAAACATGGTCGCAAAAAAATCTCATGATGTTTGAAGAGTCTGTGTCCTGCCGCATTCCACGCCGTCCTGGGCCACAGGTTGGATGTGCCTGCTCTAGAGTACCCAGTGCTACTGTCTGGTTTCAGGTTTAACAAAAGGTATTTGGTGAGGTGAGGAAGCCAAAAAGACTCTTTGTCAAATGCGTCAAATGGAAATTTGCAGTACCTGTGCTTTTTAAAATACATGGTTACTCACTGGGACTCATGATAAATATGCATGGACCTTAGAAAAAGATCCTAATATTCACTGTGATTATCATTGTATACCTAATAAAACCATGACCACTGCAGGTTTCAATTTTTGTGGGGTGTTTTGTTTTTTTAACAACACATACTGCCTTTTTGTTTTTCCCAAAAAGAAACTTTGCTCAAAATTCCAATTAAAAAAAATAAATATATATACTTACCAGAACTGCTAGAGTGGAATGGGTGAACTCAACTGCCCAGCACGTTGACCCTGAAATGAGAGACCTTGGCGTTGTGTGCGCTCTGGGTTGGAGAGCCTGCTGTTCACTCTGTTTGAGTTGCCCGCTAAATGCTGTGTTCTCCACCAGAGCACTGTTGGGGGCCTGCAGAAGAGTTCTGTGCAACATAGAAACAATTTTGTTCCTGTTGAAAGCTGGTCGTTACCGTCTCAGTCCTGTCCATGGTCTTGGTGTGTGCCTTCTTTCCTGCATTGAGTTACTTCTGGAAATTAGCTTTCTCTTCACACATTTTGAATATTGGAAGTTGTTTTTGTATGTGAGGGCTAACACTTTCACTTCATGTTTTTTTCCTAACTCGTGACAAATGGCCCTGAACTGCTACTGAACTTTCTGTTTTAAAGCTAGTGCTAGAAGGGACTGTAAGGTACGTTTAATATTGAAATTTCAAAACTGTCACATATGGCCTGTTATATTTTAAAACTAAAAACTGGATAAATTTCAGTACTTCTACTTGTGTGAGATAAACGATTCTACCTCAGAATGAAATAGCACCCTACAATCTTAATATGAGAAAGACTCTGTTTCCTCCACGCAAAAAAAATAAATAATTAAGCCAGCTACAGTGGACATAGGGAATCAAGTTTAACATTCTGATATGCCCTCAACATACACACACACACACACACACACACAGGCCTTTGAGATACCTCCTAGTATGCAAGAACTCCAGAACTACATTTTTTTAAATCAGAGCTGTTTCAGTGGTTGGCAAACATTTTGTGTAAAGAGCCAGGTGTAAATATTTTAGGCTTTGCAGGCTAGATAGTTTCTGCAACAACTATTCAGTTCTGCCCTTAACCATGAAAGCAGCCATAGATAGTCTGTAAACAATAAGCATGGCCATGTTCTAATAAAACTTTATTGTCACTGAGATTTGAATTTCATACAATTTTCAAACCATGAAAAGAAAGTATTGTTTTGCTTTTTATTTTCCCAACCCTCTAAAAATGTAATAACCATTAGCTTGCGGACTGTGTATAAGCAAATGGCAGGCTGGATTTGGCCCCCAGGTTGTAGTTTGCAGACCCCTAGTTTGGGGAAGAGCATCTCTGGAGCACTGAAACCTTGGGCAGGCTGCAGCCTTCTTAGGGCAATGAAGAGGCTGGACTTGGTGACCTGTAAAGCCTGGTGTCCCTGTCATTCACCAGGGCTCTGAATTCTGCCTTATTCGTCATTTCTCTTCCAACCATTTTATAACACTTGCAGCTACTTTCACTTGCCTACATGGCTGACATGAGCTTCTCTGGAATCTGGTATCTGTCATCCAAGATGTGCCCTAGGGAATCGGAAGGGGAGAGACAACTGCGGGGATACCAGGCTTGGAGAAGGCAGGCTCTGGGCTTTGATGGGTCCTCATGAATGGGGGGCTGGGGTTACAGAACATGGACCTCCAGGGGAGATGCGGAGAGGCAGGCAGTCTTGTGGGGACTGCTCCAGGGAATGGAGCCAGGGGTGAGGCTGAGCCAGACCATGGAGTTTTTGGGTGACCTGGTCAGTCATTTGGACAGAAAGGAGGCATGATTTGAGCATTGCTTTAGAAGCATCGCTGTGATGGCCAGCCGAGTGTGTGATTGGGTCTCATTAGAGGATGATGATAAGTCGCCCAGAGGTGCCTCTTGTTCCCCGTGAGAGGCCATGAGGGTCCAAATTAGGGCAGTGGCTGGAACACATGGCAGGGAACAACTGAAGGCCGAGTTGGGGAGGCAGAAGAAGCAGGGCCTCCCAACTTAGGGAGAAGCGGCAGGCGTTGGAAATCTAGTTGGGCATTGAGGGCAGGGTAGTGGGGGCAGTCTAGCATGGTGGCCAAGGACACAGGCTCTGGAGTTGGACTGCCCAGGTTCATGTCCCAGCTCCACCCACATCACCTCTGTGACCCTGCGCAGGTTACTAGACTTCCTCTGCCTCAGTTTTCTTATTTGTCAAGTGGGAGTGAGCTGATACATGTAAATGTAAAGGGCTTGACATGGTGCCTGGTGTGCAGTGAGTGCTCAGTAAGTGGCCCTGCTAGCCATCATTATTTATTCCACGAACTGGAGTATGGAGGGGTGGTGATACTTCTGCTTTAGCGGTAATGAATTTGTAGCTGACCCCAAGAACAGCACTGAGCAGGTTCCAAATACACTTACTTGTCCATTCGTTCTTCTCTTAATCAACAGTCTCTTGCTACTTGAGGGTCTGATTTGTATCAGCCAGTTGGCTGGCCAACAAATCTATTTTCTCAGATTATCCAGATGACCCAGAATAATCGTTGCTTTTAGAAGCTATCAGGCATATTCTTCATGGCTCTCAGGAGAAGGACTTCAACCGGGCCAGTTGTAAGTGACCACTTGTGAAGAGACAGCTGTTTACATAGAAAGATGCTTCCACATGATTATGATTGGAAGTCCCCACTGTACACCCCTCTAGACTGGGCAGGGTGCTGAAGGGAAGCACATCATACAATGTGGAAACATGCCTGGACAAGCTGGCTTTCTCTGTGCAGTGGTGCTTTAAAGAAATGAGTCGGCACTCAGTAAGTGTATTTCCCCTGACCTCCCGAACCCATCACTGTCTCCAAAAGGTGCTCAGTGTCAGCACACAGTCAACAGCGTATCTTGTTAATTACAGTCACAGGGCACATATGCTTACCCCCTCCCCCAACTTCAGCAGGACAGTGGGAAGTGCCCTGTCCCTTTCCTGTCTGCTGTGTGGCAAAGTTCAGTACTAACTCTGATCAGGGTCATTTGTGTCAGTGCTCCAGGCAGGCAGGCATCTGACAGCTCATTTGCAAAAGGCCTTGAATCAAGAGGCAGCAGAAGTGGGAAACACCCCTGACTTGGCATGGGTGGGCTGGGAAATGTGCAAGTTGTGTAGAGAGGCGGAGGAGCCTGAACCGTGAGACATCAAAGAATGCCATGCTGTCTTCCCACTGCAGATGTCACCAGCTCCTATAAGTGACCCATTTATTATCTTGCCTTGTGAGCTACAAGGTGAACTCTGTCGTTAAAAGGTCCACACTGGGTGCTTCGGGGCTGTAGAGATTTTAGGCCCCTCTTTGGGGCTTGTAGACTCTCGAGCTAGAAGGGGCCTCACCATCTCCCAAAACACTTGTTCACAGGTCAGAGTTCAGACAGATGGGGTGGGGTGGTAAGCACTTTGTGCAAAGGGACAGCCTCGGAGTGTCAAGAGTTAGGACTAGAGCCCACTTCCCCGTCGCCTTCTCTCATGAGGAAATCTGGGTCCTGACAGCACTGCAGCACCCTGCTCCACCATCTTCTGGCTGGGAGAGGTGGCGAGGCTTTCCCTTCCCATCAGGTTGCTAGCACCTTCTACAAAGGCCTTGGCGAGAATTAGTGCAGGCAAGATTCTCTCAGCTAAGGTCCTCAGGCTTAACTTGAGCAGAAAGTGAATTAATTGGATGGATATTGGGGATAGTGACAGAATCAACCAGAAGTCTGGAAGGGACAGGACACAGGGCCACTCCAGAGGTCTGGATAGTAGAGACGCTTCACTGCCTTTTCAGGGACTGCCACGGCAGTGAGTGTGTGCAATCAGTGTCTTGTATCCTTGCATCATTTCCCCTAAGATTCACCCCTTTGTTTGTGGGGAGCGTAGTGTTCAAAAGAAAACTAATTAAATTTGTTCCCAAAAGAACATGGAGATGAGGCTAGAGATCCGAGAGTATTGACAGAAGTCTCTCTGTTAGAGTCGTAGTGATGGTATGATTTCCTAAATCATGAGGCTCTGATGTAAAATGTCTGTGGATCATCAACACACATCTGTCCCCAAATCAGGAAAGACAAAGGACATGAGGTTGTCAAGTTGTCGTGCTGTTGTACTCCTTGTGTAGTCCAGCAGAGGGCGCTGGCGGCAAATGGCTGGTCTGACGAATCAAAAGCTTCCTGGCGAGGGCTGAGAGACTGGGTGAGGAAGTAGGAGTTTGGGGTTTGCTGAGAGGATTGAAGAAGGAAGCAAGAAGTGAATTTGGGGCAAATTAAAAAGTTACCAGAAGTGCAGCACATTGGATCCAGGACTTGAGCACTTTCAGGATGAGTACTAGCTGGCTCCTCAGCAGGTTCCTGAAGGCCGTCTCATGCCGCAGTCGGGAAAGCAGGGTGTTTGGGGCGGAGGGCGTCATCTAAGACTCGCTGACCACTAGCAAAGAGCTTTTCTCATTCCTCCATCTTCTCGGAAAGTTGAGTCTAAGCAATCACTGACCTCCTGGACCCTGGGAAGATGGGGCTTGGTCAGAGCTCAGCTGGAGGGTGCCCCCTGGCCCTGCTCCAGGCCGCGTGGGCTGGTGGAAGGAGCCCGGTGTTGAGTTGGGAGACCTCAGTGTGTGTTCAGCTCTGTTTCTGGCTCCCTGAACAAGTCACTGGTCCCCTCTGAGCCTCAGTTTCCTCTCTGTAAAACAGGTAATGATGCCCAACCCCCACCCCCTAGATACATGGGGAGGGCCAGGTAAACAGTGCCAAGACCTGGATCTCCAAGTGACCTGTCACCCAGGCCCATGAGATCACCCTGCAGCTGGGCCACGCTTGGGGGTGGGGGTGGGGGTGTACTTTGCCAAGTTCTCTTTTGGACTCTTAGACTGTCTCTGTGGCTGGGAAGACACATGTTGTAACTCTCCCTCACAAGACCCCACTTGGCCTCGTTGGACCCAGTTTCCTTCCCGTCTCCCTCTTCCCGGCTTTTCCGTGAATCCTGTTCCCCTGCCCACCGTGCACATGTGGATGATTGTGCATTCAGTTATGTCCTGGTTCTCCTCTCGTTCCCCAGGTTGCTCTTCTAGACATTGATATATGTGGGCCATCAATCCCCAAGATAATGGGCTTGGAAGGAGAACAGGTAAGAGCTGATTTCACAACCCAGAAAAGTGGTCTCTGACAGCAAACTTGGCTCTGAGCGGCTCAGCCCGAACCAGGGGCAGCAGGGCCTATGCTTTTGTACGTGGGCATGATGAAACCGGGTTAGCATCCACTGGTCCATCCGTCCATCCTAAAAGCAGCTGTGCACCTGGGGGGTGGGATCACGTGTAAAGTTCATCCAGACTGTTGGAGAAGTGTTGGCTTCCCTGCCTTCTCGGAGAGGAAGGGAAACAGCAAGTGAAATGTGGAAGTAAGACACAGACACTCAGCGCTGACTGGGAAAGCCAGGCCAGTGTTGGCTGGGGTTTGCACCCTGGAAGCAGGGGAATATTTCTGGCCTGTGGTCAGTCGCCTCTGGGGAACTGAGACTACGAAGCGGCTGAGTGATGTGGGCGGGGCCAAGGCCACAGCAGTTTGCAGGTGCTGGTCTGAGTGACAGGAGGTGGTCCCAGGAAGGGCTCCCATAGGGCCTAGGGCTGGCACACTGAGGCTGGGCTGGAGGGCCAGGCCACTCCAGAGGTGTCAAAATTGGTTTATTCTGTACTCTTCTGGGTGCTGGGGTACAGTAGTGAACCAGGCACATAAAGCCCCTGGCTCTTGTGGGAAGGGACAGATGATAGATAATAAAAAACTAAAGCAGGATAAGGGGACAGACATGGTGGGGCAGGGCTGGCAGGAAGAGCTGCTCTTTGGGGTAGGGAGGGTCAAGGGTACCCTGCTGTGGGGAACTGGGGAAGAGCCTTCTTGGCTAAGAAAGCCAGTACAGGAGCCCTGAGGCTAGCGTGTCCTCATGTCCTCAGCAAAGTGGCCAGTCGGGCTGGAGCAGAGTCCAGGGTGGGGGGCGGTGATGGGGAGGGGTCTGGCCAGTAGCCAGAGGCAAATGGGGCCTGTGCATGTGGATTCTGCTCACTCCATGGGAAGGGCTATGATGCCATGCAGGGTCGAAGTCAAGCAGCAGGGTCAAATGTCTGTGACCACATACCCTTGAGGAACGAGCTTTGCCCACATGCCTGCAATACAAGAGTACATTTATTTACTTGTAAGTTATATACATATGCTACTTACTGTACCGGTACGTAAATACTTTATAAAAATTGAAATTTTTAAATGGTGAGAATTTCGCCTACTTTATTTTCCTACTCACTGGGTCATCACATTTACCCCTTTTAAGCCCAGCGACTTAAAGAATGAGGATAAGAATAAAGCCAGACACAAAGGACCACACATTGTATGATTGCATTTTGATGAAATGTCTGGAACTGGCAGAGACACAGAGTAGATCCGTGGTCACCTAGTACTGGAGGGAAGTGTAGGGATTGGGGGTGACAGTTAAGGTGTGCAGGGTATCTTCTTGGAGTGATGACAGTGTTCTAAAATTGGTTTGGCAGTATCATTCTGTGACTATCCAGAAAGCCATTGTGTTAAATGCTTTACAGAGGTGAAGTGTAGGGTATGTAAATTACATCTCAGCAGAGTTGTTTTTTGTTTGTTTTTTTTTTTAAGAGGTGAGACAAAGAGATAGTTTATTCAAAGGAGGAGTACACTCCAAAGAGGTAGGAGTGGGCCCGAGCAAGTAAATGGCTCCAGAGTCTCTGCAGAGCTTTCTTGAGAAGTAAGACTTCATTCAGAAAAACAGACTTGGCCTTTTGGTCCCTGCATTGCTCTGATTTCTAAAGCTGCTATGTGATTGGGAGTCGCTTACGTTATGACTTCCTAACATAGCGGTCGTGCTTAGCTGAGCCCTGGCTCCAGGGCAACCCCTACTGCAGGAGAGTCTGAATCTGCAGGAGCCCCAGTGAGCTTCCCCTTGACACCCCTCCTCCCAGTTGTTGTCCCCCAGGGTGTAGGAGAGGAGCCAAAGGCCAGAGCTGAAGCTCCAGCCACTGGCCACCGACAGGGCAGGTGCCGTGTCACCTGGCTCACTAGAGGTACTTCTTTCATTCCTGGACTTCTAGAGGCAGCCTCACTGCTTCACAATTACCTGCATATTCTCAGTAGCCCCCAACCGATACCTGTCACTCTTTGAAAATACCTCAAAACCTTAGTCCACAAAGATATGCACCCCAGTGCTCATGGCAGGACTAATCATGGTGGCCAAGTCATGGAGACAGCCAAAGTGTCCTTTGACAGACAGGTGGTTAAAGAAGCTGTGGTACATCTACACAATAGAATGTTACTTGGCCATAAGACGAGACAAAATAGGGCCATTTATGACAACATGGATGGACCTTGAGACCATCATGCAAGGTGAAATAAGCCAGACAGAAAAAACAAAGAACCATATGACTTCACTCATTTGTGGAACTCAAAGCTGAAAGCGACAAAGAAACAATCGTTTAGTGGTTAGTGGCTATCTGAGGGTATGGGGGAGGGGGTGGGAGAGGAGGGGGAGTCAAACATACGGTGATGGAAAGAGAACTGACTCTGGGTGAGGAACGCATAACACAGCACACGGATGATGTGTTGTAGAATTGCACACCTGGAACCTATGTAATTTTTACTAATCAATGTCACCCCAATAAACATAACAATAAAAAAGAAAAAAAATTTAAAATAAAATAATAAAATGAAAATACCTCAGATCCCAAATTATATTTGACCTTGGGTAACTTTGGTTCCCTGACTAGATGTCTAAGCAGAGTTGCAAATTCACCCAACTTGGGGGGCAGAGGGGGCATTGAATTACAGCTTCCGTCCCCACCTCCCCAGCTGTTCACTCCCTGTTAAGAATTTAGAGGCAGCATCATAGACGACGATTGTGTTTGATAAAACTGTCCTCTCACTGCATGAAGTCTGTGCATGCCGTGTGAGCAGGGTGCAGAATTTACAAATGCGTCCCTATGCCCGTGTCCCTGCAGGTTCACCAGAGCGGCTCGGGCTGGTCTCCAGTGGTGAGTGCTCCCCTCTTTGCCATATTTTCAAGGTGCTGGATGATGCGTTGTGTGCGCGTAATGGCTCTGTGGTGGGTTGGCAGCACTGTTCTCAACCCACCTGTTTATCAGTCAACAAATCAAGGAGCTTGTCTAGGCACATGGAATAATACAGTTAAGGCCGGGGATTGGCAGACCATTTCTGTAAAGGGTCAGATAGTCAATATCCTGTCTGTGGGCCACCCACCCTCAGCCATTGGAACTTGAAAGTCATACTATGTACATGAGTGACTATGGCTGTGTTCCAGTACAATTTTATGTAAAAATCAGATGGTGGGCCTCATATGTCCTGAGGGCCATAGTTTGCCAACCCAGGACAAGAGAGTTAAGGCGATGACATTTATTCCAGCCGAGTTCACTGTCATTGCAGCTTAGGGCCATGCCGTACCTCCTTCTAGCCCCTCAATATGGTAACCTTTTTTTTTTCCCCCAAAAGTGATTTGAAGTTTCAAAGAGTGAATATACTCATAGACCGCATGGTAATTTTGTCCCCAGAATGGCTTTAAGTAAAATGTTTTTTGCCTTATCCTCTCCAGTTCCTGGAAGACAACCTGGGGGTGATGTCGGTGGGTTTCTTGCTCAGCAGTCCTGACGACGCCGTTATCTGGAGGGGACCAAAGAAAAATGGTTTGCCACTCTGCTTCCTGCCTCCTGTCGCGGTCTTCCGGGGGCAGAGCTGCTCTGGGTTCCCTTTGTGCTGGCCTGTCAGGATGCAGCAGTCACCTGCTGGGCTCCGGACAGCAGTATTTTTAAGTACCCAGTTGCCTCTTTCTTCACTGGCTGAAGACAGCTAATAGAAAGAGCAGATTTTGCTTTTACAGCTTTCCACATCTCCCATGGGTTTTTTTCTCTCCTGAAGACCTACGTGACCCTGAAATGATTCATGTTGTGGTTTTGTGGTAGCTCATTTTTGTCAGAGACAAGTATGTGAGGTGAAGTCGGTAACCAGGTTGATTGGGCACCGAGGCTCCGGGTGTCACCGAGGGCAAGGTTCCTCAAACTCGGCACTCCTGACATTTTGGGCCAGATAGCTCTCTGTTAGGTGAGGGGTGGGCTGTGCTCCACACCTAAACCTCTGTGCACGGGTTGCCAGTAGTCCTCCCACCCTCTTCGTGACAACCGGAAATGTCTCTAGGTGTTGCCAAACGCCCCCGATTTACACACAGACCGAATGTACGGAAAGCTCAGGCACTGTGCCTCTGTAGAGTCCCACGTACGGCGAAGGGAAAAGACAGCAGGCATCAGTGCGGATTCCTCTTCGCAGGCATGATCAAGCAGTTCCTCCGCGACGTGGACTGGGGAGAGGTGGACTACCTCATTGTGGACACCCCGCCTGGGACATCAGACGAGCACCTCTCTGTTGTTCAGTACCTGGCCGCGGCACACATCGATGGGGCAGTGATCATCACCACTCCTCAGGTGAGCAGGTGCCCGGATGGAGCTGCGTCCAAACTGCACTGGGTAGGTGCAGTTATAATTCAGATCGTCCCTCGTGGTCACGTCATTTCCGTGCTCATGCTTCAGGTCCCCGCAGCTTGCAGTGCTTCTTCATTGACGTTTCAGGACCACTCAGGAAGTCTCCCTGGTTTTCCACAGAACCAGCCTGGGGTGTAGATGGGAATTTCTGGATATGCTGCTGTGGTCCTTGCCCCTTCTTTGGCCCGTGTCAGCTCCTTCTATACCAGTCTCGTAGAGGCTGTGCCATGATACAGAAGTAAATCCAACGGGACAAGTGCAATCAGGTCTGAGATGGGCCTTAGTGTTGCTGCCACTGGTCTTAAAGGTCCCAAGAAGCCAGCAGATGATTCTCTTCCATTACACTTCCCTTCACGACACACTTCTCCACTCCCAAGGAGCACAGTGAAGGGGGCTCATTTCAGTCTGCCTTGGAACCCGTCAGTATGACCCCTTGGCCTTCACCCTCACTGAGCAGCTATGTGCAAGCCCTGGGCCAGGCACCAGGGCAGTGAAACAGGCTGGGCCTCCCTCCTTCACATGGCCCACTGTGGAGCTTGGGCGGTGGGCACACAGACATACGTGCTGTCAGTGCTGTGACAGGCACAGCAGGCCACGTGAAGGTGCCTCTGATTCGTGTCTGTCAGCTCACGTCTGACCAGCCGTACTGTTTGAAACAGGACAGTACCATTGTTTCCTGTCCCATTTTAAGTGGGTCACATCTGCTCAGCCTACCTGTGGGGAGAGATATTGTGGACATGTGGAGAAGCAGGACACTATTTAGGTGTCCGGGAGCACCTGGCCCAGGAGATGGCAGTGAGAAGAAGATGGGCTTGTCTTTAGGAGTGTTTTCTGTTGAATTTTTAACCAATGGAATTACCTAAAAGGAAAACTATCTAGTTGGAATGTACCACTTGGGATGCTGCTGGTGGGGGAGGTTTTTCTCATGTGGACACAAGGGGTATAGGGGAAGTCTCTGTACTTTCCACCCAGTTTTGCTGTGAACATAAAGCTGTTCTAAAAATAAAATCTGTTAAACAACAACAGTGTGGCTGGCACAAAGATGGCTTCTCCAAAACCACATTTGTTGTGAAAGAAAACATGGAGCTCCCCAGGATTCAAGAAGAAGGGTCAGACCAAGCACATGCTGGCCCCTCCCTAGAAGCCATGGGAGCCTGCTTTGTGTAGACTGTCTCTGGAAAATGTGACTTCAGGCTAGGGACACTCACCTTCCCAGAGCCTGTCACAACAGGCACAGGCGCGGGCCCATGGCTTTCTTTTGGGGTCGTTTCTGATAAAGCTGCAGGGCTTTTACCTATAGGACACCAAGGAGAGCACCACAGCGGTGTAGTGAGATGCAGAGGCTCAGTCAGAGCCCGTCCACTTCCTTGCTGGAGGCCAAGGGCCAAATGTGTGTCTCAGGAGAGTAGATGGCTTCAAGCTCTGATCCTTTGGGGGCCATGCAGGCTAAGGAGCAGCCACCCTTGACTACAGCAAGCTAAGACACCCATGTCTGCAGTAACACTAAACCAGGGAGTGGGGTACTAAACAATGATTATACACAGTACTCACATTCCGAGTTTAGAAGTGACTGTGACGTCATCCAAAGATAGTAATACTCTTTATTTTCTCTCTGTCCGTAAAGGTGTTTGTGTTCGTAGTAATCTTGATCAGAGGTTAGCAAATTTTTTCTGTAAAGACCCAGATAATAAATATTTTAGGCTTTGGGGATCAAGTGACTCTGCATAACCACTCAGCTACTGCATTGTAGGGTGAAAGCTACCAGCAACAATATGTAACGGAACAAACAAGGCCACGGTCCAAAAGAACTTGACCAAACCAGGCGGCCCACCGGAGTTGGCCCTCATCCCCTGACCTAGAAATCCGTGTACACTTTGGCTTAGCCTACTATGTTGACAAGAAAGTAGACACTGAGATATGTTAAGAGTCACTTTTCTGTAGATTCATTGGACATTTGATACTTGACTATTCAGGTTTATCCTTTTGGAATTTTGAAGGGAAATAAATAGCACCTGGAATGGGGCTTAGCACAAGGTCGACAGGAAATAAGTCCTTACTGAATGAATGGCACATCACTAAGGTTTGTGGTGGTGAATGCACAGTTTTGCAGTCACCCGACCACACAGGCATTCTCTTTCTTGAACTTCGACTTTCAAACAACCAGTCTTTTGAACGTTGGTAGGAGGTGTCCCTCCAGGATGTGCGGAAAGAAATCAGCTTCTGTCACAAGGTGAAGCTGCCCATCATCGGAGTGGTGGAGAACATGAGCGGCTTCGTCTGCCCCAAATGCAAGGTGAGCGCGGTGTCGGCGCTCTGTCCCATCCGCATGGCGGGGGGTCGGGGGGGGGGGGTCGGGACACAGGCTCTCTGTGAGGCTGCGCCCCCACCCTTTACGGAGGTGGGGCCAGAATTAAACTCCTCTATGCTGATGTCATGAAAGGCCTGGTAGTTAGTGTTTCACATTCAAAATAGCCATTTTTTAAAGTTTCTTTAAAATGTGGTCCATTCTTACGATTCTGAAACAAAGCCGTGATTCTTCCTGTTCAATTCGCCTCCCAGAAAGAATCTCAGATATTTCCACCCACGACGGGGGGCGCAGAGGTCATGTGCCAGGATCTGAAGATCCCTCTCCTCGGCAAAGTGCCCCTGGACCCGCGCATAGGTGGGTGAGTCAAAGCACGCCGATCTGTCGCCGACTGGGGCCGCTCAGCCGCCACCCTCATAACTTGAGACCAGGGCAGTGGCTCCGGAGCCCACCATCAGGAGCTCCCCCTGCCGCTGAGAGAAACAGTGAAACACTGGGACAGGTGGCCAAGGGAGCAGGCAGACCTGAGGGAGGAGGGGTGGTGGAGAGACTGGTCAGGGAGATGCCGGGGTGCAGGGAGGGTACTAGAGTGACCTGTAGGAGTCTCCTCTGGGACCTCGTCAGCTACCGTGAACCTAGGCGCTCCCCTAGCTGCTTGTACCACGTCTGCATGGTAGCTCCATCCCTGCCATCCCCTCTGCCTCCAGGCTCCTGTCCCGTGGGGCAGTGGGGCGGTGCGTTAGGCAAGTCGAGGTAATGACACCCCACAGTTGGCCTTAACAGCATTCACCAAAGGGAGGGGAGCAGCTGGGGGTAGCAGAATCATGATCCTGCTTCTCCAGCAGTGCTCAGCATCTGGGGAGCAGGGTGTGGAAGCCGACCGCAGGAGTCTGTCCAGAGCCCACGGAGGGGCTGAGAACAGCGCCCGCCCACCGGGGCAGGTCCCTGCCTCACGCTCACCTGGGCGCTGAGTTGACGTGTGGTCCTGCAGACAACCTGCATGTCCGTAGGAGGACACCAGAGTGGACAATCTCGGGAAAGACTAGCAGGCCGATCAGTACCTTCCAAGTACAGTAGAAAAAGCAATGGGCAGACCATGGTATTGTAGGCTCCCATTCATTGTTTTGTTTTTTGAGTATATGAGTATGTGTGTATGTGTAGATGCCACAGTTATACGCACAAATTCTAGGAAGATAACTGAACACTGGTGGCCTCTTGGACTCACCTTCCATGGCATATTCCATGCCTTTTCACCATGTGCACTCATTATCTTTTTACTCAGAAGAACTAATGTTTTAATACCCAGGTTCCTGGGCCCACCCAGCAGCTGCTCAGTCTGTTCTTTGGGGCCCTGGAGCCTGCATTTGCCATAGGCCACCCAGATGATTCATAGGCACACACGCTAAAGACCACTGGCCATGCAAGGGTCACAGCCATGTTGAAATGACAGCCAGGGTCCTTGCTGGATGGAGGGAAGACAGGTGAGGTCCTTTGGGACCCCCGGCGTTCTTTCTCGGCTTTGCTCTTCATTATCAGTGCAGTGGGCTCAGGACCTTCTTACTGTCATGGGCATAGAGAGAGCTTCGGGGCTGTGTCACCTCTAGGTTTTCTTCAGGGATTTAATTTTCCTCTTGTGTTTCTTTAAGGTAAGAGTTGTGATGGAGGACGGTCTTTTCTGATCGACGCGCCGGATTCACCAGCCACATTAGCCTACAGAAGTATAATTCAGAGTAAGTGTGTATGTACATCTGTGCGTTCAGATGGCTGGGGGGCCAGGACGTAGCAAATGAGCCAAGTGGGCTGGGTGTGAGAAAACTGCTTAAGATCATACAGTGGTCATTGCCACACAGCATCGCTGGGGACAGTACAGGTAGTGGGGTCTGGGTACTGAGACCCGGAGAGTGTCACCCTGAGCCTAGGAAGCCAGGAGTCGATGAGAAATCTTCCAGTACATCAGTGTTGTGAATTAAGCCATAGTTTAAATGACACAGCGAGGTGAATTTTATAGCACAGGAAATACATCTCAATTAAACCATAAATAGAAAATTAAGAAAAAAAATTGCCCAGTGAGCCAAACCAAACCCATGTGCAGGCCTGATTCCATGATGGGCAGCCAGAGAGGGCTCAGATTTACTGCAGAGGTATCTGGGATCTGGGTTTGTGCCAGGTTCTTCTTGCTAGGTCAGATGATGTCAGAGGTAAATGACATCATTCCCAGGCTTCTTGATCTATAGAAGGGACCAGTGAAAGGCCTCCAGCTTGGTTATAGTGACAGGTGGGCAGTGTGCAATACTCAGGTCACTTTGAAGATTCAGGGCATCAACAGGGAATTAGGCCATCTGTTGAGGGCCCCCTGGCCAGCACAGGGCAGAGCTGCCTGAGGGACAGGAGCCATGAGCACTCCTCTGCCTGCTGCCTTGTCTTCCAGGAATCCAAGAATTTTGTAACCTCCATCAGCCAAAAAAAGAGCACCTCGTTAGTTCCTGAAACACAGGAACGTTACGAACACAAGCAGCATGTCCAGTCAGACCTGACGAGCCTGGGGACAGTGGGGTCACGGCAAAAAGGGACCAGATTCTGGTGTGGTGTGAAGTCACTTTTTCAGAGACACTTTAATCATCTAATATTTGTACACTGTTCTTTAGAACATATGTAAAGGGCATTCTTTACAAATGTGCTGTTTTAAAAATAAAAGCATCTCCTCAAACCTCTCCCTGGGGCCTGCTTTGCCGAAAAGCCAACAGCCTGTGGGGCGCGGACTTGCTCGCTGCTGGAAGCTCACTGGAGTAGAGAGCCTGCTGCCGCAGCCACTGCTGCCTCTGCAGAGCAGCCTGGAAAGGAAGCAGAGGGATGCACGTGTGGCTTCGCTGCAAAAGGCACGTGCAACGGTTTTAAATGGCAGCGTCCGTGGGAAAATGAAGAGGGTTAGAGCCTCCCGCGTAGGCTTGTTCTGAGGGCACGCGTATGACGCAGGCAGTCACGACACCCCCGAGAAGCCCTTCGGCCACCCACGTACGCAGACGGGAGGGTCTGTGGCAACACCCTGTATTATCACATGTACACACGATATCCAGTAACTTCCCGTGCCATATGGGACAATTTACTGGTGGTGGTTGGTTGGTTTTGTTTGTTTTTTAATTACTTCGCAAGGAAAGACAGATGTAAACGCTGGAGTCATCCACATCGCTGTGAGATGCTCACTGTGTGTGAGACGCACAGGAAGTGAGGCAGCTGAAGGAAGAGCAATGCCCACTCTCCATCTGACTCCGGGCAAATCCCCGTATTCTCTCCCGCCAGTTCTCTCATCCTCTCTCCTCCCAAGCACAGACGGTCCAGTGTGAGGAAGGTGGGGCCCCTCTAAAGGGCAATGAGGTCGCAAAGCCCTGGAGACGCCCAGTGCTGAGTGTGACTGCACACGGCCACTCAGGCCTGGGGAAGCGCGCCCAGACCACAAGCACAGCTGAGCCCAGGGGAGCTGCACTTGTCACAAGCCCCAGCCCTGCACCGTCCAGACCCCCACCATGATCCCGCCTCTCACCTAACACTTGTGGGCCTCCAGCCCCTCGAGGCCAGGCTTCGGAAAGTCACTTGGGCAGGCCTGCAGGGGAAAGTCAACACATTTGGTCCCCGCACGTGTGTGGCTTCATTTCCCGATTCAGGGCCAGAGCAAACCCACGAGGTACTGAAAGCGTGCAGGGCTGTCTGCTCCCCGTCTTGGCATCAAGTTCCAACTTAAGATGGTTCAGACCATGTCAGGATGAGCCTGGTCAAACCTAAATGGTCTGTTCCTCACTTCTAGAAATATATGCAAGGTTAAAAAAATTTTTTGTGGTTCTTAATTCTGTAGTTTAGAAGAAAACACTTAAAACTAACAATGGTAGTCACAAAAGAATAAATACTGTATGATTCTACTTACGTGAGGTCCCTAGAGTTGTCAAATTCGTAGGGACAAAAAGTAGGTGGTTGCCAGGGGCTGGGGGACAGGGAACAGGGAGTTACTGTTTGATGGGTGTAGACTTTCAGTTTGGGAAGATGGGCAGTGGTGATGGTTGCACAGCACGAATGTGCTAGATGCCACTGGACTGTACACTTAAAAATAGTTAAAATGGTAAATTCTATGTTCTGTATATCTCACCACAATTGAAAAAAAACTGACAGCTTGCCTGATAGGAAAAAACATGAAAAACTGCAGTTGTCAAGGTCTCCTTACATGAGTGTCTGGAGAGCAGGTGTCCAGGACTTAGACTTCAGTAACTCACCGTCTGGAACACCGTCTGGGACAGGAAACTGGCTGTGAATTTGCTGATGTCACTCTCGCCTCCCATCTTACAAAGGATGTAGCCATACAGGTTAGCAGCTTGGAGAGAAATCCCAGCTATCACGAGGGCCTGTGCTCAGACACAGCAAAGGTAAGTTTCCTAAGAGCATGTGTTGAAATGCTCCTCCCAAACCAGTGCTCTGGCCTGCACCTAATAGTAAGGGCCACCCTTTACTGAGCACTTACAAATACTCATGGATACCTTTTAATCGACCCAAGAAGTCAGTACCACCGTGATCCCTTTTACAAGGAGGAAATTGAAGCCCACCCAGAGAAACTAAAGTTGTCCAAGGTCCCAAGAGCTGATGCGGTCAAGTCAAAATCCACACTTGGGAGCCCACACTTAATCCCAAGCTCATCCAACCTGCGGCCTGATGCGGCCCAGATGGCTTTGAATGTGGCCCAACACAAATGCATAAACTTACTTTTTTGCAACTTTTTTTTTTTTTAGCTCATCAGCTATTATTAATGTTAAGTGTATTTTGTGTGTGGCCAGGGTAAGCCAAAAGATTTGACACCCCTGAATTACACTTGCTCATACTGGCTATGAGTATTTTTGTTTCTTTGGAGCCCATACATTTAATTACGCTTTGTTTCTACTGGCTGTGGATATTTTGCTTTCTCATTGAGTGAGCCAGATAATAGCAACAAAATATAATAACGCTGAAATAAAAATTCAGAACTCTTAAGTCTACCTGATTCCTACCTAGGAAGGGTTTCCTGTCCAAGGAAAAATGTTATATACTTTCTCTACAAACTCCTCCCTAGCCTCATTATTCGTATGTGCCAGAAGGTGGAAACAACTGACTGTCCATCAATGAACAGACTGGTGTGAACAAAATATGGCATATCCATACAATGGAGGATTACTCAGCCATAAAAAGGAAAGTACTGGTACATGCAACAACACGGGAACCTTGGAAACAAGTTAAGCTGAGTGAAAGAAGCCGGACACAAAATAGCACCACGTGTTGTAGGATTCCACTTACAGGAAATACCCAGAATCAGCAAATCTGTAGAGACAAAAAGATGAGTGGGTGCCAGGGGCTGGGGTAATGGGCACGGGGGTGGTGGTGATGGCTGAAGGGCATAGGGTGTCTTTGGGGGTGATGGGGATATCCTAAAACTGACTGTGGTGGTGGTTCCATAACTGAATATACCAGAAGCCACTGAATTGTACACATTAAATGGATGAGCTGGATAGTGTGCCAATGAATTCCATAAAGCTGTTTGGATCAGTGTATCCTCAATAAATAACAAAAGCCTACTCCTGCAACCCCTGGTCCTATCCCGATCTCAAAGCAACATCAGAGGCAAGGGGTTGCCTTACCAGCCACTTCAGCTTCAAGGAAAACAAGGTGCTAAAGAAGAACACGATCCAGATCACTGGGCAGATAATGAGGCCAAACCAGAAGATTCGGGCTTCAGCTTCTGTGGCAGTGACACTGTTTGGAGAGACCTGTTGTGGCAAAGTGATTCATGCTCATTTTTGTTTATTTCACATGGGCTTCTGTTACTGGCCAGAGCGCCAACAGCAGTAGGCTTGGTGTAGGGTGGGCATCAGATCTGCACGAGGCCCAGAAAGAACCCACGGAAACTTTCCGCAGCCGTGCTCCCCGTGCCGTTTTGACGGGTAATGGAGAATACCTTTCTGGCTTCAAAAATCCAGTGGCTTTTCCCATCTTCATCTATCTGGTTCCACCAGCGGAGGCCCACCATGAGCCTTCCAGTGACATTCTGAGGACAAGGGACAAAAGGACTCTAAGCACGCCGTGGGGAAAGAGAGGGTCCTTATCTTTTTACTGGTGACTAAAATAAAAGTCACCAATTCAGGTTAAACTTGTACTGAGAACAGGGAAGAGGGGACTGAACTGTGCTGGTTTCTCAAATCTGTTCGAGGCTTTTAATTTTTAACTAAGCTTACCTCAAAAAGTGACAGATTTCCCCCCCCCCCATATATATATTCATATTATATAGAATACTTAAGTATATTATTTATACAGTGTATGTACATTTTACTAAAAATCCAAACCCCTGTAGAGTTGTCACCTTCATATGGTGCATATTTGCAACCACAGCAATTGATACCAGAAGTCATTTATTCAACACTAAACAATGTATTTTTCTCCCTTGAATTTTAAGTGACTCTGGCTCAGTATTCTTACGTATGTATTAGCACTTTCAACCAGAGTACCTGTTGGCCCAAATCGGCTACATGCACTGGGACAGTCACCATCTGGAAACGCAGCAACGGTGTCCCAGGTGAGGGGCCTTACCTTCACAGACCAGAAGTCAAAAGACAAAAGGAGAAGCACGGTGACAAAACAGCCCACAAAGCTTCTGCTGAACCAGTCACAGCACACGTAGGTGACAATGGCACTCACTCGGAAAAACAGGTGGAAAAAGGTGGCCAAGGGGTGCCTAGGAAAGAACCCGAAAGGCCCTCACTCCAGGCGCCCACAGCACAGTCACAGAACTCACTGGATGGTTTCTGACTTCCTGGGGCGTCCCGCCCAGTGCGCTTCCGCCAGGCTGCAGCCCCAAGGACAGACACATCCCCAGGTTCGCCCGCAGCACTCATTGCTACACCAGCCTTGTTTTTGCCCTCTCGAAGAATCCCGTACTTTCCCCCCATTTCATTCCAAATATCACTTGCCCTCTTTTGAAACTGGGTCATCTCTGAAGTGAGCCTGACAGCAATCGCTGCCTTCCCACCTAGCAGTGACACGGACCAGTTCCCTAAAGGTAAAGGTTGGGTTATTCCCCAGCAATGGTGCATGGAGGCCACATGCAGCCCATGGGTGCTGTCCCGTGTCATCGGGGAATGCACGTTCCTAGACAGAGCGAAGTGAGCATGACATGCCAGCGACGGGTCTAACTTGTCGTCACTCATGAACCTGGGCAAACCGAAGTTGCCCAAGGTCCCAGAGCTGATGTAGTCAAGTCGAAATCCAAACGTGAGTAGCACTCGAATGATGAAATTTAATCCAGGGGAAGATGGTTTTTCAGCGTGCCTGTAGGCACAAAAGAAGACCGAGAACCAAGGGGGAAGGAATGTGGTTGTCCTACGTCAAGCAGGTGACAGCCCAGCCGTGGGTGACCAGGGCCAGGTAGAAGACACTCACGGCTTTCTATTTCTTTGGAATTCCACTTTTAATACAGCAAGGCAGAGAAAAACATTCAACCACACTCATGAAAGCAGCAGTGCAAGCCCGATGGCAATGGCAATTAAAGCTCCACCCCAGTGCCACCAAAGAAGAGGGCAGGTGACTGGACTCTGCAAACCTCCCCTAGTACTGCCAGGTACACTATTCTCACAAGAAGCCAGAAATGCAGACTTGCAATGGGAAATTGGATTTTTAAATGATGGCGACGAATTACTCTTATGTTAATACAATACTCCAGGCTGCGTGTTTCGCCCTGGCCCACTTGCAATGTTGAGGGACATCAAAGAGGCCGCGGGCAGACCTGCAGGGGCAGTTGCCTGCTGGCTTTTCCCAAGAAGCGTGGTCAGAATAAGCAAAGGAAGGCCTCAGATAGAACTCAACTCCGGGAACTAAGATGAAGAAACAGAACAGTAGAGTGACTTCTGCTTGTCCTCCTGATGCCCCAAAGGAAGAAAAGGCCACTCCCGAACACCCGCCATTTGACAGCATTTCTGATCTCTGCTTCTCAGACACTGAGCTCTCCCAGCAGCCTGGACGGAATGCCAACTTGGGAAAAGTACCCAGCATTTAAGAATTTGACGTGATCGCACAGAATTTACACATCTGGAATGTTCCAGAACATAAGACGCTTAGGAGTCTCCTATACCCTTTTTGCCCTCAATCTTATTTGAGGATTTTCCACAAACCGTCTTCATACAATTTTGCCTCTTCGCGGTGAAGATAAATCAAGTCCTCTTGCCATAACTGTAAGTTCTTTGAGGGCGGAAACCATGTTTTAGATAATTTTATACCCCCAACAGTGCCTGGCACTTAAGATTCTTGGTAAATACTTGTTGTGTCGGACCTTGGGACATCTGTTCTCTTTTGTAGGGCAATATAGACTTTAAAAATGTAAGAGAGAGAGGGACCCAAGTGTGTGGTGATCCAGGGTAAGTAAAACCTGGAAATTAATGCATTCGAATAAATCCCCTGCACGACACTTTTTCTGGCTGTGGTCTCCTGAAATAAAATGCAGAAAAATGTCCAGTTGTTGCAAAGTTCTGCTTAGTTGGGTCCTGGTTAACTGGCTGTTTTGTTAACTTGTAACAGAAGTTATTATTATTCAAACAAAGCCCAAAGCAAGTAGAAAAGGGAGCCTGTTGTATTTCAAAGACAGGCCCTGGCAGAAATAACACCATTTTAGAAGGAGCTATTACATGTTAATACAGCTATGTTATTGTTTTGTTACAAAATTACATGCTTATGATTTGGGTATAGATTACCAGCACATTCAAAAAGGGGTGTCATTTGTGCCGGACCCTGTGTTGCTTTAATCCTGTTGTATGCAGGTGGCTCTCTGGGCAGCCCCCCATTGAGTCTCTGTCCAGAGTTTGCCAAGCCTTTGCCCCAAGCTAACACTACTGTGCTCTCAGACTGGCTTCCCAGTTTTGAGGGTTTGGAAGGCTATCACTTAAGCCCATCTACTCTCTCCTGCCATGGGGTCCTCCATCCTTACAGCGTGCCCTCCTGTCACCTCTGCAGTTGCAGAGTGCACACACGCACCGACCGTCACCTCCACCTCTCGATGCCACTGGCTCCCCACTTTACCCTCCCAGGCCCCCACCTGCTCGCCCCTTGAGAGACAAGAAGCTGGCTGGCAGGGTTCCAATCCTGGCTCTGACCTCCGAGTTGCTCCGTGACCCTCCCGAAGCTACACAACCTCTGGTGCCTCGGTCTCCGCGTCTGTACAATGGGAATGCCAGCAGTGGCCACTTGCTAGGATACTAAGAAGATCAAGTCTCGGCCATAAGGAAGATGGAATACTGCCACCTGCAACAACATGGATAGACCTTGAGATGACTGTGCTAAGTGAAATGAGTCAGAAAAAGTCAAGACCATATGACCTCACTCGATTGTGGGATATAAAACTGCAAGCAGCAAAGAAAAAACAAACAACAACTCAGGGACACAGACAACAGTTTAGTAGTTGCCAAAGGGTAAGGGGGGCAGGAAAGGGGATCAAATACGTGGTGACGGAAGGAGAAGTGACTCTGGGTGGTGAGCACACAATACAATACAGAGACGATGCCCCATAGGACTGTACACTTGAAAGCTATGTAATCTTACTAACCAATGGCACCCCAACAAACTTAATAATAAAATTTTTTAAAGATCAGGTGACAGTGGCACATATGAAGTGCTGGCTACACAGACCGTGCTCAGTAATGGTGAGCCATTGTCACCTCTGCCCCAGAGTCACCCGAAACTGTTCTACCTACCAGGGGCCAAACTGGAAAATTCCCCCTCTGACCACAACTTTCTCTCTCTCACTCCCAGGGGCCGACTTTTCATCTCAGGGATCCCCCAGGACTCCAAATCTCTCCATCTTCCCCCTAGCTCTGCCGCTTTCACTGAAGAACCTCCTTGTCGCTCCATTTTAACAGAACATGCTCCATCCGGAGACCAAGATGCTCCCTCCACCGGGCAGGCAGAAGCCTGTCACCTCCAGGACAGGAGGAAAGAATGACAGCCGGTGAGTGGGGGAGATATGACCACTTAAAGTGTCGTCAAGGTGCGGAGAGTCCCCATGGGCCTCTGTCTAAGTTTAAATCCATTTTCACAGCTCCGGGCACCAGGGCTCCTACTGCCCATCTCCTTGGAGGGAAATGTGCATGAGTCACCTGCGGCAGCCCTGAAATGTGCACAGGCTACTCTTGTCACAGGATGTATGGCTTCAGATTTGGAGTGGGGCCTGGACACAAATTCTACAGGAATTTGTGGAAAAGGTATGGTCTGTAGTGGATTCACACACTCCGGAAGGGCCCCATCTCGCCCATT
This sequence comes from Lyroderma lyra, assembly GCA_004026885.1. Classification (NCBI taxonomy): domain Eukaryota; kingdom Metazoa; phylum Chordata; class Mammalia; order Chiroptera; family Megadermatidae; genus Lyroderma; species Lyroderma lyra. Next base: position 400,888 of record PVJL010000291.1, read on the forward strand.
TCCTGCTTCTGTAAATAAAGTTTTATTGGAATTCAGCCATGCTCACTCACTCACTGGCGTGCAAAGCCGAAACTGTTTATCCAGAAAAGTGTGCCATCCCCTGCTCCAGACCAGCAGGGACAACTTGGTGATGAAATCAGGCTCCCCTCAAAACAAACCAAAATGAAACAAATGGCTACTACAGGCTCCTTCCCCTATGAAAAATTCTTTTAAAAGCTGCAGGCTAAGAGCTGCCTGACTGGCAGAACTCGCGGTTTATGCTGGAAGTCACAGCAGTGTGATCTCAGGATTGCCGAGGTGGCAGTGATGGCCAATTGCACCCGGAGCCTCCTGGGTGCTGGACATGCTCTGTATCTCCATCTTGCATGTACATGTGTATGGGAATCCATTAACCTGTACACTTACGATCAGTGCTCTTGACTGTACACCTCGGTAAGTAAAACATTCTGATTGGAGCCACTGACCAAAGAAAAACCTGTGCAAGTCACCCTAAAAATCCTACATGTGATACAATCCAGCAACTCCACTCCTCAGTATTTATCCAAATGACTTGAAAACTTATGTCTGCACACAGATATTTATAGCATCTTAGTTGGAAGCAACTAAGATGTCCTTCAATAGGTGAATGGATAAACTGTGGTACATCTACACAATGGAATATTATTCACCTAAAAAGAAATGAGCTACCGAACCACGAGAAGGCATGGAGGAACCTTAAATTGCATATGACTGTGAAAGAAGCCCGTCTGAGAAGGCTACATCGTGTAATGATTCCAACTATATCACATTCTGAAAAAGACTTAACACTGTGGAGACAGTGAAAAGATCACTGGTTGTCAGGGATTGTGGGGGAGGGAGTACTGAATAGGGGGGACACAGAGGACTTTAAGGACAGTGAAAACAGTCTGTAAGGTACTCTAATTGTGGGCACATGTCAAAACGTACAGAATGCACAGTTCCAAGTGTGAACCCTGATGTAAACTGTGGACTTTAGTTAACAATAACGTGTTGGCTCATCAGTGGTGACAAATTATGACAGTTTTGAAAGATGTTAATAATAGAGGGAAACTGGGGGCAGGAAGGGGCTTATGGAAACTACTTTTTGCTCAGTTTTTCTGCAAACCTAAAACCACTCAAAAAATGGACACAGGTTGGGGTTGGGGTGCTCTGTCTAGACAGGATACATAGAGCAAAATTGGGGAGGACAACGTCCCACAGGCACACGTCCCCTTCACTACAAACTTCTAAGGCAGATTTGATGGGGGTGGGGGCTTGATTTAATGCTAAATTCAGCAGTAATCTAACAGTATCTTTAAAACTTGCCCTTTGTTTATATTACTTTGAAATTGCACTCTGGTCTTCAGCTTGAATTGCTCATCAAACATGCTTTTTTAAACTCTCCGTCACCTTTCAGACACCCTGACAACCTTTCTGCTTTTCTCTGTGGCAAAGGTCTAAAGAGAGATAGTTATCTTCCCTCCTTGGTTTACTCTGTCTCCCCACACCCCTGAAACAATCTGCACTGACATAGAATGTGCATCGGGGCGTGGGCGGGTGGAGATGGCGTGCTGATCACGACCGAAGCTGAGCCACGGGAGCACCAGGTACGCTCTTTGCTGTATTTCCATGTAAATTTGAATCAAAGAGGAGAAAAATAAAGGAATCATTAGAGGTAGCCTCAACTGTGCATGGGGGCAGGATGCCTTTCAGAATACACCAAGTCCATGAAGTGATATTCTGGGGGCCATCTGTGGTTAAAAAAAAAAAAAAAAATTCAGACCTAAAAATCCACCATTGCATACCCGGCCATTATAGTTGGACGCATGAGGAAAATTCGAGGTCCTTCCTTCTGGGCTTACCAATCCCTCTGAAAAAAAGAAAAAGCAATGGCGGGGGGGCACTTGTATATGGAATACGAATGCCTACCTGCCCACCCCCCCCCCAGCTGCCACCTGCACAGTGGGTACAGTGAAAGCCAGAGAGCCTAGATCCACACTGTCACCGTGTCCTCGCTGCGTCCATGGGCCTGGACAAGCTACTGAAGCAGTCAGAGCCCTGGTTTACTCGTCCGTAACGTGGGAGAACGTTCCCCTCAGATGTCGGAGGCTTCCAGGAGATAAAACACCCAGAAGGTGGCTGTGGTTAAGATGACTCACTGTTTGACTCATTAACAGTTACAATTCTTCAGAACAGGATAAAGTGAGAAGCAGCCCTGACCCATGATGCGCTTTGTGAATGTCAGACATGAATTTCTCCATTGTTAGAAATGAGTAAGGTGCTACTATTCGCTTCTCCAGCCCTGACGCCCACTTAGAGTCAGGTGGCCCCTCTGCTAACAGCGGAGTGCTGTACAAAGACGTGGGAGGAAGTGGAACCCCCACCGCCAAGGGGAGACAGCCGGGACCACACTTGTGCCACCCGGCCTTTTCCATCGACCAGCTTCCCGTGTGCCCTGGAGCTTGTTAGGAATGTGGGCTCGGTGCCCCCACCCCCCAGACCTCCGGAGCCCAAATCTTCATTTTAACAAGTAGTGGGCGATTCGTGTGCCTATTACAATTGAGAAGCTCCCCTCTGATCCTTTTTCAAGTTAAATCAGTTCCAGGAAAAAGAGCAGAAAGGGACTGAAGGAACCCATGCCCAAGAAAGCAGAGACCCCTAGGGCCCTTCAGAAACCCCATTGGGACTGGCTAACACGGGGCACGAAGCATCCAGCTGCAATCTGATTTTTCTTCTCTACAGTGCTCTAGAGCAACGTTAGCACCCTCGTCCTTCAGACCCTGGCTTCTTCAGGTGACAGCAGGACCTCCCCCACACCCCGACATCTGAGCCTGGGATGGGTAGGATTTTGGATTGTTGGGATGTCCGAGTAGATGCTGATTGCTAAGTTCTCAAAGCTTTGATTCAAAGATCAACACACTAGAGGTCTGCGTGCGGAGGTGAATAAAAGAACAGACTTCCCCCGGTCACCACAGTTTTTCCCTCTTGTTTCTGTTCTTTATTTTTTCTTAAAGAGACATTCTGACTTTAGAGGCTGGATATGCAGAGCCTGCCAAATGAAAGGAAATCCGCAGGGAGAAGTCAGTGGGCCCCTGACCAAGGTGGGGTCTTCACCTCTCTCCCTGGGGCACAGTTCCAGACCACACACTTCTGCTGCTGCTGGAATCATGTACCAGATTCCTTAGCTAAAGACCCAGAATTTTCCAAAGAAATGGGAGCCCCAAAGAGCTGAAAGCCGGACTCAAACAAAAACTTGTACACACATGTCCATAGCACCATTCGCAATCACCGAAGGGTGGAAACAGCCCAAATGTCCATCCACACAGTGGAATAGTATTCAGTCATGAAAAGAAATGAAGCTCCTATACCTGCTACAACACGGACGAACCTCGAGAACAGAAGCACAGATACTGTATGACTCCACTTATAGCAGGTACCTGTGACAGGCAAATTTATGGAGACAGACAGTGGACTAAAGGCTACCAGGGGCTGGGGGAGGAGGGAATCAGGAGCTATGGCTTTAAGGTATACAGGGTTTCAGTCTGGGAAGATCAAAAAAGTTCTGGACATGGATGGTAGTGATGGTGGCACAACAATGATGCTTGAAAATGGTTAAAATGGTAAATTTTATGTTTGTTACGCCACCAAAATTTTAAAAATTGGGGGAGGAAGGAGTGAATATATGCTATAACATGAGTGAACCTTGAAAATATTCTGCTCTATGAAAGGAGCCAGACACAAAAGTTCACATATTGTTGCAGGATTCCATTCACATGAAATACCCAGAACTGGCACATCCCTGGAGACAGAAAGCAGGTATGCGGCAGGCGAGGGCCAGGCGGAGGGGGTGGGGCGAGCATGCACTTAATGGCTACAGGGTTTCCTGTGGGGCTGAAGAAAACCTTCCGGAACTGACTGGTGGCGATGGTGATGCAACACTGTGAACGTACTAAAGGCCACTGAATCGTTCACTTTAAAATGGTTACAGTGGTTAAGTTTACATTATGTGTATTTTACCATAATTAAAGTAGAAAAGAAATGGGGGTGGAGAGACACCGCTTTCACTGGCGCCCCTTTAGAAAGAGGGCAGCACAGCCAGGTGTTGTGTGTGTGTGTGTGTGTGGTGTGTGTGTGTGTGTGTGTGTGTGTGTGTGTCTCAGTGAGTAGAGGGTCCGGGGTACAGGTTCAAACATTGTTACTTGTCCAGATTCAAACCCCAGCTCCACCATGAGGACCTGTGTAACTTCAGGCAAGTGACTTAGCCTCCCTGTGTGTGTGTGCCAGTTTCCTCATCTGTAAAATGGGACGAGGAGTCAGCGCTGCTGCGGTGTCCAACGCCAGGGGGCGCCATTCAATCAGTCTGAGTGAATCACGTTCCCTAGTATGGTGCCAGGCCCCGCTGTGTGGCTTCCAAAATCACCGGGTCTCGTGATAGTGAAGATTCCCACTCAGGCATTCCGGAGGGCCTCAGCGTCTGCGTTTTCATGAGCACCCAGGAGAGGCCAGTGCTGCTGGACCACCCTCAGAGCAGCAGGGAATGGAGGAAAGCTGCCACGTGCTGTATGAGCCTCCCAGGGCTGCTGTAACAAAGGACCTCAAACTGGGCGGCAATAAAACAACAGAAATCTCTCTCCATCTGGAGGCCAGGAGTCCAAACGTGCCCATGGGGTTCGTCCCTTCTCTCCCACCTTCTGATGACAGCTGGCAGCCTTGGCATTCCTTGGCTTGTCACCTCATCATTCCAGTCTCTCCTTCGTGGTCACATGGGCTTCATGTCTGTCTTCATGTGGCTGTCTTTTTATAAGGACATTAGCCGTACTGAAGTAGGGACCCACCCTACCCCAGTAGGACCTCATCTTAACTAATTACATCTGCAAAGACCCTCTTTCCAAATAAGGTCACATTTTGGGGTGCTAGAGGTTAGGACTTCAGCGTACCTTTTTTGGGAGAGGACACAAGTCAACCCATAACACCTGCCATGGGACAAAGGAGCCCAAAGAAAATAAGTGAGGTAAGAAGGGGATAGAGAGTTGTCCTGCCTATGAGGATGTGGATGCTCAGAGGTGAAGTGGCCTACGCCATGGTCGGGGCAGATGGTGATGCTGATGTGCACCCCACCTCCAGCTGCATGCCCTGGAGGGAACAGTCTGCCCAAGGGGCATCTTTCCTAGTTTACATGAGGGGGCACCCTGTGGGCCAGCAGCTGCTCTGGTGGCAGAATCAGCACCAGAACCAAAGTCCTCACTCAGCCGCAGCCTAGAGTTTCCCACAGATCAACTGCAAGGGAAACATGCCTGGTGACAACAGTGACTCCCAAAAATATAGCCAAGAGGTGATTATCAGCCCTGCTAGATGCACTTCCTAGTCCTGAAGCCAGAAGCCTGATGTGGCAGACACACCCAGACAGTGGCTTCTCAACTCCATTCTCTAAAGCAGCCAGGGCTCCTTGGAGAAAAAGCCACTCCAAGTGCAGACGGAGAAATGCATATGATAAGGCTGGGACGTGAACACAGCCAGTTAGCAAGGAAGCTATCAAAGATGACCAGCATCAGATCAGAAAGACTCAGACATCAGTTGGGAGAGGCTCCCACTGGCCAGAGGTGAGACAATTTGAGTAGCAATAAGAATGTCTTAATCCACGAGTCACGTGACACTTCAACAAACCCCTCAGTGGTAACCCGTGGAGGATACTGGGAATGATCACATTACTTGCAAAAATGAAGGGTAAGAATCAAGCATCTATTATGCCTTTTCTCTATAAAGTATATCTTGAAATGATGAAACATTTGAAGAGGGAGTGTTTCTCTTTCTAGAGCACTTCAGCTCACAAATGAAGACTGGATAATAGAATGCCACCATGCCCCAACCCCTAATGAATTAAAGAGTAGCAGCTGAGGACAACCATTAGAAGCATTAGGAGCCCCCTGATGAAAGAACATGCTAGAACCACCCAGCTCAGCAGATCCTAGCCCCTGACCTTAAGGCACAGTGTGAGATATAAATGTTTGTCTTCTAAAGCCACTAAGTTTGGGGGTAATTTGTCATGCAGCGGTAGCTGATTAACACAGGCTCTAATGGGGAAGAGTTTTAACTCTGTATAAACCATGTCATGGTTTGTCAGGTGGTTTCCAAGGGCAGGAAAGACAAGATCAGGTTCCTCCAAGAATCTAGGTGGGAAAATGAAGGGCTCCAGGCCTACCTGAAGACATCTGGCGTGGGGGGAGATCATGAGGGCAGCTGTAGTTACACACACCTCTTTTAAACAGGAAGAGTCGAAGTTATTAACTGAGGGAGAGAAAAAAGCAGACAGAGGCCAAGGACAGACTTTTCAGAAGGCTGGAGCAAAAGTCAGCCAGCAGGAGGGCACTTCAAGCAGGTGACACCTCAAAGAGGTTCAAGCAGGTAAGGAACCAGGATTCCTGTTTGTTTTCACCTTTGCCCCGAGTAGGTGTTTGTGGTTGCTTTTTGCACTGGAAGTAGAAAGTAGAATTCACCCATTTATGTGCTCGTTTCTGAAGAGCTACTGGGAGTTGAAGGCATCAGATATTAGCTCTTGTGTGAACTTGACTTCTGTTGCTTGGCTCATGGGAGCCACAGTTTCCTCATCTGCAAAATGGAAAGAATCCTATATTTTCATGCATTTTTATTTTTTACCATTTTAATGGGTCTGGAATCGGAACACACCCAGTAATGGCTGCAAATATTAATGTGATATTTATGTCCCACCCCCAAGAGCTATAGCTGAACCAGCATGCTTTCAAATGATAGCATCTCAGAAACAAACGAGCTCAACTCGCAGCTTATTTAATGGGTGACTTGAGTGAAATCCTATTCATTCATTCAGTAAATACTGATCACTATACTATCACAGCCTGGCCTGTGGGAGCCCCATTCAATGGGCCTTTAGTCTTTATAACAGTCGATGACATTAAAAAAAAACAAAAAAAAAACACTGTGCTTTCTGGCAACAAAAGAATGTTCTAGCTACAGCTGGATAAGTTTCTGCCTCAAGATTTGGAAGTGGCTCCTCTCTAAGGAGCCCTGGGTTCACTGGGTGGTAAAGAGAATCAAAGACCAAAATCTAGGTCCTGGGGAGCAGGTAAGATGTGGTGGAGGGAACAAAACACTCTGGGTCACTTTTAGTAGTGACAGAGCTTGGGAGGGTGGGGGTTGGGGGTCCTTTTAGAATACAATACCATTTCTACAGTATTTCTGCCCAAATCATAACCTGGATCTAATCAAGAGAAATGTCAAGCAGATCCAAGTTCAAGTCCAGGCTTCTAAATAGCTGGCCTTTACTTTTCATGAAAAATAAAGAAACTGAGAACTTCCAGAATGACTAAATGCAATGGTGAGCCTGGGCTGGATCATGAAGTGGGAGGAAAATGATACTGGAATATGAACTACAGATGAGTTTCTCAGTTTCAGTAGTACTCTGCTTATATAAGAGAATATCCTGTTCTTAGAATACTCAGTGAAGTATGTAGGTGGGTGCAACTGACTCTCAGAAAGCAAATACACATACAGAGAGAGCAAACTATTAACAGTTGGTGAATCAAGGTGAAGGGTGTCAGTTCTTTGTGCTATTCTTGCTACTTTCCAGTAAGTCTGAAATTATTTCAAAGTACCAAGTCCTCTTAAGGACATTGATTCAAATAATTATTTTCCAACTTAACGTATTTTCTTGCTGTATTTTATGAGTCCTTCTCACCTGGGGCTTCATCAGCCACCAAAACTCCCCGCCACACTAAAGCAGAATGTTTTGTAATTGCCTTGCATGTATATGTATTGTTTGCAGATGAAACTGGTGCTCAAACCAATGACTAATGCTGAAATGAAACTGTAGCTTAAATACCTGACCTCAGGGCCTTTGCACTTGCTGTTTCTTTTGCCAGAACTCCCTTCTTGTGGATCTTCCCACTCCTGGCGCCTCCTCCACATTTGCATTCCAGTCCAAATACACCTTCTCAGGCCTCCTCTGAGCCCTCCCTGATCAAAAGTAACCCCTTTGCCTTGGACCCCTTTTTCTTTCATATTCCTCTCATATTCCCACTCTCTGACATTACCTTTAGATATTTGCTTATATATGTTCACTGTCTTCCCCCTACTTAAAATGTCAGCGCCACGAAAACAGGGCCCAGGCCTGCTTGGTTTTGCTGTGTCTTCTGTAACAGTGTTTGGCACACAAAAGCCCTTGAACGTTTTTGTTCATTTAATGAATGCATGCATGAGCAGAAGAATAAACCAGAGGTTCTCAAAGGGAAGTCGATTTGGGGGGCCCCCCAGCAATGCCTGGGAACACTTTTGGTAGTCACAACCAGGGGGGCTGCCACTGCCATCTAGTGGGTAGAGGCCAGGGAAGCTGCCAAACATCCTACAGTGCACAGGATGGCCCTTGCAACAAAGAAAGTCCAGCCCCAAGTGTCAAGAGCGTCAACCCTGGAATTAAATGAGTGACTTAAAAACTCCATGTCCACACAGTCTCACTGGCCGACATCACACATCAAGGGACCTGACCAATGTCTCCTTCTGGTCACCAACTTCCTTGGTTGTGTGGGTCACAGTTCAGCAGAAAGCTCCCTTTAGTGACTTGATTGTTGGGATGGCTTATGCAATCAAGTTCATGTTACAAAAAAAAATGTATAAATAAGGGGAAGTGAAGGGGCTGTAGATGTAAGGAGTTAATTTCAAAATATGTAATTCCGTGTCCTAATCAAAGAGAACTGAAATTTGCCTAGTTCCCCGATTCTGTGGGTTATTTTCCTTGGTAACCATGGACCTTCCTTAAAATTAAACAATCAGCTCTTGGTGAGACCCGCTTATGTCGCCATATTTCTTTATTTTTAAAATAGACTTGAGAGTGGGGAGAGGCAATGTAGTTTGTTCCCCAAAGTCTCTGGGAACAGGGGAACCCCAGAGGGTGAGGGGTCCCCACTTATTGATGCAAACAGACATCTTGGAATAACAACGAAAAAAGGCCAGAGTTGTTCTTCTCTTTAGTGTGTAGGAGCATGGGGTGTGTGTGTGTGTGTGTGTGTGTGTGTGTATGTGTGTGTGGCAGTCAGAGATGTGCCTGTGTTCATTTCTGAGAATAATGGGTGGCCACCAAGGCACCCTCTGTACTATAACCTGCCCTACTCTCCTTTCTTGCCCCTGGCCCATCAGCTGTCCTTGGGTCAGTGTCAAACAGACAGGTGTCAGGAATGCTCTGAGTTCCTTCAAATACAAATTTAACTTATCCAAATCCAAACCCCAGACAGAAAAGCAGAGAGTAATCTAAGTCAGAGTTCTCAGTCAGGGGTGATTTTGCTCTTGGGGGACATTTGGCCATGTCTGGAGTCACAACTGTGGGGGGGTGACAGGCCAGTGCTACTGGCATCTATCTGGTGGGTAGAGACCAGGGACACCGCTGAAATCCTATAATGCACAGGACGACCCCCACAGCAAAGAATTATCCAGCCCCAAATATCAATGGTGCCAAGGCTGAGAAAGCCTGCTCTAAATAGTAGGGGCAATTCTGCACTCCCATCGGCACAGGGAAAATCTAAAGTTCTCCCCGGAGTGAGCATAAGATGGAAGGCCTAGAAATGCTGTTCCTACAGTAGAGCTCGTTCCCTAAGCACAGCGCCATATGCAATGCGAACTATAGAGCCAGACTCCAAGGGTTCAAATCCCCACCCTGCCACTTTAGAGCTATGTGACGTTGGGCAAGTCACTCAACTCTCTCTTTCCCTCAATGTCTTTAATCTTGAAACTGATAAACATCGTAGTAGCCACGTCATTGGTTTGTCATATAGATTAAATGAATCATTACAAGTAAAATGTGTAGAATACTGCCTGCATAGACTAAGTGTGAGGTTAAGTGTTTGCTATGTTTCATTCAATGTAAGTTGCCCTGAAACACGGCCAGCAATTTCGCCCGTGGCTCATGTTGAGGGACAGCTTTTCTATGCAACATGGGATGATAACTGGACAGTAAAAGACTTCCTGAAAGACAAAGTCTTATTCTACCTGACGGGCTCCTTAGGGATCTGCAGTGGTAGATCATGTGGTTCCTGCCTTGGGACCTGGCTCCCGCTAACATCTGGGCCCAGAGGCCCGCATTCTTCTCAGACGACAGCCCCTGTGCTGAACGAGCACCAATCATGAAACACTGGCTAAATGCTGTCACCAAAGCGGCCGTGCCAACTGAGACCAAAGTCAGACCCAACAAACCCGTCTGGGGCAAGAGGAGGTCATCTTGCTTCGAGTCCAAGTGAGTTCTGTGAAGATGGTGCTTTGAAAGGGTAGGCATAACTTTCCACAGGAGGGATAGTCCCCAGCTCCAAGGACAACCCCAGTGTGACGTCCTATTCTAGCTGAGGATACGCCTCCACCTCAGTCCTGCCCACAGACACAGGGCACAGAAGTCTCACAGTCACATAACAGGTACCATTTATGAAACCCACACGAGCTGTCTGAAACAGGACAGTATCACTGTTTTCTGTCCCATTTAAAAAGGTACATGTAAAAAATAAATAAATAAAAATAAATAAAAAGGTACATGTGGTCAGCCCAGCCCTAAATGCAATCACGAGCAAGCCTGTAAGAGGAAGGCCGAGGGAGATTTCACGCAGAATAAAAGACAACGTGACAAAGGAGCAGAGAGAGATCTAAAGATGCTACACGGCTGGCCTCGAGGAGGGAGGGAGGTGCCCAAGCCAGCAGCCACCAGAATCTGGAAAAGGCAAGGAACAGATTTTTCCCTAGAGCCTCCCGAGGGAGTGTGGCCCTGACGACACCTTGGTTTCAGCCCAGTGAAACTGCGTGTGGACCTCTGGCCTCTAGAACTATGACAGAATCAAATGCTGTTGTTTTAAGCCAAGAAGTTTGTGGTAATTTGTTACAGTGGCCCTAGGAAACTAATACTATCCTGTTCTGTTCTGGAGTTTATTGGATTTGGATTGGAGAATTTAAAAGGAATGGCATGTAGGTGCCAGGGCCCCCTACGTAGTGGCTCCAACGGCTAGAAGGAGAGATGGGACAGAGCAGGGGGTGAGTGTGGCTGAGCTATGGGTATTTCTAGATGTGGCAGCTGCCTGGGCCATCAGCAATCATGTTTGTGGGTCATCCTTCACACATTAGTCCTGCCACTTTGGGGGATGCTGAAGGTCTCCAGCAGGCAAGTGACTTGACCCAGGACACACTGTCTGTCTGTCTGGAGCTGAAGCAGGGATGAGAATAAAACTTCAAATCCTTGTATACCTCTCCAGCCTCCTGTCAACCCCTTTCCCTTTTCCCACCACCTTCCAGACACAGAGGACTTTCTCTGACCTTCCAACATGACCTTGGGACCTTTGCACCTGCGCTTCTGCCACTTGGAACACTCTTACTCAGGTAGTGGGTGCCTCTCATCATTTGGGTCTCAGCTCAGACGTCACCTCCTCAGAGAGGCCCTCCCTGACTGCTCCAAGGCAAGAGGCCTTCCCCAGTTACTTTCTCTGTCATCACCCAGTTGATTTTCACCCAGCTCTTCTCACGCTGGGTAATTATCTTGTTAGCATCTTCCTTTGCCTGTTCAGAGTTAGTCCCCTCCCACCCCCACCACAGGCTCCAGGAGGGCAAGGACCTGGCCTGATGTGCCCATGCCGGGCACACACCAGGCGCTGAATACATTCTGAATGAATGAGTGAGTGAACGTGCATGGATGAATTGGCAGCTTTGGGGGATGTCTGCCGAAAGCCAGTCCCAACATACCTGATCTTGGCTTTCCGAAAGGCCAGTTCCTCTTCATTGCCAAAGTCCAGGGACACATCCTCAGTGTCATCCACCAAGGCCTGGTGGAGGCACCAAAGGCAAGTGGCAGGGCGGCCCGCAGTGCACAGCCGCACCCCACCCTCTTTGCTGGCGGGGCCCTTTCCCTGAGGCTGTGACTCGAGGCCTTTTCCACCCTCCTGCCCATTCTGGGGTCCAGCGTGGGCCCAGGCCGAAGCTCGCGCATCCCTCCTCCTCCCTCGCCACCCCCCACCCCCAACCCCCGATTCTCCCAGCGCTCCCGCAGGCTCCTCCCGTCCTCACCACCATCCTTCCACGCCCAGCATCCCCGCCGCCCTACCTGCTTCATCCTCCCCAGGGCCCACCTGGAGCCCAGACCTGACTCCGGCCCCGCCTCTCGCCGCCGAAGGCCCCTGGTGGCGAGCAGGGGCGAGCGTACCGGGGTCGGGACCCGAGCCCCGCGGTGTCGCCTCCGAGCAGGTCGCTGGTGGGGGCGGGGCGCGCGGGAGCCAGAGCGCAGTCGCGGGCTGGGGAGGTGGGCTCGGCGGCCCTGGCGGGGGCGGGGCTTAGAAGGTCCCTGGGCCCAGGGGCCCACTGGGGACGCGGCCTGGAGAGAAGGAGCAGATGCTCAGAGCGGAGGGATCCGGGCGTATGCTGAGCGGCGGCAGGGAGGGGACGACTGGGGCTCGGAGGCGGACTTGGGGACCCTGAACAGTGATCCCGGGAGAAATAGAGGATCAGCGAATGAGGTGGCTGTTCATAAAGGTTCCATAAATGTGGAATGAGCTAGCGAACGAACGAATGAATGCATGTCAATGAATGCATGTCAGTGGCGGGCAGCCTTATTCAGTGTTTCCCCCAAATCTCCGATACCAATAATTCCCCAGGGTCCTTATTAAAAGGAGATTCCCAGCCAGAAGCCTGGAGTGGGGCCCTGGAATCTGCCTTTTAACAAATAAAACTGCTGCAGCCACAGCTTGGGGACCACTGTTGACCACAGTGACAACTGCATCCATCCTTGAAGGTGCCAGATACATACTGAACAGAAAATAACTATTATTGACAGTAATAGTGCTTCTGGATGTAACGGCCTTCCCAGGTATCTTCCAGGAAAAGGCGGCTTGCTACCTGTCTTTGTCTGCCCAGGAACAAAGTCACTTCCTCTCTTTTCTCCCCACTTCCTCTCCAGACCTTCAACCCAGGGGCAGAGGGCTGGCATCTAGGTGCCAAGTCCCTTAGTCCTGCCCTTTGCCCTCCTGCCACAGGCGGTAGGGACCTGTCCCCCATCCTTGGTGACTCAGAAAAGTGCTGCTGGTCCACGAACTCCTGACACAATTGTTCGGAGGAGGAGTGGCAAACAAAACTGCACAAGGCTGCCTAATCTCTGACCCCTGGGGAGGCTCCTCCTTCAACCCCTCAACTGACTCTCCAAAAGGCCTGCCACGTGTGTGTGGAGGGAGGTTGCTTTCTCCTGGGGACAGGATGCCATCTTTAGGGGTCAGGGGTTCTGGGCGGGGCCTGGATGCTGCATCTTTAACAAAACTCTCAGGCACTGTTGCAGGTCTAACCAGCTCTCAGGTGATGCTCATGCTGCTGGCCTCTGGACCACCCTTGGAACTGTAAGGATCAAAGCCACCAAAGGCTGGTTTCCTATAAATGCCTGTTGGCTCTTGCAGCCTGCAGCCAGCTCCAGGCACAGAAGTGTCACATGGACAGGCTGGACTCCTGTTGTTGGGGGTGGGGTGGGGGGTGGACAGGTGGAGGTGAGAAGCCGTTGCAGAATCATTAGGGGCTTTTCCTCCTACCCTGAGAATCACCAGCTGTCAGTATCTGTTAAGTTGGTGCTCAGAGAGTCCCCAGGTGGAGTGAGGAGGTAGGAAAGCCCCCTTGGAAGCCCCATGTAGGGACAAACTGTCATAATCAACCACTGGGTTAGGGGTGCCTTCAGAAATAGCCACAGCTCCCACCACATGGACGTCACCCCACAAACATGTCATACTGCTCTTCCCACCCCCCTACCTATTCACGTGGGAGCACAGGCTGAGGCTGCAGATGGCATGGCCAGACCTGGGAGGTCCAGCATTCTCTCTGCACACACACCCCGATGGCACTCTTTGGGCTCTCTGCAGAATTTAGGGGGATGGACAGAGAGCCTGAGGGCTCTGCAGGGAATTCATCATTGGCTCTGGGTTCACCTGGAGCTGCTGGTGAAAAAGCAGATTCCAGGGCCCTGCCCCCAGCTTCTGAATCTCCAGGCCCAGGGCCTGGGAATCTGCCTGTTATAATAAGGGCTCTGGGGAATTCTCGGGATCAGACGCTTTTGGGGGAAAGTCCTTCTCCCCTCACACTGGTATCACTGGGGTCCTGACACGAGTCACCCTGTGCTGGCACTGGCCTAGGGGGAGGGGTGCGGGGGTGGGGAGCAGAGCTGCGAGGAGCGGCCCCAACTCTGATCCCTGGCCCGGGAGCCAGAACAACCTGGGGGAAGGGGCTCCAGGCTCAGGCAGCCACTGGCCTCCAGGTGGCCCTTGGAGGTCAAATCTGGAGTTGGGCAGGCCTGGCTGGGACCATGGCCCCACCACTCCCTGACTGAGGACCTCACCACTCTGGTCTCAGTCTCCACATCTATAAAATGGGGCCACACCTACCCCTGCCCAGCAGGGATGATGCCATGACTGGAGAAAATACATGTAAAACAGCCTCCTCAGAGTAGGAGCACAGAAAACAGTGACCCTGGGGACAGTGACTGTGGTCAACAGAGGGGCCTGGGGTCCCAGGACCCCCCACGCAGAACACAAGACGTGAGTCGCATGCCACATTACTCCTTTTGCTGAGGGGCATCTGTCCTCATGGGGGACCAGGAGCTGCACCTCCAGCTCAGCTGGCTGTTTTCTGAGCACTGTGGAGCCCAAACTGCATGTACCTGGGACAGATGGCAGCTAGGACAGAGGACTATGCATAGCCCTTTCCCTGACATGGGATCCCAGAAGCCCTGGAACAGAAGGCAGGAGCTCAGGTGTGAACTGACATGGCTGAATGCTGGAGCCCAGAGCACAGCCGGAGGAGGCATGAGGGGTTGGCATGGCTGGACCATGCCCAGCCCCCAGCCACACAGATGTTCTGCTCCGTATCCTGCGGGAAAAGCGCAGCTAGCACAGAGGGGCAGGAATCGAGGGCACGGCGTGTGTGTGATCAGACCTGGGCCTGGAAGGGGCCCTGAGCTGCACCCGTTTCCCCATCAGGCCCCCAGACCTGTCGTTCCTGAGTCATCAGCCACTCTTCACCCTCAGCCTGGCACTCCCCATGGGGGTGGCACTCCCCAAGATCCCTCTGGTCCCTAAGATCTGCCCACCTGGCCCCTGGCAATGGCTTTGCCATTCCTCTTAGGTAGGGTTGCCGGATCTAGCAAATGAAAATAGGGGAGCCCAGTGAAAGTGAACTTGAGATAAAGAACAAGTAATGGTTTTTTGTTTGTTTTTGTTTGTTTATTTGTTTGTTTTTAGTGTAACTATGTTCCGTGTAATATTTGGGACATACTTGCACTAAAAAACTTATCAGTTACCTCAAATTCAAATTTACCTGGGTGACCTGTATTTCATCTGGCAACCCTGTGACTCCAGGCCACGGTGTGTCCAGGCTGGTGTGTCCAGGCCGTGAGGCGTGGGGCTCCCACCCCGGTGTCTGGGCAGCTGCCCCTGCCCTTCTCACTCTCCTACCTCCTGAAGAAGCTGTGCCCATGTCACAGTGCTCCTGCCACCTGCCCGGCCCCTGTCCTTATTCTGGCTGGCAGGCAGGGCAGGGCACCCAGGAAGCCAGCGCAGAGGGCTGAGGGAGGAAGTGGGTTCCTCCCGTGGGCGCGCTCAGGGTCCCCTTCACCTTGGGTCCTCCACTTGGGTTAGGTGGGACATTAGGGAGGAGGTCAGGACAGGCCTCTCAGAGCCTCTACATTTTCAGCCCTGTGGAAAACCGGTGTGGACCGTGGGGGAGCACTGGTGCAGAGGAAGCAGGAGGTACAAAGGCCCGTGGGTGCGTTCCGAGAACGGGCGCACGTGGCCCGCGTGCACTAGCGGAGAGCACTGCCCGAGCCCGCCGGCACGGGGCAGGCTGTCCCGCCCCGCAAAGCCTTATGGGCCAGAAGGGGTGTTGGCGCCTTCCCGGTGTGATGGGCGCCACCTGGCTGAGTCCGGATGGCCAGGAGCCCCGCCCCCACCGCCTCACGCGGCCGGGAGCAGCTCCGGCTGCACGATGGAAGGGCCCTGCGAAATCCGTGCCAGGTGGAAAGGTAGGGTGGCACGGGCGTCCTGGTCTGACAGCCACCGCCATGCAGTCAGCAAAGAGCCCAGGCCTTCTGATTCGCCCGGCGCCCTGCCTCTTCCCCAACCCCCGCTTGGCAGCACTATCGGTCCGGCAAGTCGTCGGCCATCTCTCCGGTTGGCCCCGAGGTGAGGGGCCCGGAGGCTGGGAATGCGGCCTCGCCCGCCCAGGGCTGCCGCAGGCCTTGGCCCTTCCGCTAACGCGTCGCAAGGAAAGCGTTAGGGACAACAGCCGTCTGGTTGAGAGATTTTAAATCCCATGGTAGGTGTGGAACAAACTGGGAACCGGAAAGTATTTATGGCGTAATCAGGGAATGATCCCTGGCGGGACGGTGGGTAATCCTGAGGAGTATTCTTCAGGTTTAAGGGCAGGATACGGTACTGCGCCTTTTAAAAATGGAGTGGCTCGGAGAACGTCGTTTTGTCAACAACGGTGATGAGAAAAACAAAACAGGATGCTCCCCGTGTCTGCGTGGGTTTTCTCCGGGGACTCCCGTTTCCTCCCGCGTCCCAAAGACGTGCACGGGGGATGGGACGGTCGTGTCTCAGTTGTCGCAGTCAGGAGGAGTGTGGCTGTGTGCCAGGGGCCCCGCCGGGACGCATGGATGCCCTGTCCAGGGTGGGTCCCGCCTTGCACCCTGAGCTGCTGAGATAGACGCTGTGCCCCCGAACTGAAATAAGCATGTTGGAAAATCTTTTTATTCGTTTTTCTTAAGTTTATGTATAGCTCCAGTTGATGTCGATGTTTAATATTAAAACTATTTGGGGTCTTTAATTTAGAGTTTGGTGATGTTTTCGTCACCAGAGATCTGCTGTAGGGACTTCACTCTTTTTTATATCAATTAACCTGTGCTAAAATTGGTTTCATGATACATCATTCCCCTTAAGGTCACTGTTTCCTAGAAGCAATTAACGATGTTAAATGAGGACATTCTGTAATTCGCATGCCATAAAATGGACTCTTTTGAAGTGTAACCTGCAGTAGCGTCACAAAGTTGTGCAGCTCTCATCATTATCTAATTCCAGGGCGTTTTTAACACCCTAAAAAGAAACTCTGTGCTAATTAGCAGTCACCCCCTAGGCCCTGGCAACCACTAATCTATGTTTTGTCTCTGGATTTGCCTATTCTGGACACTTTATACAGGTAACCCCCGTATAACATGGTTGTCAGGTTCCTAAAATGCCGTGTTAGGCAAATCCCTGTTATGCAAAACAAAGAACTAGTACAGAAAAGGGGTTAGATTCCAAAAATTTAAAAAACGTACTATTGTATTTTTATAAGTAGGAGAAATCTCTTTATTAAAGCCATTTTCACCTATGTATAATGTAGTAAAAACAGTTTTAAAATGTATGTACTTAATACTCCACAATCTAAGTGGATTTAAAATTCTAACAAGTTTTAAAATTCTGCAGTCAACACCTGGAACCTATGTAATTCTTGCTAACCAATGTCACCCCAATAAGTCTAACAATAAAATAAAATGTAACTCTAGAAATCAATAACAATTTCATATGCAAAATAATACCCTAGAATACAATAATCTTTTTCATATAAAAATTGTATACATAAAATTTCTTGTACCTTGAAAAAAATTCTGCAGTCAAATTTCAAATGAAATCTCTTACGCTCTTAAAAAGCTGTTATTACGTTCCTTGTTATTTGGGGACTTCCCTAATTTCAAATGCGTTATCTTACACTCTTAAAAGCTCTTATTACACTCTGTGTTGTTTGGGGATTTCTCTAATTCTCAAAACGTGTTAGAGTGAAACTGTGTTCTAGGATGCTGTGTTGCACAAGGGTTTTCCTGATTCTTGAACCGTGTTCTGGAAGTGCCGTGTTGTATGGGTTACCTGTATGAGTAGTATCATGCAATATGTGGTTTTTTTGCATCTACCTTCTTCCTCTGAGCATGTTTGCAGGGTCCATCCATGTTGTAACCTGTGTTGGTACTTCATTCCTTTTTATTGCACAATAATATATATCATGTGGATATAGCACATTTTGTTTACCCCTTCATACATTTGTGGACATTTTGCCAGTTTCTACCTTCTGGTTGTTGTAAGTAATGCTGCTCTGAACATTCCTATATAAGGTTTTGTGTGGATTTCTTGGGTACCTACCTAGGAGTGGAATTGCTTATTGCTTTTTCAAGTGTCCATTTTTAGAGCTACATACCAAAATATTAAGGTGAAATGATAACATGTTGGGGGTTGCTTTAAAATCTTATGGAAGGAAGAACTAGGGAATGTATCAATGCAAAAAGGTAGGCTGTATGAGCTGAGAATTTTGAATTGGGATGAGTACACCAGGGGTTATGAAAAGGGTCTTAAAAACCCGGAATTTATTTATAAAAAATTGGGTATTTATTCTTCCATGTTTAAACTTAAGTCACCTTCAAAGTCCTCTCTGTTGGATACAATACACCCATCGAGATGCTTTTTCCACTGCTCGAAACAGTTTCTTTTTTCTTTCTTTTTCTTTTTCTTTTTTTAAGAGATGAAACAAAGAGTTTATAGAAAGAGAGTACACTCCTCAGAGGAAGGAGTGGGCTCAAGCAGGAAAATGACTCAAGAGCCCGAATTAACGAGGCTTTGGTACTTTTATTTTCCTTACTTGTAGGGAGTTGAGAACAGTTTTTGTTTTGTTTTTTTGGTACGTGGGTAGCTCCCTGGCTGGGAATCGAACCCAGGCCGCAGCGCTGACAGTGCCAACGCCCGAAGCCTTAAGCCACTGCACCATCAGAGAACAGTTTTTGAACTTGTGGATTCTGATGCCTTTTAGTGCTCCTGCCTCTTCCACATTGGCAAAACATTTCCCTTTGAGGAGCTTTTTCATCTCCTGGAAACAAAAAGGCCCTCAGGGCGTGATCGGGTGAATGGGGAGGGTGGGGCATGGGGGTCCTGCCATTTTTGGTCAAAACCTGCTGAGCACTCAGCACGGTGTGGGCAGGTGCATTGTCAGGGTGCACGTTGTTCCCTGTAAATCACCATCAGGAAATGGGCAAACGCATTGAAAGCATCTCCACCAAAACTCACTGAAGCCGAATGAAGCCTCTCACACCGCCAGCTGGTGCACGGGTGCAGATGGGTCCCTAGAACATTCACCTAATTCCAGGTTTTTTGAGTTCCCCCTCATATTATGCTATTTATATTTGTTTAAATTTGTACATAAATTTTGTTTTAATGGTGGGGCTCAGAGCCATTTCCTGGTCTCCTTTCGAATTCCCACCCAATCGCTCTGTAATAATAGGATGTAATGTGAGTCACATGTGTCATTTTAAAATTGTCTGATAGCTACATGTAGAAGAGTAGAAAGAAACAGGAGAAATTTATTATAATCTTACTTTTCTTTAACCCAATATATTCAAAACATGATGATTTTAGCATGTAAGCAATTTAAAAATTATGAAAAGCATAATTTACATTCTTTTTTTTTCCTACTGGGCTTTCCAATTCCAATGTGTGTTTTACACTGACAGCTCATCTCCTTTTGGCCTCACCCCATTTCAAGGGCTCCATCGTGACTCGTGACTCCCAGATTGGACAGGGTTGCGCTGGTGGTATTTAGTGCACTTTTCAGAAAGCTCTTGTGACATCATTTTTTATTCTGTTGTTTTTATCCATCTACAATTAGGAAGTTGGTCCAAAGAGGGTGGACACTTTATGTGTCTCACTCAGTGCTATACCCTTGTGACTGGATCAGTGTATCGTGCAGAGTAGGAGGGGGGACCCACAAAACCAGAATGATCTTTTGGAGGGTGGGCCCCTTGTATCACAGGCGTCCCCTGCTAGGTGAGTGATCTAGGAACCCATCTGCACCCGTGTACCAGGGGGTTTGTGAGAGGCTGAGTTTGGTTTCAGTGAATATTTTTGGAGACTCAATGTGTAGGCCCATTTCATGGTGGTAATTTACGTGAACAATGTGCAGCATGACACCGCACCTGCCCACACTGCGCTGAGTGCTCAGCAGTTTTTGACCAAAAACTGCAGGACCCCCCGTGACCCACCCTCCCTAGTCGCTATCTGGCCCTGAGCCACTTTTTCATGTTTTGACATTTTTTTGTTTCCCCGAATGAAGAGAAGTCCTCAAAGGGAAACATTCTGCCAATGTGGAAGAGGTGAAACAAAAGACAGCAGAAGCACTAAAAAAAGCACCAAAATCAATGAGTTCAAAAACTGTTTTGAGCCATGGAAAAAGCATCTCAATAGGTGTATTGCATCCAACGGAGAGTGCTTGGAAGGTGACTGAAGTTTAAACATGGAAGAGTAAAGACACAATTTTTTATAAATAAATTCCGGTTTTGTTAGGTTCCCCCTCGAAGGTGGGTGAGTGGGTGAGTGAAGGACTCCGGAGTGTGCAGGGGAGCATTCCCTCCCATCTCACGGACAAGGAAATGGGAGCCCCAGGCACCGCTGAGATCCAACAGGGTAGAAACCCATCGCTCACCCAAGCACCATCTGCCCCTCGCAATGTGGAAGGGGACTCTGATGGCAGCCCATGGAGGGCTCCACCTTCTTCTCTTGGCCCTCTGCTCTGCTCTCCTGAGTGCCCTCCCCTGGCTGCCAGCATGGAGAAGGACAGGAACCGGGTCAGGTGGAAAGAGCACTGTGACATGGACACAGCTTCTTCAAGGGGCGGGAGGGTGAGAGGGGCAGGGCCAGGTGCCCAGGAGCCAGGGTGGGAGGCCCAAGCCTCACAGGCCTGGACACACTGTGGCCTAGAGTCATAGGATTACCAGATGCAAGATAGATAGGACAGCAAGTCAATTTGAGTGAGATAAACAATTGATACTATTTTTAGTATTATAAGTATGTTCCAGGTGTTGCATGGGATATACTTACCCTAAAAGAATTATTTGTTCTTTATCTCAAGTTCACTTTCACTGGGCTCCCCTATTTTCATTTGCTAGATCTGGCAACCCTACCTAAGAGGAATGGCAAGGCCATTGCCAGGGACCAGGTGGACAGATCTTAGGGACCGGAGGGATCTTGGGGAGTGCCACCCCCATG
Organism: Lyroderma lyra; assembly: GCA_004026885.1. NCBI lineage: Eukaryota > Metazoa > Chordata > Mammalia > Chiroptera > Megadermatidae > Lyroderma > Lyroderma lyra. The sequence continues at coordinate 421,962 of PVJL010000291.1, forward strand.
GGGTATGCTAGGCTGAGGGTGAGGAGTGGCTGATGACTCAGGAACGACAGGTCTGGGGGCCTGATGGGGAAACGGGTGCAGCTCAGGGCCCCTTCCAGGCCCAGGTCTGATCACACACACGCCGTGCCCTCGATTCCTGCCCCTCTGTGCTAGCTGCGCTTTTCCCGCAGGATACGGAGCAGAACATCTGTGTGGCTGGGGGCTGGGCATGGCCTGAGCATTAGTTGGTTATTTGATCTGTGACTCTGTTTACCCTCTGGCCGCGTCTTACTGATATGAGCTCCTCCCCAGTAGGGTAGTGTGCGAATTAATGGACTGATCCTGTCCAGTGTCTGTCACCAGGGAACTGTGCTCTACCATCCTTTCTGCAGCTGGCATTCCTGTCCCTTCTGGGCCCTCTCTCCTGGCTGCCTATCCTTGCTTAGGCCTCCCTGTCTGCATTCTTGTGATACTTCCTGTCTGTGCTGGAAGCTTGCTCCCCGCTCCAGTCCACCCTTGCCTGGTGCAGGAGGCCTTTGCTAGGCCATCTCCCAGGGGAAATTCCAGACTGGGAGACAGTGGGAGAGCCACGCTTTGATGTGTTCTGCTTGGCCTCCCAAGCAACCCGCCATCCCTTGCTGCTCAAGGGCTGGGACAAGGGGCAGAAATGTCAGGTGCACAGCAGGTGGGGCCTTTCCTGCAGGAAGCTGGGTGAGTGGGTTCTTATCCACCTGGCAGCTCTGGCCTCTGCTTGGAGTAACCGGAGCTTGGCAGGTCCCTCCCAAGGGTCCGCCACCAGGAAGATTGCAATGCTAGTCTCTCCCCTAGGAGCTGGAGGTCCAGTTGGGTAACGCCCCCCCTGAGAAGATGGCCCCCATCGCCACACCCTCACTGGGACCTGCTGGGTGGGGACCTGCCACACTGTCCCATCTTACCCTCCGCCATCATCCTCTAGTAATATGGACCACTCTCTAATATTTGCAGCAATCCCCAGCCCCCTTCCTCCTGCAGGGCCCTTGCACCTGCTGGTGCCCCTGCCAGAAGCGCCCCTCCCCCTCAGATGTTCTTAGAACTGAAAATAGGAGGCTTCCCTTTGAGACATCTCTCCTGACCCTGCTCGTGTTGTACCCCTGCAGAGTCTGGGATCTAGTCATGTTTTGTCCTCTTTCTAGCACTTTCCATGATCTCTAATGACCTTGTTTTCTTATTAGTTTAGCAGTCTTGCTCCTCCCCACCCACCCACTAGGGTATCGTCTCCTTAAAAGCAGATGCCCCTTCTGTCCACCCAGCACGGTGCCAGCACCTGCGGGCATTGGACAAAGGCCTGGTAAGTGGTGAAGGAGGCGATAACTCTGGGAGAGCAACTCTCTCTGCCCGTTGTGCACATGTGGGTATTTCGGGTCAAGGCCAACAGAGGTCTGGACTCCCAGCCAGGGCTTTGGTCTGGACACAGGTTTTTCTCAGTCACCACCCATTGGGACGGGGCGGGCCGTGGGGGTCAGGTGGCCCGGGCCTGCGCTGGCCTCAGGGAGGAGCACAGATAGCTCCTGGCGGCCGGCCAGGCGAGTCTGTGAGCCAGCAGGCAGGGAGCCGCCACTTACGGGAAACGCTTGACTGAGGAGAAGGGGCGGCGGGTTGTTTTGGCCCCACACTGGCCCCTGTCCAGACGGGTCAGGAAGCCTGTGCAACCATGTCAGCCCACGCTCAGTTCCTCCCGGGACCAGCAGCTGCTGGCCAAGGAAGAGCCTTAAGAGAAGGCGGAGAGCTACTGATCCATCCGTGCCTCTCCATTTACGGGAAGAAAGGAAGGAAGAAAAGAAGGAAAAGAAAAGAAAAAGCAGTTTGTGAAGGTTTTCACATACTCGGAGAGGCGGTCAGTGCAGTGGTGAGCGCAGACTTGGCAGTCGGCGTGCCGGCGTCCACCGCCTGTCCCCTGGGGGACCTTGGGCAAGTTCTCCCAACAAACCTCTCTGCCTCCGTTCTTTTGTGTGTGAAATGGGGATCATGAGGGCACCTCCTGCTAGGGGAAGAGTCAGAGAGTTAGTTAGCCTTTGCCCTCCTGCTCAGAACAGTGCTCGCACATCGTGTTTGACGACCACCCCAGGAGGTAGGCAAGGGGCATTAGATGGTACCCATTTTACAGCCAAAGACACTGAGGCTTGGAGAAGTTTTTTGCTTCGTTTGGTTTGGTTGTAAGCAGGTGCAAACAGCCAACAAGTGGTAGAACCACGGGTAGCTCGTGGGCCTTTTCCCTCTGGCTCAGAGCTCTCCTCAGCACACACAAGTGTCCCGTGCAAATATGCAATCCCTGCCAAGCTCTTGACCTGAGGTTGCAAAGTGTGGGCCTGAGGGCCACGTCTGGTCGCCAGGCATGTTTCGGTTGGATCTGAGTAGTTTCAAAAACAAACCAACAAATGGAGTTCATTGCCCATATTTAAAAATCAGATGGCACGCTTGCTCGTTTGCTTTTGGAAATCCACATTTCTGGTTTCTCTTGAGAAACTGGAAGCTCAGGCAATATCGAGTCCGTGTCCCCCATAGCAGGAGCTGCATGCTGGCCGTACCCCCTTAGGTGGCATTCACGCTGCCCAGTAACCAGTTCACTCATTTCTGTGCTCTGTCTGCCCCCGGGAATGTTCCATCTGTCTGCAGAACCCACTGTCTTAGGCGGGATTTCCTAGAAGCAGACTCTACCCTGTGACCCTGTTTTTCTCCTGGCTCCGAAGCCCCTTCCCGTGGGTGCTCGGTCCAGGTGACTGTGAGGTATTAGACAGCATCCCGGGGAGTGTTAGGATGTGTCCTGTGAGGGAGGAAGGCCACACAGGCATGTGACATTAGGCAAAGTCCCACAGAAGGTATATCAGCTTCCTAAATTGAGTGGCTTGAGCAACAGAAAGGTTTGGTCTCACAGTTCCGGAGGCCAGAATTTCCAAGAGGAAGGAGTCACCAGGCTGTGCCTTCTCTGAAGGCACCAGGGGAGGATCTGTCCCAGCCTCTCTCCCGGTCTCTCTCCCGGCTTCTGGTAGTTCCTCGATTGTGGCTGCATCCCTCCGGCCTTCACGTGACGTCCTCCCGGGTGCGTGTCTGTGGCCACATTTCCCCTTTTTGTAGGGACAAGAGTCACGTTGGATTAAAGGCCTACCCTATTCCAGTGTGACCTCATCGTGGGCCATGGCCTTGTTTCCAGATACAGTTACATTCTGAGGTACTGGGTTAGGACTCCATCATGTGAATTTGGGGGTCGGGGACACAGTTGTACCCATAACAGATGGTAACCGTGGCTCACTCAGAGTCTCTGCTTGGGTGAGGGACTGGGGGTATTTACACCCCCCACCATTTGCCACAGGTTAAGGACTGACCCCAACAGGGACAGGAATTTCCAGGTGCTTCTGGCTCTGGGCACAGACAGGCAAAGCATGAGGGTGTCATGCAACACAGATGGTGCTGCGGGGTTGCTGTGGAGACTCAAGGGCATGAGGATGGGGAGGGATCCGAGGGATGTGGGCACCTGCTGCCCACCATCCGTTGGATACACTGAAGGCAGAACCTTCACCCCACACCTGCCACCCATGTGCTTGGATAGGAGCAACCCTAATTGAGTCCCTGGCCTCTTGGTGCCTTCCTTTGTCTATGTACAGGCCACATGAGCTGGGTCTGGAGCTGCTGGGGACCGGAGTGGAGTGGGGGTTCCATACCCACTCAGCCCCAATCCCTGCAGACCCTCACCCAGCTGGCACTCACGAACTGTCGGCAGGTGGAGGTGTGCAGAGCCCTCCCACCTGTTGGCCTCATTTACAGTGGGGCTGAGGAGCCAGGGGAAAAACGGGACCCGTGGCTCCAAAGTCCTTCCCGTGGGTGCTCGGGAATATCCAAACATAATTTGTGACGTGCAGCATCTGTATGCGGGCCGGGGTGCCAGAGATGGGACTTATGGGGAGTAAATGAGGGTCCTAGAGTGGGGATTTGACTCAACACCGAGGCCTGGAGTTGGGAAGGAGTGGTGGTTCCAGGCACATGGGAAAAGCAATGCCCCAATCAGTCCCCCCCCCGGCCACCTGGGCACTTGAGGTGCTTGTGTGCAGGATGCCTGGGGGCCCAGGCAGCCTTGCTGAGGGTCACCTACTCAGAGTGCACATCGCTGTCTGGGCGAGCACACAGACGCTTCCCCAGAGGGAACGGTAACCTGGTGGTGGATGGCAGCCTCCTCCTGAGACAGCACCCGAGTTCGAGTTAGGGGTCCCAGCCTGGCTAGCAGCACCCGCACGGATCTGTGTGCCCTGTCCAGCTCCGTAGACAGTGGCAGTGGTGAAATGGCCTCGGCTCCACCTGCAGCGGCGGTGGAGTGTGCTGACCCCCGACTCTGAACCTGCCAGCAGTTGGGCGTGGCTGAGGCCAGCAGAAATGAGATAAATGACCACAACGTGATGTGCTGAGGACATGAGTGTGTGTGGAACCAACCTCATGGCCATAAGCCACAGCCAGTAAGAGCTGCCAGTCCTGGAGTCTGACAGCCCGGTTCACATCCCTGCCACACGCGGAGCACTGCGGAATAGCCTGGAAGGGGCAGACCTTCCATTTTCGGAGCCTTAACACAGCAGAGATTGCTCTCTCGCTCACTTACTAGCCCTGGGCTGGTGTGGAAGCTGGCAGGGCAGTCCCCCTCCACTTGGAAGAACCCAGGCTCTTCCTATAAGGCGGTTCCCACCATACCCTAAGACCTTGCCATCTTCCACACCAGAAAGTGGAAGAGGAAGGAGAACATAGAGGAGGTAGAGCCAGGGCTCTTAAAGGACCCAGAAGAAGCAGAGAGAGAACTTGGTTACATGACCACACCCAAATGCAAGGGAGGCTGGAAGGTGTAGTCTGGGACATGCCTGACTATAATCCTATTGTTATAGGATGGAGAAGATGGCTTTCAATGGATATCTATCAGCATCTTCCAAAGATGTCTCTAGGGTATCATCTCCTCGGCTCTGAAATGGGAATGGTAACCATCCTTCTTCCTGTACAGTGCTTTGCACAGTGCCTGGCACGTGGTGAACCCTTGATAAGTGGGTATCCAGAATTACTGATGCCTGAAGCCACCCTTAGGGTTCTTGGATATATTTGGGGAGGACCATGGACAAGGCTGGACCTCAAGCAAGCAGGGTTTGGGTATACTGAGAACTGGGGCGTTAACCAAAATCTGACCACACTTGGGCTCCATCTGGGAAAACCCAAGATTCTACTGTTACACAGCTCTCTAAGAATTCAGTTCAACGTGCAGATGTCAATGCCGAGTCAGCACCATACTGCCAGTTATAGAGACTCATCAGCCACATCTCCTGCCTCTCAGAGCCCTCATTGAGATGACCAGCAACCCCAAGACTGGTTGGACATGGCCAAGGTACTCTGGAGACTCAGTCTTCCTTTCGCAACTCACGTAGTCTTCGTGCCTCCAGGACACGGCATACATCATTCATAATTTAGCTGAGTTCACTTTTGGAAAAACCCAGCCATGCGCTGGAGGCCCCAGCCTGAGCCTGATTGGTGCAGGCATGGCCACTTCTGCCTTAGGGACCCAGGATCCTTCCCTGTAGTCTGACCACAGCCAAGGGAGCCCCTTACCCAACTGTGCCTAAAGGACTTCTGCTCATGGGATCTCGGCAGCTGCCACACGCCCTTCTGAAGCAGCTAGGACCAGGCTGTGAGCCTCGCTTTCTCGGCTGGGTAGCTGAGGGCCAGAAAAGGGAAGGGACTGGCATGAGGCCACGAGCTGGGTGAGAGAGCCAGGCCCCTCAGCGCAGTTTCTCCACTTTGCCCTTGACTCCCCCTCCCTGCAATCCATTCCCCCGCACCACACTCAAGGTGATAGTTGTCAAACAGTAACCAGATCCTGCCCAATGCTGCTTACAACTCTCCCAAGGCGTCCCATTGTCCGCACAATCCATTCCCAGCTCTGGACTCAGCAGGGTGTGGCCCTGGAGACCCCCCTCCCGTTTGACTCCTGCCACCTCCCCTGCCTCACCGACTGTCCTTGGAGTGCACTTGTTTGCTCCTGCCTCGGGGACTTAGCCCTTGCTGTCTCTTTTGCCTGGCATACCCTCCACGTGTCCTGGCATGCTCGTCATATGTAGTCAGCTCTTTCTGATCCTTCAGGTGGCAGCTCAGATGTCGCTTCGTGGGACAGCCGCAGTCAGGGTCCCACTGGGACCTCTCAGCACTCCTGGTTCCCACGCCTGCAGACACCTCCTATTCTTTGCTTAGGGACTCTCTCCCTCCTCCCGAACCTGCTAGGAGCGCCCCTACTAATGATTTTCAGGAGTTGGTGTCTAAATGCCCCAGTGCCCTCACCCCCCAGGTAGGTGGGTAGCTCTAGGCTCCTGTTCAACAACATCTCCTAGAGGTCCCCAGTGGGACTGAGCCTCAGTTGCCCACAGTGGTCATCTGCTCAGTAGCACACCCCAAGTTGGCTCCCTCCTAACCCTTTCTCCTAGCCCTGTTTCCCATGAGCCCCTCATATCCGGGCCTTGGAGTCACCTTCTGGAATGATTCACAGCAAGAAACATCTTCAGAGGCCTTCCACACCCACCCTATCTACAGGGGGTTGATTGTCACCCCAGAAAACATGTGTCCACATCCTAACCCCTGGAACCTGAACCTGCGAATGTGACCTTATTTGGAAAAAGGGTCTTCGCGGATGTAATTCCGGATCTAGGGATGTGACCACCCTGGATTACCAGGTGGGCCCTAAATCCAGTGATTGGTGACCCTGTAAGGATAGGAGCAAACACACAGAGAGCAGGAAGAAGGCCACATCGGGGCACAAAGGAGAACGCCATGTATAGACAGAGGCAGAGCCTGGAGTGATGCGTGTACAAGTCAGGGAATGCCTAGGATTGATGGTGGCCCCCAGAATTTAGGACAGGTATGGGGCAGGTTCCCTCTCAGAGCCTCCAGAGGAAACCAACCCTTCTGACCCCTTGATTTCAGACCTCTGGCCTCCAGAACTGTGGGAAAATCAATCCTGTTGTTTCAAGCCTCCCAGTCGGTGGTAGTTTGTTATTGCAGCCCTGGGAAACAAATGCAATGCCTAAGTAGCTCTGCACCCCATATACCCCAGTTCACTCAGCACATCACTCAGCTGAAGTATCCAGGTGGCATCTTTGTTTACAGAATGAAAGCAGGTCCTGACTGTCCTCTTCCTGTCACCCGCTGTCTCCAGCCCCAGGACAATGCCTGACCCCGGACAGGCTCCTTCTACATGATTAATGAACGAACCCCAGTGAACACCAATGAACCCCAGTCCAGTGGTCCTTGTCCATGCCTGTTCAGCTCCCACCTGATCTAGAGGACAAAAATTCATCCCCAATCAGCCTTGGCACAGCTTCATTCTCTCCAGGCCCAGGAGCTCTCACCCCAGCCTCACAATAGGATCCAGGACATTTCTTCATAAGACCCATGCCCAGCCCCACCCTGAGACTCTGAATGAGTTGGTCCGAGGTGGGACCCTGGCAGCATTTTAAAAAGTTCTTCCAGGAGATGCCAAGGAGAAGGGATCCCACATGCCTCTAGGAGAGGCCCGTGAGTGCCTGTTGCGGGCCTTGGATAACAGAAAAGAGGGGTAGGGGTCCAGGGCTCAGGCTAGGCAGTGCTGCTGCCCACCCCTCACCTCTCACCCTCTGCCAGGCACAATTCTAGTGGAAGGATTTTCCCCGTGTGGCTTGTGGGCACTGCAGATTCATTCTGAGAGTCTTTCAGACTGGGTATGTTTCCTTCTCAGTATCCTTTCCCTGGGCCGGGCATGTAGTAGGTTCTCAGTAAGCCGAGGTTGAGTTAATAAAGACATGCAAGATAATGATAAATGATGTCATTTGGAAACAACCAGGCCTCTCTCACCACTCGTGCTCTACACACCCAGCCCCTGCTTCAGTTGGATACAGAGTTGAAGCTTGATGCATGTTTGTTGAATAAAAAAAGTAAAGTACTTCTTCCTTACTCCAGCTCATGTCTATTACCCTCCTGGGCTTTGGGGTGGGGGTGGGGCTTCTCATATCACCTGGTCTATGTGTTCATCCAGCCACACATAAAATTAAAATTTACTCAGTTCTGTTAGATGTGGTGAAAACTACTAGCTGACCCAAGTATCTTCTTACATTGAAAGAGAATTTTTAGTTGGCTTACACCCCAATCAACTGAAGGCTACTTTTCTTGGCCTCCCCTGTAGTTGGTGTGCTCATATGACCAAGCAGGTAGAAGTCCTCTGTGCCACTTGGAGGTTATGCCTTTCTCTCTGGTGGAATCCAGTTGTGATGACAGGAGCCGGAGCAGCTGTTTTGGATGATGAGGTAGAAGCCATGAGTAAAGATGGGAAAGCCAAGCAAGACAGGGAACCTGGATTTCTGTGCCATGGAGCCACAGTTCCTCTCTGGATGGCTTGTACAGGGACTGTTACATGAGAGAGAAAGACACTTCTACGTCTGCCTTTGCTGTAGCAGCCATACCTGCATCTTTTCTCATACACTGCCATGCAAAAATGCCTAGCTGGATATTCACCCACTGTGGGGTTACATTTGAGATGGTTTGAGTTTAATGTTGGTTCCATGCAAGTTTGGGGATACCTTTTAAAGAGACAGGCAGTCATCTAGATTCCATGGGAGCAGAAACCGGCCATGAAGAGAGAGAGAGCTTCTTGGGACCTCCAGATGGCAAGAGGGACCCTCAGTAGTAAGATGCTAGCCACATCAAAACGAAGTTTCCATGTGAGTCCTGACCGAAAAGCCACATGGGCAGACTCACCAAAATCCAAGTGCTGCTTTGTAGCTGTGCAGTTTCTCCTGCAGCCCAAAGAGTCAAGCAACTTGACCAAGGTTCCATTGGTAGGTGACATAGCTGGCACTTGAGTTCAGGTACATGTGACCCAAAGCCTGCACTTGTTTCCAAGTCACACTGCCTCAAAATCTGGGGCTTCGGTTGAGGGGTGGGGACCTCTAGGACTAGCTCCAGGCCCCAGCGATGGTCCTAGCTTCTGTCCCCATTGTTTATTGAAGGAGCCTCATGTCACGGGGGTGCAGAAAGGTTGGAGCCAGGCACCCTGGGCCAGCTGCAGGGACGGTCATTCCAGACTAGCATGAGGTCCACTGTCTCTAGGTGCACTCAGGGCTTGGCATGTTCCAGCTGGAACTCACTCTTAGCTCCCCCCTTGCCCATGCTTCTCCACTGCAGCCCTGAGGGCACGTTGGGCTGGGTAACCCTATCGTGGAATTCCACCCCATGTATCACAGGATGTTTATCAGCACCCCTGGCCTCTACCCACTGGGTGCCAGAAGCACCCACCACCCAGCTGTGACAACCAAAATGTCTGCAGACATTGCCGAGTGTCCCCTGAGGCATACAGTATCCTGGTCAAGAACAGTGCCCTCATCGCCTTCTCTGGGTACTTTCCAGACAGGGAAACTGGGGCCTGGGTCAGGGTTTACCCAGGGTTCCACAGTGCCTGGGAGCCGCCCTCCCACATGACTTGGTGCACACAAGTCTAGCACACGCCCAGTGTCTCACTGCAGACGCTGGCCAGGTCTGTGCCCCGTCGTGAGAAGGAGGCACCGAAGGTCCAGGGGCGACCCTAGGGTGGAGGATCAATGCCTGAGGTGGGACTCAGTCTCCACTGCTCCTCTCCTGTTTTGACGTCCTTTCCTTCCTGGGATCCCTTCCCAAATAAACCGTTTCCACCCATGTCCATATCTCAGCATCCCTTTCGGGGAGCGCATGGGTTGGGCTGCATTTTGTCTACATTTTCTACATTCAGGATTCTCAGCCCCAGTTTGCAATCCCAAGTCTTCCCGGGCCTGAGAAACCAACAGACCACCCTGTGTTTGTCTGAGGCCTGGGGTCTCCTGGTCAGCACCAGTGTACCCTGCGGTGTGTGCGGCTGTTCATGCTGATGGTCTGAATCCTTTCCCCCGCTGATGCTGACTGAATTTTTTTTTTTGGGGGGGGGTGGGTTCCCTGACCGGGAAGCATGGTGGGGTGTGTTCCCTGACCGGGAAGCAAACCCAGGCCACAGCAGTGAGAGCGCTAAAACCTAGCCACTGACCACCAGGGAACCCCCGACTGAATTTTTATAGCAGGCTTACTGAGATGTCATTCCCACACCATCCAGTTAATCCATTTAAAGTGTACACTTCAGTGGCTCTCAGTGTATAAACAGGGTTGTCCAGCCACCACTGCAGTCAGTTTTAGGACATTTTCATTAGCCCAAGACACCCTGCATCTCTTATTGCTTGTTCCCCAAATGCCTCCTCTCCCCCCAGTCCTGGGCACCCCCTCATCTCTCTGTCGCTGTGGGTTTGCCTGTTCTGGGCACTGCATAGAGATGCAGTCGCACAACGTGTGGCCCGTGCGTCTGGCTTCTTTCGTGGTGCGTGACATTTTCAGGGCTCTTCTGTGCTGTAGCACGTGTCAGTACTCATTTCCTTTTCACTGCCAAATGACACTCAGTTGTAGGTGTAGAACACATTTCATGTGTCCATCTTCTCTTGATGAACATTCGGGTGGTTTGTACCTTCCGCTGTTAGGGATAAGCTGCTATGAACGGTCACGTGCAAGTTTTTGTGAGGACCTGAGTTTTCATTTTTGTCTGGTACGTGCTTAGTGGTGTCATTGCTGGGTCATAGAGTAGTAGCTCTATGGACCTGTTATACAATAACTGCCAGGCTGTTGTCCAAAGCCTTACTGAATTTAAAAAAAAAAAAAAAGAATGGAGGCGTGATCTAACAGACACACACACAGAAAGGACAAAATCATAAAGGTAGGATGCAGTGCGTTTTCACATACCGAGCAGTCCCGTGTCACGGGCACCCAGGTCAAGGCTCAGGCTGCTCCCAGTCCTCCAGGGGGGCCAGGGTCCTGCCTTCTGTTTTCCTTTCTGGATTTATAGTATCCTCCACCTCATGAGGGGGACAGCCCTTGTTCATGCATGTGACACCCACCTCACCTCCCAGAAACCCCTTTTTCCTGTCTCCGTGCCCAAAGGGAGGAGGCAGGAAGGCCAGGGAGGTTGGGCAGGCCTCAGGCTGGGGACATGCCAGGAGGGAAACCTCGCCCCCAAATCTGGAGTGCCCGGAGAGGGAGTTTTAGGGGATTTCCTGAAGTTGCAGAATCAGTTTTGAGTCCTTGGTTTTAGCTTAGCCTCAAGCCCGCACACTCAGCCTGGAAGTGAAAGCTGGGGTTTGCACTGGAGTGCCACTTCTCTCGGCTGAAATCTGGGCTTGGGCCAGGCATAATAATGTCAAAAGCACTGTTCACAGTGGCCAAAACATGGAAACAATCAAAGTGTCCTGTGACAGAGGACTGGATAAAGAAGCTGTGGTACATATACACAATGGAATATTACTCAGCTATAAGAAAAGATGAAATATTGCCATTTACGACAAAATGCATGGACCTGGAGATCATCATGCTAAGTGAAATAAGCCAGACAGGAAATACAAAGAACTGTATGACTTCACTCATATGCGGAATATAAAACTGAAAGCAACAAAGAAAAAAGAAATGAACAAACAAATAACCCATGGACACAATCAATAGTTTAATGTTTACTTGGAGACGAGTGGGTCAGGGAGGGGAGAAAGGGGGAGCAGTGGGAGAGGAGGGGGGGAAGCTAAATATAAGGTGATGGAAAGAGAAGTCACATTAGGTGGTGAACTTATTATACAAGTTGACAATGCACTGTGGAATTGTATGCCTGAAACCTGTGTAATCCTTGCTAACAGATGTCACCCCAATAAGTCTAACAATAAAAATAAATAAAAAAAAAAAAAGCCTTAATGTGCCAGACCTGAGAGGCGTGAATGTCACCTCCAGATGTCTTGGTGTGGCTGAGATGCAGCAGAGTTGGAGTGGGGGTGCGGTCCTTGGAAACACACTCTCCAGAAGTGGGGCCTCTCCTAGTGATGACACGACATGACTGTTGTTAGACTGCCATGAGGAGACCCCAGAGGGAGTGGAGCGGACCTTGCTGCTGCCCTCCAGGTGGGCCCTCCTACCTCCACATCCTTCCCCGCTGCTCTCCACACGGCGGCGAGGGCCAATCAGCAGGTGGGCTCCTGTGCCCCCCAGCTTCCATCGACCAATGAGGACCCAGACAGGCAATGGGGAGGTGGACGTGACTGCACTTGAGTTGGTTATTCCTCTGTCTCCCTCCATGAGCCACCCGCAAAACCAGTGAATAAAGGGTGAGCAGGGCTTTTGTTCAGTAACACGGCTGCCGTCAGCCAGAGGGCCCTGCGTGAATTGGACTCAACTTCCCTGAAATAAAAGGCCGGGGTCTGCAGAGGGCAAGGCAATGAGGGGTGGGGAGGGGATTCATCCATGGGACTAGGCCACCTGGATTTGATGCTTGTCTGGAGAGGAGGCCATGGTGCAGGGAGAAGCAAGGGGCCCACCAGGTTAGGCCCTTCTCCCAAGACAGGGACTGGAGAGGGAGCTTCCTGAACGTTTGCATTTCCAAGAGACAACACTCAGGTCCTGGAGGAGGATTTGGGTGGTAGATCTGTATCTCAAAAACAGAGGAAGGATCCTTTGCTCTAGCATTCCGATAGAGCCCAGTGACTCCTACAGCCCCCCAGCTCTTAGGGGTGGCATCCAGTACTCTCAACTCAGGCATCACCTGTTGAACATGCAGAATCTCAGGCCAGACCCGCTGAATTCGAATCTGCTTTCCACAGGGTTCCTGCGAGATCTTCATGTGGACAAACACCGCTCTCAACTCTCAGTCAGTGGGTCTCACCTTGGCTGCTTCCTGGAATCACCAGCTGCCTGGGTCCCCATCCCTGAGAGTTTGGTATTGTGGCTGAGGTGCCACCTAGGCGTCAGACCTTTCAAAACCCAGGTGGTCCTAATATGCAGCCAGATGTGGGAACCATTAGGTGAGGTCTGTTTCTCAGTCTTGGCACCACTGACATTCAGGACCTGACAGTCCTTTGTCGTGGGGCTGTCCTGTGCCCTGAGGGGTATGTAGTGGCATCCCTGGCCTCTACACTAGATACCAGCAGCACCACATCCCCCAGTTGTGTTAACCAAATATGCCTCCAGACATTGCCAGTGTTCCCTGAGAGGCAAAGTCGTCCCTGACTGAAAACCACTCTTCTAAATTCTCTACCAAACCCCCTCCCAGCGCTCAACCCAGTGGCTTTCCTGCCTGGTCCCTCTGTTTCTTCTCTTTTAGCTCTTCTTAATTTCTCTGAGGTTAACTTTTTCTAACTGGCCCTGTTCTTTGATCCTCCACAGCCGTGGTTCTCCATGTGTGTCCCTGGGACCAGCAGGGATCAGTATCACCTAGAAACTTACTTAAAATGCAGGTTCTTGGGCCCCATCGAGATCTGATCCAGAAAGTTTGGGATTGGGGACCAGCAAGCTGGGTTTTAACCCCTCCCCCCAGGAAGTATGTTACTGTCCAACAACTCTGAAGGAATGTCCTTGTCACCCTTTCTGTTATGGGGCCAAGGATCTAGCTGCTTGCCACTCGTAAGCCAATAATTGAGAGACAAGGCTGGTGGTAAGAAAGTTAGGTTCATTGAAAATGCCAGCATTTGGGAAGGATGGGGAGCTCTTGTGCAAAGCTCATCTTGTCCAACCTAGCACAGCCAAAAGGTTCTATAGGCATGTCAGAGGGGCAGATCGAAGGAAAAAAGGTGTGTGTGTGTGTGGGGGGGGTGGTCGTGGGCGAAGAGGTTGAAAGAGGGAAATCTGGTTGTTGACAAAACAGGGTCTGGAGGCGGTAACTTCAAATTAATGCAACAGATTTCTAAGGTAGCCTGCAATCCTGAGGAGGCAAATCATTAAAGCTAGTTCTATAAATTAGTGAGGCAGACACTTGGGCGGTAAACAGAGTCATTGCAGCTGGAATGTTTGGGGTCTTGGGGTACACAGAGTCTTTGAAGCTGGTGTGCATACAGTGATGAAAGCTGAAAGGAGGGAGAAGAGCAAAGAATTGAAACTGTTTTAAGTTCAATTACGTTGTCAAACCAAGCTGTGCTTAGTGTTAAAACCTGAAAATAGAAAGTTACAATGCCACTCTTACCTTTCCATTTCTTAAAGGTGGGAAATGAGGAGTCATGAAGTAGAATGAACTGCTCAAGGTCACCCAAATTTGAGTCTAGTTCTGTCTTTAGCTTCCAGGGCTGCCAGAGCAAATACCCACAAAATAGTGGGTTATAGTAAAAATTTCTTCTCTCACAGTTTTAGAGGCCAGACATCCTAAATCAAAGTGTCAGCAGGGCCCCGCTTCCTCTGAAGGTTCTAGGGGAGAGGTTTTTCCGTGTCCCCCAGATATCCTTGGTGTTTGTTGGCTTATGGCAGCATAACTGCAATCTCTGCCTCCATCTTTATGTGGCCTTCTTCCCCGTGTCCCTGTGTTTCGCATCTTCCTGTCCTTTCTCTTGTAGAGTACTAGTCATTGGATTTGAGGCCCACTCTAACTCTAGGCTGAGTTCATCTCAAGATCCTTTGTTACATCTACAAAATTTCTATTTCCAAATAAGGTCAGATTCACAGGTATTGGAGGTTAGGATTTGGACATATTTTGGAGGGGGAGACACAATTCAACTCATTACACTCTACCTATCTTTATTTCTATATAGTGCAAGAGAGAGGCTGGGGTTGCGGAAAACCAGAGCAGGTACATGAGACAGGTGGGCCTCTCCAACCCATTTTTCTTCTGGGGAAAGCTCTGTGAACAGGCTTTATCACTTTATCAGCATAACTTACAGAGGAATGGATGAGACAGGCTTGAGGGGAGGGGGAGAGAGGGAGGAAGGGAGGAAGGAAAGGAGAAAGAGAATGGAAGAGGGGATAAAAGTGGGTAAGAGAAATCAACACATTTTTGGAAGATAAAAGCTAAAGATGGCGATTGACTAGCAGAGCAGGGCAAGGGGACAGTTGAGAACTGACCAGAAGGGATGCCAATGGGAGTTCTTCCTTACCTCCCAGAAAGTAGAACCAAAGGACAGAGATGCAAAATGCAGGAAAAAGGGGTAAAATACTGGGAGGCTCAATCTAGGATACCTGACAGCCAGCTGACAGAGGTTCCAGAAACTGAGAACTGAAAAAAACGGAAGGGAGGAAATTACCAAAGAGATAATACAAGAAAATTTCCTGGAACTGAAGGATACAGAACACAGATGAACGGAGGTTCTTAAAATAGCTTGCTCCAATGAATGTGGTGAGAAGCACCCTGAAAGTGGTGGGTTTGGCTGTCATACGAGGTGGAGGATCAAAAGTAATTCTTACCAAATGTTATGGGATACAGCAAAAGCAGAGGAAAGGGGGAAATTTATAACTATAAATATTTACATTAAAAAAAAGAGAGAAAGAGAAGTCACATTAGGTGGTGAACTGATTATACATCAAGTTGACAATGCACTGTAGAATTGTATGCCTGAAACCTATGTAATCCTTGCTAACAGATGTCACCCCAATAAGTCTAACAATAAAAAAAGAGAGAGAGAGATCTCAAATCAATAGCCCAACTTCACAACTTAAGGAACTAGAGAAAAGGAATGAAATAATAAAATTATTATATTGTATAATACATATTTTATTTTAATAAGTAATGAAAATTAGAGCAGAGGTAAACAAAAATAGGGATTAGAAAAACAATAGAAAAAATCAATGAAACTAAAAGTTGTTTTTCTGAAAAGATGGACAGGATTGACAAACCATTACCTAGATGGAGTAAGAAAAAAAGAAGACCCAAATTACTAAAATTAGAAATGAAAGTGGGGCCATTCTACCAAGTCTACAGAAATAAAAATGGATTATAAGAGAATACTGTGAACATTTGTATACCAACAAACTAGATAAGTTAGATAAATGGGCACATTCCTAAAGCCAGAATTACCCTGATACCAAAGGCAGACACTTTAAGAAAACTATAGTCCCCTATCCCTTATGAACATTGATGCAAAAATCCTCAGCAAAAACCAAATTCAGCATATTAAAAGGGATTTATTCCTGGATTGCAAGGATGGTTCAACATACAAAAATTGATCAGTGTAATTACCACATTAGCCCTTTTTCTGTGACATTTGGATACATCTGAATGAGTATATCCATTGTCTGACTGCAGTGTTCAAGTTTACTCCATGAGCTCATAAAAACTTTTCCCTCTACTTATGAACATTTTTCTATATTTTTGTATTTTTCAAGAATGAATAACAATAGGAAATTTTTACACTTTAATGTAATCATTTATTTTAATAAAATGTACCACCTTAACTGTATTTACTTAAAAATACAAATACTGTAATTAGTGCAAAATTGTTATTCAGTGTGAAACTGTTTCAAAGACTTTTCTTCATTTACAAGATCTTTTAATATGTTTTTCCTGTGGCTTGCACTATCAACAACAAAGGTGTTTTGTATGCCATATTGTATAACATTTTGTAATAAATTTTTTATGTCATCGTCATTAAATTCTAATTTATCTATACTTAAATCTAATTGATTCCACTTAGTATGTTTTGGGTATTTTTTGCTAAAATTCAATATAGTGGTAAATTTATTACCATATAAAAAATTTAAAATAAAAATAATGTCATTTCTATACAAAGAAGCTCAAAATGTTATTATTAAATGGATAAAATAGTCAAAATATCAACTTTTTGTGGTTTTTTGGACACATTTTGGCAAAAAACTTGAAGTCCATTAATGCAGTGAAAGGGTTAACAGAATGAAGGGGGGAAATCACATGATCATCTCATTTAATGCAGAAAAAGCATTTGCCAGAATTCAACAACCTTTCATGATAAAGACACTCAACAAACTAGGAAGAGAAGGAAACTTCCTCAATATAATACAAACTACGTGTGAAAAACCCACAGTGAACATCACACTCAGTGATGGAAGACTGAAAGCTTTTCCTCAAAAATCAGAACAAGGCAAGGCTGCCCACTTCTGCTACTTCTATTCAACATAGTACTAAAAGTTCTAGCCAGGTCAGTCAGGCAAATAAAAGAAATAAAAAGCATTGAAACTGGAAAAGAAGTAAAACTATGTGTTTAGGTGATATCGTCTTCTATGTAGAAAACTCTAACAATTCCACACCAAAAAAATGGTTAGAATTACAAATGAATTCAGCAAAATAACAGGATACAAAGTCAACAGGTAAAAATGAGTTGCATTTCTATACAGTCACAATGAACAATCCAAAAAGAAAATTAAGAAAATAATTCCATTTATAATAGCATCAAAAAGAATAAAATACTTAGGAATTAACTTCACCAGTGAGGTGAAGACTTACAATGAAAAGTACAAAACATTGCTGAAAAAAGATTAGAGGACATAAGTAAATGGAAATACATCCCATGTTCATGGTCTGAAAGATATCAATTAGTTAAGATGTCAGTATTACCTAAAGCAATCTACAGATTCATTGCAACCCCTGTCAAAATCCCAATGGCCTTTTTGGCAGAAATATAAAATTCAATAGAATAATATAGAATATCAAGGGACCCCAAAAATGAGAACAATCTTGAAAAAGGACAAAGCTGGAGAACTGATTTTAAAACTTACTACGAAGCTACAATAATCAAAAGTGTGTACTGGCGTGAAGATAGACATACAGACCAATGGAATAGAATGGAATGCTCAGAAATCCTCACATGTATGGTCAAATCATCTTTGAAGGGGTACCAAGACCATCAGTGGGGAAAGGATAGTCTTTTCAACAAATGGTGCTGAGAAAACTGGTTATTCATATGTGAAAGAATAAAGTCAGACCCTTACCTGACACCATCTACAAAAATTAACTCAAAATGAATCAAAGACCTAAATGCAAGACCTAAAACTATAAAACTAAGAATACAGGGCAGAATCTTCACAACATTGGATGTGGCAATGATTTCTTGGGTATGACACCAAAGGTACAAGCAAGAAAAGAAAAAATAGACAAATTGGACTGAATGAAAACTCTTTAAATGCGCATCAAAAGACACTATCAACAGATCAAAAAGGCAACCCACAGGATGGGGGAAATATTTGCAAATCATATATCTGATAAGGGATTAATATCCAGCCTATATAGAAAACTTCTGTAACACAACAATAACAAAAAAACAACAACAAAAACAACCCAAAATGGGCAAAGAATTTAAATAGCCATTTCTCCAGACAGTACATGAGGTCAGACAATTAGTTTCACAAACTCATCCTAGAAAAATACCTCATTGCTGAATGTCACTATGGTCACCTTTGAAGTACTCCCCTTGGGAAGATATGCACCAATATCAGCACCTAATCCACCCTTCAAAGCAGTTTTGGAATTCTTCTGGAATGGCCACGAGAGCTAACATTGTACGCAAAATATGACAACTAAATTTGCGAACTTGCCGCCATGCACTTAGTTGGCAGCGCTGTACAAACAACTCAATAAGGTATCATAACCTTGCCAAGGTTATGACATTTGATGGAAATGGTATAATAAATACTTGGGTACAATGACAGCTCTGATGGCCATTCCAGAAAAAGAGTTCCAAAATTGCTTTGAAGGGTGGACTAGGTGTTGGCAGTGTTGCATAGGTTCCCAAGGGGAGGACTTCGAAGGTGACCGTAGTGCTATTCAGCAATGAGGTATGCAGCACTTTTTTCTAGGATGAGTTCACGAAATTAATTGTCTGACCTCATATACCCCCCAAAATTAAAAGCAGGGTCTCAAAGAGATAGTTGTACACCCATGTTCGTAGCAGCATGATTCACAATAGCTACAATGTGGAAGCAACCTATGTCCATTGATGGGTGAGTAAATAAGCAAAATATGGTCTGTCCATGCAGTGGAATATTATTCAGCCTTTAAAAGGAAGGAAATTCGCTGTCAACGCTGCAGCCTGGGTTCGATTCCCAGCCAGGGAACCCACATACTACAAAAAAAAAAAAAAAAAAAAAAAAGGGAAGGAAATTCTGACACCTGCTCTAAGATGGATAAACCTTGAGTACACTATGCTCAGTGAAATAAGAGTCACAACAAGACTAATATTTAGGATTCCACTTCTGTGGGGTACTTAGAATCATCAAACTCAGAGACAGACAGTAGAAAGGTAGTTCTCAGGGGCTGAGGGAGGTGGTGAGTGGGGAGTTATTGTCTCATGGGTATAGAGTTTCATTTTTACAAGGTGAAAAGAGTTCTAGAGACAGATGATGATGATGATAGCAGTGCAACATTGTCAATGCATTTCCCACCACTGAGTAGTACAGTTAAAAATGGTTAAGATGATACATTTTATGTTACGTGGATTTTACCAGAATTTAAAAATTGAGAGAAAACCAGTAGCTACTTTCTTTTACTTTCCACAAGTAGCCTTTTAAGAGGTACAAACTCAGACACCCTCAGGAGAAAAGAGGCAATGTAAATGAGTAGAGCAGGCGTACGTGATGCAATAGGGAATCGTGGAGATCGTGTCCAACTACGGGGGCCATGCCCTCTGTAGTAGCCTGTGACAGCTGCCATAACAAAGTACCGGAGACCAGGTGGCTTCAACAACAAATTGATTTTCTCACCCTTAAGTCGAAGGTCAAGGTGTGGGCAGGGTTGGTTTCTTCCTTGGCTTACAGATGGCTGTCTTGTCCCTGTGTTTTCATGTGGTCTTCCCTCTGTGTTCTAATCTTCTCTTCTTATAGGTACACAGTCACATTGGATTAGGGCCTACCCTAATGACCTCCTTTGGACCTAAATAACCTCTTTAAAGATGCCCATGTCACACTCAGAAGTACTGAGGGGCTAGGACTTCGATATATGAATTTGGGGTGGGGGACCCAGTTCAGCCCATAAGAACATCCCTCCCTGAGAGCATTCCATTTCACATTAAAATATTTCATGGTGCATGCCCACCACCGGCTTGCAGTCTCTGCTACAATGTGTTTGTTGTTTAAAGAACAATGGACAATCCATGAGACTACTTCCTAGATGACAGGAGCTGGACTTCGCTGGAACTGGGGTGAATCTTTGTCCCCTGCACAGCCCGTATTTGGAGAAGCAGATTAATGCATTTATTTGGAAAGGAGAACTCACCCCTGTGGTTTCTCCTCTGTGGGAGGAAGTTCCATGAAAAAAACAAACAAAACTTGGTTTTGAAACACAAATACATTGGATTGTGAGAAATCCCTGTCCAGCTGAGGCTCACAGGAGCAGGGGCGGAGCCTGGCTTGGGGACGGGAGAATTTCTAGGGCTGAGTGAAGCGAAGGCAGCAGCCCACCCCCACTTGCCCTTCTTGGGTTTTCCTCAGTGTCTCTGAAGATGGTCATGGTGCACATTTGTCGTCACCCAGGTTGGAAGTAGCAGCTGCAAATATTGCACCGATTGAGTGCCAGCAGAATGCAGAACCTTTCGGGGAGGGAGAGGGGAGAAGACAAGGCCTGAGAGTGGGTGAAGAGTGAAGGCTCCCATGGTGCCTTTTCCACCATTCGGCTGTGAGATCACAAGCAAGCAGCGTCGCCTCCCTGAACCTGTGTTTCTGTCTGTGAAACGTGAATGCACCTCACCCGCCTTGGAGTGTAAAAAAACCTAGACAAGTGTGCTTTCAAAGCCACCGAGGCCTGGGGAGCATGAGGCGTTGTCATCACTGTTGAGTGAGACCTGAAATCGGAGAACGATTCAGAATTCGCACACGAGACGAGCACCACTGAGTGGAAAGTCGTATCACCACCACAATCCCTGCAGGACACTGGGTGAGTCCCAGCTCACTCCTGGGAGCCGCATAAATTGCCCCAGCCTGTGCTCCTTGGGCGCTGTTGTGTAAGATGGAGATCCAGGTATCGATTTTGCAGGACCCTTTTGAGATCATCATCATCATCATCATCATCATCATCATCATCATTGTTGTCGTCATCATCTGTATGGGGCTCTCACTTTGTGTCTGGCCAAGTTGTTTCATTTACCATGTCTCATTTTAGCCCCATCGCAATCCTAAGAGGCAGGGACTTACTTCTGCTTCCAGTTCACAGGCAGATTCCAGAGAAGTCAGTTAACTTGCTCAAGGCCCCACAGCTTGGTTGAGGTTTACCTGGGCTCCCCAGCGTGTACTATCTGATCTGTGAAAACACTCCTAAGGTGTCCAGCTTCAAGCAGAGCGACAGTGGTGTCAGAGGTTGCGAGTGGACAAGGAGTGGGGTCGGGGAGAATATGGAAGTGGGGAGCAGTGGGGCAGTTCCCCTGAGAAGCCTCCCTGGAGGAAGCGGATGTGATGTTGGCTAGTGAAGTGGTGGAGGGCTTTTGACAACTACAGAGGAAGGGTGGGATAATCCCAGGTCGATGGATTGAGGAGGGTGAAGGCAAGGGGAGGGGAATGAGCACGCTCTAAGGTGCATGAGTGGGGAAGCACTGTGTCTGATGGGACGGTACCGGGGAGAGGGTTGACATGACGTGTGGTTAGAATGGTAAATGGGAGAAGGTTGTAAAAACAACACAACAGTGTTAGTGTTAACTGAAGGTTTGCTTTGTGTTAGTTTCTCTGCTAAGTGCTTACTTCTCAGCTTCAGTGTCCTATTTGAAAATAGATTAAATAGTCACGTATCTCACAGGGCAGTTATAAGGATTACATACTTATAAACATAGACATTGGACACTTGTAAACCCTGAACATATTCCATACTGGGGGCTTCCTGGTCCCCATCCTCTTGGGAGTGCTCCTGAGCACAACCTGCATACATTTCATTCATTCATGCATTCAACAAACATTAACTGAGCATCTAGTAGGTGCCAGGTCCTGGGGAGTCAACGGGGGACAAGACAGGAAACATCCCTGTCCCGGTGTGGCTGACATTCAGCTAGGTGACACATGCTATGGAGAAAATAAAGCAGAGAAGGAGGGTAGGGAAGGGGAGAGCCATGTGGATAACGGAGAGGAAGAACATTCCAGGCAGAGAGAACAGCAAGTGCAAAGGCCCTGAGGTGACTTGCACTAGAGAAGCAACCGGCTGGGAACAGAGTGGGAGGCAGGAAGGAGGTGAGGTCAGAGAGACAGCGGGGGTGGGAATGTCGGGGTCTTACAGGCACAGCGAGGGGCTGGGCTTTTCCTCTGAGCAAGGTGGGAGCCATTGGAACCGTGACGACGCAGAGGGAAGACTTCCTTCCTCTCGTAGAAGAGCATCGAGCTGCTGGATCGAGAGTACACTGGAGAGGCTACAGGAAAACGTGGGTGGCACGGACACAGATGGCAGAAGTGGAAGTGGTGAGAAGTGGTCAGATCTGGGATGTCTTGAAGGGAAAGCCAACAGGCTTCGGTGATGGCTTGCATGACGGGTGTGAAGGACCAGAAGGATGTGACTGTCACCAAACAGAGATGAGGAAAGGTGGCTGGGTAGGTTTGAGGGGAGGAATTGTGAGTTGGTTACATTTCTTAAAAATCTGAAAGCAGGTTTAACATCCTTTTTTTTTTTTTTTTTATTTGAGATAAATTCACATAACCCTAAAATTCACCCTTTCAAAATGTGCCGTTTGGTGAGTTTTGGTGTATTCACACAATTATGCAGCCATCATCACTATCTGATTTGAGCACATTTTCATTGCTGCAGAAGAAACCCCATTAGCAGTCACTGCCATTGTCCCTCCTTCCAACCCCTGTCAACACCCGCTGATCCACTTTCTGTCTCCACGGATCTGCCCGTTCTGGATATTTCATAAGAATGGAATCATGTGGTCTTCTGTGACTTGTGATCTCCCTTAGCACGTTTTCAAGGTTCGTCCGTGTTGCGGCACATATCAGTGCTTCGTTCCTTTTTGTGGGTGAGTCATATTGCATTGTGTGGATGTACCCCATTGTGTTTACCCACCCATCCGCCGATGGACACTTGGGTTGTTTCTGCTTTTTTCGAATGATGCCGCTCTGCATATCTGTGTAGAAATTTTTGTGTGGACATGTTTTCACTTCTTTTGAAGTGAAATTGTGGGGTCACAACATCATTCACAGTGTAACTTTCTGAGGAGCCGCCAAATGTTTTCCCAAGTGGCTGCCCCATTTTCCATCCCTCCAGCAATGGCTAAGAGCTCCAGTGTCTCCGCATCCTTGTCAACTTACTGTTGTTCATCTTTTTGGTCATAGTCATTCTAGTGAGTGGGACGTGGTTTGGGTTTGCATGTCCCTGGTGACAGATGATACTGAGCATCTATGTGTGTGTGTGTGTGTCACCTTAGAGGTGTCTGTTGGGCATTACTTAGAGGTGATGCAGAGGTTGCTGGGCAGGCAGGTCTAGAGTTCACGGATGAGATCTGGGTTGGTGACGTCACTGTTGGGGTCAAGAGCATATAGGTGGCATTTGAAAGCCGTGGCACTGGGTGTGATCCCTCAGGGAGTGAGTGTGCCTAGAGAAGAGGTCTGAGGACAGAGCGTTGGGTGGTGGAGGCAATGGAGAGAAGACATGGGAGGGGAAGCAACCCCACGTGGGGAACGTGTTTCAAAGAGAGTCACGGACTGTGCCAAACGCTGCTGTTTGTTCAAGTTAGATGTGATCAGTGGTTCGAACAGCAAGGTGGTAGGAGTGACAGCCTGATGGGAGGATATTTAGCAGAGGTGGGAGGAGAGGAATCTGAGTCAGAGGTAACGCTTTCGAGGGGTTTGACTTTAAAGGGAGCTGAGAGAGAGCTCACCTCGCAGCTGCCAGAATGGCTATCACGTAAAACACAAGAGGTAACAAATGCTGGTGAGAATGTGCAGAAAAGGGAACCTTGGTGCACTTTGCGGGGGGGGAGTGTAAATGGTGCCGCCACATGGAAAACAGTATGGAGGTTCCTCAAAAAATTAAAAATAGAGGTACCATGTGATCCCGCGATCTCAGTTCTGGGTATATGTGTGAAGGAAATGAAAACAGGACCTTGCAGAGCTCTCTGCACTCCCGTGTTCGCTGCAGCGTTTTTCACGCTAGCCAAGAAATGGGAACCAGCTCGGTGCCTGTCAGTGGATGAATGGGAAAGACAGGACACACGAGGGCTGTCCGGAAAGTATCCAGCCACGCAATAGGAAAACCAGAGGCGTCAATGGCTGGACGTTTTCCAGGCGGCCCTCCTGCACACAATGGAATGTTACTCAGCCGTGAGAAAGAAGGAAATCAAGTCATTTGTGACAACATGGATGGACCTAGAGGGAATTGTGCTAAGGGACATAATTGAGACAGACACAAATACTGTATGACAACACTTACACGTGGGTAGCATAAAAAAGCAAAATTCACAAAAACAGTAGAATGGTGGTGACTAGGGGCTATGGGGTGGGGGAAATGGGGAGATAGTAGTCAAAGGGTACAAACTTCCAGTTAGAAGATGAGTAAGTTTTAGGGATAGATGCACAGTACTGTGAACATAGAGGACAATACTGTCCTAGAAGGTTAGACAATTAAATTTGTGAACTTGCCACCGTGCGATTACGTCGGCAGCGCTGTACAAACACCTCGATAAGGTGTCATAACCTCGGTGTATCTGTGTCTCATGGCTGTGTTCGTGTCCATGTGTGGCCGTGTCTTGCTGAGTGGCATTCATTATTGTTGTTTCCGTCGTGAGAATGTCAGAGCTTGAATTAGAACAACAAACAAACATTAAATTTCTTGTTAAAGTCGGCAAGGGTGGAAGTGAAATCAGGGACATGTTAGTCCGAGTTCATGGGGATAATGCCAAGGAGAAAATGGCAGTGTACAAATGGGTTACATGTTTTTCTGAGGGGAAAGAAAGCATCACTGATGAAGAGAGGGCAGGGCAGCTAGTAATGAGCAGAACTGACAAAAACATTGCAAAAATTTGTGGAATAGTGCATCAAAATCATTGGCTGACTGTGAGAAGCATAGCAGACCAAATAAACATAAGTACAGAAAGTTAGGAAAATCTTAACTGAAAATCATGACATAGAAAATGGTGCAAAAATGGTCCCAAAGGAGCTCACAGATGAACAAAAGCAAAGGAGAGTTGAAGTTTGCCAAGACCTTTTGGAGAGGCAAGACAATGTTTTAGGCCGTGTTATCACTGGTGATGAAACATGGGTGTACCAATACGACCCTGACACAAAGCGTCAGAGAGCACAATGGAAGTCAGCAATTCTCCACGACCAAAAGGTTCCGTCAGTCTACATCAAAAGTCAAAATGGTGTTACTAACCTTTTTTGATATCAGAGGGATTGCTCATTATGATTTTGTACCAACTGGACAAACAGTCAACCAAGTTCACTCTTTGGAAGTGCTGACAAGGCTGCATGAAAAAGTTAGATGAAAACGACCTGAACTTTTCACCAGCAACTCACGGCTCCTGCATCACGACAAGGCACCAGCTCACATAGCACTGTCTGTGAGGGAGTTTGTAGCCAGCACACACATAACTGTATTGGGACACCCTCCCTACTCACCTGATATGGCCCCCAGTGACTGTTTTCTTAACCTGAAGATAAAGGAAATATTGAAAGGAAGACATTTTGATGACATTCAGGGCATCAAAGGTCACACGACAACATCTCTGATGGCCGTTCCAGGAAGAGTTCCAACTCTGCTCTGAAGGGTGGACTAGGCGTTGGTGTCAGTGCACAGCTTCCCAAGGGGAGTGCTTTGAAGGTGATCGTGGTGATATTCAACAATGAGGCATGTAGCACTTTTTCTAGGGTGAGTTTGTCAACGTCACTGTCAGACCTCATATATACTTGAAATTTCCCAAGGGAGTAGATCTTATATGTTCTCACCCACAAACAAATGGTAAATCTGTGGCATGAGGGAGGTGTTCACATTCTCGTAGTAACCATATTGCAATATGTAAGTGTGTCGATTGGACACATTGTACATGTTATATTTATACAATGTTACATGTTAATTATATATCATTACGTTGGAAAAAATAAAAAAGAAAGGAAGCTGAGAAGTGGGGCTGGGGCTGTGGGGTATAGCCCAGCCAAGTACCTCAGAGGACTGCCTTTTCCTCCTGGCTATTCTTAGCTCCCTGCCCCATCCCCTACTTGGTGCCTCACACGGACTTGGCAGTAGATGTTTATAAAATAAATAATGATGATAATAGCTATGCCAATAACCATTTGCATTGTTCCCACAAGATTGTTAAGGGATAGTTGGAAGTAGCTAAGAAAATAGCTAAGAAAGCTCATTGTCAAGTGAGGTTCATTCTCCTCCTATATGGTGAGTGTCGTCATCATGGGTAATGTGATTTCTTTTTTCTTTCAAAAGGCTTGGTTTTGTGGCCATATGCTGTAGTCGGGAGTGTGGAAACAGGCGCAGTGTTTTGGGAGGGCAAATTGGCATTTTCGCAACATCGAGGCGTTTCAAGGTGCCTGACCATTGCAGCATTGTCTGTAACAATACAAATCAACGTCAGTGGTCTCCACCAAGAGGAATTGGTTAGGATAACAATGATATATCCATTCCGTGCAACATTATAGAGCTATTAAAAAGAATCAAGGAGATTTGCATGCATGGGCATAGAAAGATGTCCAAAATATAATGCATTAAGAGAAAAATATGAACCTGAAGTTGCTTAGCGATGTATGTAGCATGATGTTAGAAAGTTTCCCTAAATTGCCTCTAGGAAGAGGCACTAAACATGGGTAGCAGAATTGATTTTTTTTTTATCAGTTTTAGAGAGAGGAAAGGAGTCAAGGACAGTGCGGGCATTGTCCAAAACTGGGCTTTCCCAAACATACCACTCCTGGGATCCCCCAAGCCCTCCTCACCGGTTAGGGGAGCCAGGGGTATGTGGGCAGACACCATCTGCCTACAGCTGCAAAGAGCACAGATTGTGTCCTTGGGGCAGGCTTCCCATCCCCTGTGGCAACTCTTATTACATCTGAAACTCAAACCAAATCACCTCTCAAGGAAGCATCACTGGCACTATCCTTAGCTATGCGGGACCAAATTAGAATCCCACTCTTCTAGTTTCTTTGCTCACATCTTCATTCATTCATTCATTCATTCGGTTTTTATCAGAGACTTAATCTATGTCAGGCCCTATGAGAGGCATTGAAAACAGAAAGATGAATAAGATTCATTCTCAGCCTTTAAGATCATAGTCCAATGGGACAAGGTAGGTCATTAAATAAATAATATTCCATGGAAGGATTTAGTGAAAACTCAAGTATTTAGTTGCAACCCCTACTCCCCGCTTGGTGATAAGATTGCCTAGGAAAGCAAACGTGGTTGTTACAAGAAAATTTTAACAAAGTATCTGGTCATTTATATGTTTAATTTGTAAGTTTTGTTCTCATGAATCTCCATGTTTCCTTGGGCTCCTCTTGGCTGTGAGTAATTTTTATAATATTTTTAAATTTTATTTTGCAATAATTATAAACTCATACGATGTTGCAAAACTAGCATCAAGTGTTGTGCTGTGTCTCTCACTCCCCTTTCTCTGATGGCAGTGTCTCACACAACTACAGTGCATTGCAGACCCAGGAAGCTGTTGGCCCACTGCAATGAACTGGACCAGCTGACCACCACCGTCTTGGCCCAGTCTATCACATCACATCCTCTTTCCTGGGTGTTGGTCATTCTGTCTGAGTGTTTGCAGTCCTTTGCAAAATAAAATCACCATCCTTGCAAAGTTACAGCATTTCCTGAGGTTGATGTAAATGATGTTGGAGAACTACTCAGAGCATCCCTGAAGGTACTGACAAATGAACATCTGACCGATGCAATTCTCAGACCAGGAAACAACCAAGGAAGAAGATAATAATTGAAGAAGGCAGAACAGGTGCTTACAAGAGAATAATTTCACTATGCAAATACCAAGAATGGCCTGCTGGGAAACCCATAGCATGCTATATTTTTTGCAGAAATGACTCTCTGTATGATCGGTGTGAAACTTGTAAGAAAAGTGTGTCATATCATGCTTTCAAACAAATTTTTGTCAGGAAGTTATGCCAAAAAGAAAAAAAAAAACACGTCAGCCCTAGCCTCATCCTCTGCTCAACCATCAAGAATTTCCTGCAAAGATATTATAGAATAAAGGACACAATGCTTAGTTCCACCCGGGGGAGGTCAGGAAAGTAGCATGTGGGTGGGGTATTGAAGGATGTGTAGGAGTTCACCAAGTAAATGAAGAGGAGGCAACATATGCCATTAGAGAATAGCATGAGTTGGAGTCACAGAAGGATGGGGTTGTGTGGCCTCCCTTCAGCCACCGTGAGTGGGTTTCAGTGTGACCGCCGTGGAGTGGAGTGGCTGAGGGGCATTTCTGTGCAATAGGAGGTGAGGCTATAGAAGTTGTAGACATGAACCTCATTGAAAAGCTGATTCTTTGTCCGAAGACCATGCGGAACCACTGGAGGGTTTGGGGCTGAGGCAAGACATGGTCAGTGTTGCAGTTTAGAAAGACCCCTCTGGCTGCTCCAGTGGGAGAGCGAATTAGAGGAGGCGAGGCCACAGGTAGGGAAGTAAATGCAGCGTGGTGGCTGAGATCTGGGCTGTAGATTAGACCACGGTGTGGAGTCAGGCTCTGCCACAGACTAACCCTGGGACCCTCACTTCACCTGTGTAAGTCCAGCTTCTTCGTGTGTATAATGGAAATGATAACAGTCTCTACCGATTCGATTTTCAGGAAGATTAATTGTCAAATAATGTGCTATTAGATGAAGACCACAGAGGCGTCCAGAGGAGAGAGGCTGGGGAGGATTTAAATCAGGATTTCAGTTTAGCCTGGGCAGGGGTGATCGAGGAAGGGGAATGAGAGACTCCAGAGACATGCTGGCCATATAATTAAATGACGCAGGAACACACTGCATGGAGCGGGAGTGCGGAGTCCAGCTGATGGAGGCTCAAGGGATGACCGGACTTTAAAGTCATAAAGACAGAACACAAGAAGTATAGGAAAGAGATCAGAGGGCAAATGGCTGGTGAGACCAAGAGCCCCAAGCACCTTCAAATGCCCATTTTTGTTGAGATTGTCTACAAGAAAGTCAGGGGGATCTGCACGACCACCTGGTGACTCTTTAACTGTACTAATCGGCTATTGTGGTAACTTCATCCTTGGAGCAACCTGGGGCAGTTTTTCACCTGTGGGGACTCAGGGAGTGTTCCTCATCCTCACTCTTTGGACTGTCACCTTCTTATGTAACGTTCCTATTAACCTTCCTGGTCCCAGGTCTCCGTCACCATGGTACAGGAGGAAGGTGGACTGTAGGTCATGAACCTGGCTGTCTGTGGGGAGGGAATATCATTTGCTGACTCGGGGAACAAAGTGGGAGGAGCAGGTTTGGAGCCAGTTGGCTTGATTTTGAGCATGTGTAGAAGAATAAGATACCATATCATAGATAGCACTATCTTCATGTTTATTTAATGCAAGTTTGTCATAAATACTTTCAGAAGGAACTATAGCAACTATAATGGCTATCTCAACTGTTGGAAATTATGCCAAACTTTTATAGTCTGAGGAACAGCGGACTTTGTTCAAGGAAGGAGAGGAAGACTAAGAAAAAAATTCTAGTAAATTTCACACACCTCAAAGTCAATTATATACTAGAAGTTATGAAGAGATTTCTAATTCTCGTACTATGGAGGATTAGATACTCTAATACTCTACTCACTAGAATGGCTAAAATGCTGGATAAAATACTTGAATGGATCTTTTAAACACTTTGCTGATCTAGCACAAAGGTAAGGAATCAACAGAGTCCCCCAGAGATATGAAGTCAGGGATGCTGGGTGGTGAGCACCCACTAAAGCCATTTTTTTTTCCTGAGTGTTTCTTCCAAACTCTGGAGAATTTGAACTTCCCTGTTAAAGGCTACAGAGGGTGTAAAGATAAGACACAATCTGGGGTCCATTTAAGGTGAGAATTTAACAATAGACACTCATAGAGCTGGACCCCAGAGAACCTGTACCTTCTCTATAAGGGTGAATGAGAAATAAACTCTCCCAGGCAGAAAAGACACAGTTTATGAAACTTGCCTGTCTCAATCTTAGAGCTGAGTGTTGGGAGACAAAAAAATTCTCACTTGAGAATTTGTCATCATCAGGGGGTCCTCTCTCATGTCCTGAATTCATGCTACATAAGTAGTGAAAAAAGAATCTCATGCAGATAATTTAAAGATGTTACAAGTTTGAAGTAGGGCCCCCAGTGATTAGTGGAAGTGAAGTCAATTACTTACTAATGGAACTTAACTTTATACTAGAACTCAAAGGTCACCAATAATAATGTTCTAAAGAAATGAATGGCTCACAGACAAAAATACCACACACAGAGAAAAAGAAAACAAGTAGAAACAATAGATGGTAGAAACAGACCCACAGACTTTAGATATGAGAATATAAATACGAACGTGTTTAAAGTCGGTGATGTGTTTAAGCCAGCTCATGCCAGCTCCTGAGAGCCTATGGTGTGCATCTCTTCCCAACCTCATGTTTAGCAATATTGTGTTGGTAGCTTGAGATTGGCCATGGTAGTAGTTACATCATGAAAGTTGGAAAACACTATAAATTAGGGTATTTATTTGTCTTTTTGTTTATTTATTTAAAATTTATTTTTAGAAAGAGAGCTAGTTGTTAAAGATTGACTAGAAGACAACTGAATATATTTAAAGATTAAAAGAGAAGCTTGAAAAAAATAATCAGAGAACTGTTGGTTTGCAACCTCTTTGGGAGCTTCCCAGCTGAAATCAGAAACCAGCCCCCATACATGAAGGGCAGGGAGAGACCAAAGAAAAGGGCAGACCATACCAGATTGGCAGGTAGCAGGTTTAATAAGCAAGGTAACTTAGTTACCAGGCTTGTCCTGGGTAACAGCAAGATGAGTAGTTTTGTGCACCCGGCCACCAAATTTTAAAAGTTTATATGGAGTTCCAAACTGGATTCAGACACAGACCAAGGGATCCTTGACTGGGATCAGTCACATACCCAGTCCAGATAGTCTCACCGTCATGTTTTTATCTCAAGGCTGTATGCTTGGAGCAGCTCTGGGAGCAGAGAAGGCAAGCAGAGCACCCATTCCAAACACAGGTAGGGAGTGAGGAGCCTACAATTGCCAGGGTCCAGCTCTTAGGTCATACTGGTGGTCACATTCACTTCATGATCTTCCCTAACAGGAGCAAGAGACTATAAACAACAACTGAACTAACTCTCTCTCTCTCTCTCTCTCTCTCTCTCTCTCTCTCTCTCTCTCACACACACACACACACACACATATCTTCTATAAATAAAATATATAATAATGAAAAATTAAAGCATAATACAGAGATTAAACAGTAGATCATTATATATTCTGATTCACTTATTCTTAAGAAGGATGTGAACGATATGTTAAAAGACCTGGAGAGTAGTGAGTAATGTAATAGATCTAATGTAAAACAAATTTGAGTTTCAGAATAATGAGGAAATGGGAAGGAGGTAACATTCAAAGATATGATAACTGAGAAATGTCCCAAGTTGTTGAAAGATACTAGATCTTACTATAGATATTTCACTGAATCTTAAGGAGGATAAAAAAGGGAAACTACAAAACAGCAAAGCATAAGAGAAAATCTCAAAAGAAGACATAAATAAAGGACAGATCTGCCAAGAATAGCAATTAGTCTGACAACTTTTTACTCAACAGTAACAAGAGGGTCAGAAAAAAATTAAGAAAACAGTACTAAGAAAAAAATAGCTGTCAATTTAGAAGTTTTTAACCACCTAAATTATCTTTTAGGAGAAATACCTAAAGGAAAATAGTTTCAGACATAGACAGAGTCTGCCATCAAAAAGTCCTCATTAAGGGAGATTCTAAAAGATACTTAAGAAAGAAGGAAAATTTTAACTGAAAGGCCTAAGATTCAAGAAGGACTTCTGAACAAAGATATTGGTAAATATGTAAGGAAATTGAAACAAAAATTATAGAACAATTGTGATGACTAATTTGGGGTTAGAACTAAAGTATTGAATTAGAGTATCATATATCTTAGCAGGGAATGATTGATGCTAAAGAATTTAAAGGTTTTTAAAGGTAAAATATAGATTAGATTTAGACTTTAAGTATTTATGTTAAAATAACTATAGAGATCACTAAAAGAATAGGCATAGGGTATATAACTTCCAAATTTATTCCAAAATGTGATGAGGAATAGAAAAAAGAAAAAAAAACACCTTATTCTAAAAGAAGCAGGGAAGAAGGGAAAGAAAAACAAACAAAAATAGTGGGACAAATAGAAAGCATATGTTATATTAATATAAGATAGATCTATAATCACAATAAATATATATGGATCGAACTGATTTTTTACTGGATATATTTATGTACAAGAGTTATTTTAAAACTTAGATGCTAAAAAGATGAAAAGTTAAATGATAGGAAAAATACTACCAGATAAATATTATAAAAATAAAGCTAATGTTACTATATTAGTATGAGACAAATAGATTTTAAGGTAAAAGAGCATTATCAGAGTTCAAGAGAGTTATTGCATAATAATAAAAAGTTCAATTCAGCCAGAAGATGTAACAATTCTAAACATCAATGCACCTAATAACACAGCCTCAAAAAATATAAAGCAAAAATTGATAGAACTACAAGGAGAAATTGACCACTCCATCATCATTTTAGGAGATTTTAAGATTTGCTTCTCATTAATTAATAGATTGAACAGAGTTCAGTGCAGATAAATAATGTATGGACATCACAATGAACAAGTTTAATCTAAGGGACATATGTAGAAAGTTACGAAGTTGAAGAAATGCACATTCTTTTCAAGCATACATAGAATGTTTGTAAAAATTGACCATAAGTTGGATAGTAAAATCAGCCTTAATAAATATAACTTGTTACTATATTCTCTGACACTAATACTGTTAAGTTAAAAATAAATAATAAAATGATATCTAGAAGAATTAAAAACAGACTCTGTACATTCAAAGAACATTTATCTCCATGAACCTTGTGATGATGGGACTTCATAAGAAGGAACAAAATGCACTCTGACCTGAAACCTTTGACTTCATCCTACTAAATCCAACTAACCTACTTTGACTATTCAGTCTGTGCCTCATTAAAATTTCAGGGCACAGCTAGTTTACTGCCCAGCACTGGGTGTCAAAGACTCCAAGTGGTTGTTTCCTGGTTTTCCTTTAACTAAAATTTATTTCCCTCTTTATATAGTTCTAGTCTCATATTTTCCCCTTCTCAAAGAAGAGGCTCATCTTATTTGTTTTTAATTTTAGTTTTTATTTATTTTTTAAAAAGATTTTTATTAAAAAATATAGCTAACATACAACATTATATCAGTTTCAGGTATACACTGTAGTTACTCAACATTTATATAACTATAAAACTGATCATCTTAAGTCTAACAACTATCTGACATGATACCACGCTGTGATAATATTCTTGACTATCTTCACTATGTTGTACACTACATCCCCATGACTTCTTTGTTGTACAGTTGGAAATTTAAACCACTTATTGCCCTTCACCTTTCCCCCTTTTTAAAAATTTTCAATTACAGTTGACATTCAATATTATTTTATATTAATTTGGGCATATAGCATACTGGTTAGACATTTGTATAATTTAAGAAGTAATCCCCTTTCTAGTCTAGTACCACCTGTTACTATACATAGTCATTACCATATTCTTGACTATATTCCTTATGCTTTAATTTTTATCCCCATAACTATTTTGTAACTACCAGTCTGTATTTATTAATGCCTTCACTTTTTTCACTCTGCATTCAACCCTTCTTCCATCTATCACCCTGATAAATCTGGTACCCATCTAACACCATACATAGTTATTACAATATTATTGACTGATTTATTTATGCCATGCCCTACTTCCTCATAAATACTGTGTAACAATTAATTTGTACTTCTTAAGCCTTTCTCCTTTTTTTATCCATCTCCTCAACCTTCTTCCCATATGGCAAGCCATCAGAATGTTCCCTGTATCTATGAGTTTGTTTCTGTTTAGTTTGTTCGTTTAGTTTGTTCTTTAGATTCCGCATATAAGCGAAACTGCATTGGAGATGGCTTTGTCTGTCTGACACACTCCCCTCAGCACAACACCCTCCAGGTCCATCCATGCCACCACAGATGGCAAGAACCCACACCCTTCCATGGTCAAGCAGTATTCCATTCTGTATGTGTACCACCTCCTCTTTATCTGTTCTTTCATCAATGGAACACCCAGGCTGCCTCCACATCTTGGCCATTGTAAACAATGCTGCAATGATCATATGGATGAACAAGTCCCTCGAAGTAGCATTTTGGTTTTCTTTGGATAAATACCCAGAAGTGGGATTACTGGGTCCTTCTTCAATTCTTGTTAAAGAGTTTGTTTTAAAGCCTATTTTCCCTGGTATAAGGATTGCTACCTTGGTTTTTCCCCCCTAGTTTCATGAAATAACTTTTTTTTCCCTTTACTTTCAGTTACTTTCAGTCTCCTGTGTGTGTTTCAACCTGAAATGAGTCTCTTGTAGGTAGCATGTGTAAGGATTTTGTTTTCTTATCCATTCAGCCACCCTGTGTTTTTTATTGCAGCACTTAATCCATTTACATTGAAAGTAATTATTGATAGATATGTAGTTGTTGTTATTTTATTAGTCATTTTTTTATCCCCCCTCACCAGGGCCCAGGTGCATGCCTGCAAGTGAGTGAGTCTGTGCGAAGACATTTTAAGAGGAAGTTCAGGTTTTCCATAGCCTTCTGTCCCACCCAATAGTCGGAACCCCCACTATTTTTCACAGCCAGATTTTGTAGGGGCTCCTCTTCTCAGCACCCGTACTCTGGGCTGGGGATCCTGGTGTGGGGCTGGGGTCTCTCGCTCCTCTGGGGGGGACTTCTGCAGCCAAGATATCCTTCACTATTCTCAACCTGTACAAGAAGGTTTGGGGCCAGCCCATTCGGTGTCTGCACCCTTCCTACCAGCCTCGACACGGCTTCTTTATATCCTTAGTTCTAAAACTTCTGTTCATTTGGACTTCAGGTGGTTCTCCAGGGTGATGGTTCTGTAATTTCATTGTAATTTCATTGTGTTCACAGGATGGGGAAAGCACAGCGTTATCTGCTCTGCCATCTGGGATCCTTTCCTCCTTATTTGCTTTTTACAGCTCTTCAGAGAGCTTCAAGACATTTCCAATTTAGCTTTCACTAATAAGACTGTAAGTTCCACGAGGCATTTTTGTCTTTTTTGTTCACTGCTGTGTTCCTAGTGCCTCATACAGTGCCACTCTTGGGTTAGGCACTCGGTAAATAAGTGAATTTGTTGGATGCCTACTATGTATGTGTCAGGCCATGTGTACGTGTTTTATGCAGACTTAAATAAGCTAGCCTTCAAAACAGCCCTGCAAGTTTAGGATGATTAATACCACTTCAAAGATGAGAAAATTAAGACATTAAGGCACAGAGGAATGGAAGGGCACAGTCAAGCTTGTACATGAAGAGCAGGGATTCAAATCCATATGTATCATACTAACAACAACCAGCCGCTCCTTATTCCACATCTCCTTTCCAGGTAGCATGGCCAGATGTACACCAACACAGTGTTATGACACTCCAGCTGATTTATAATAATTCTATAGTTGCTGTAAGGAACAGTTACATTAGCATATACTCATTCCAGAGGGCTAAAGAGTGTCTAATGTCAGATCTTAGTGCTAGCAAGGAAAAACCCTATGCTATGATGATACAGACTTACACCTTTGTGTCATTTGAGGCCTTCCGGGAGGTAGACACCAAAACGGAGTTGGGGTACAAGATATTTATAGGGGATAATGCCTCCCAAAGATGAAGGGGAGAGAGAACAGACATAAGCAGACAGACGTAACACTTGTGAAGAGAGGGAGGGTTACGTAGGAAGAGCCTCGGACTGTGGTTCAGCTCTGAGAAGGCTCAGCCCGGTCCGCAGGGAGCCTGGGTATGTAGATGGCCCATGGGAGAATCCCACCCTGTCCAGAAACGGCAAGTCCTTGTGTCACCACCACACTCAGTCATTGCTCAGGGACTGCCTCGGAAGCACCTGGCATGAACTCACAGGCTGAGGCCGAGCCCAGAGGCACCCACAGCTGGAAGCCATCAGCCGACTGCACATCTCCTGGCACGCTTTCTCGTGAAGACAGCTGAGTTATGGATGAGTGGTTGGTAACAGGAGCAGTGAAAAAACCAAACCCTGGCTCCCGCAGCCTTGATCGTTTACGAAGAACTTGTATCACCCCAGGCCTGTGAATGAGAGATTAAGCTTGTGATCCTGTGGCCCATTTGTTCCCAAGCAGAAGTACGTGTACCTGCGGGGGTACGTGCTGGGCCATTCAGGGGTACACGAAAAATAATCAGTAACGGTGAAAAAACAAGTAAAGTAAAACAATGCAAAACATTAGTGATGGAACAATAACTGTTAAGTTGGAGTCACTGTTCATGGAGACACCTCAAAATTAGATCCCATTAGCGAGTGATGATGGGTGAGGGCGTGGCTGTGAACCGTCCCCCCAAACCGCTCTCCTACCAATCATTATACACAATTTCAGAACAATCCATTTGTGACGTTTCTAGAACTTCCCGAAACATATAAATGCATCTGTAGCCAGACTGAGTAAAAGTAAGTGCGTTGCCTTTAATTGTGATTCAAGTAGTGTTTTTATTTGATGTTTCACAGTTTCAGTTATTATTATAGTGATTTTTAAGTGTGTCAGTTACGGATCAGTGGTTGGAAACAGGAGCAGTGAAAAAACCAAAACTTGATGTGGTTTATAACCTAAGCTCAATGATCTCACTACCAGTGTTTCAATTGGCTAGTGATCTGCATAACAATTACAGACTTCTCAGATAACACAAATATTATTATCAATAATAAATTAAAAGTTTGTTAAATACTTGATCATCATTATCAATACTTAACTGTTACAAATATTGTAAAATTAAATCTGTGGTTTGTACTTCTAGTGTAGTCATTTTTCTTTTCTAATTTATTATTCATTTCCACTATTTTGTGTTAAGATAGGCGCTGAACAGAAGTGTCAGTATTTAAAAATAGCTGTTTTAAAAAACAAGGGGTACAATTTCTAGAAATGGGTTTAAAAGGGGTACACACGTGGAAGAAGGTTGGGAGCCACTGCTGTAGGATTTGACAGTAGATGCTTTCTGATTAAATCCTGGCAGCTACTGGCCGTGTGCCCTTGAGTGGGACACTTGATGTCTCTGAGCCCCAGCTTTCTGTTTTTTTGTGTTTCCCGGCTGCCCTGTGTAAGTGTTAACTCTCTTGTAAAGAACTGTTTGGTCCTCCCTGCATCTCCAGTAGTGACCCACTGAGAGAAACAGGTAGCATCTCCATATTGAGTCAACTTCAATGTCACAAAGGGTTCCCAACACCTCCTTGTTAAGAATGTCAAGAGGAATCACACAGACCTGGTTTTGAATCTTCTTCAAACTTCATTAAACCGTGGTGATAATAAGAACACCCCCTTTGTAGGCTGGTACAGAGATTTCTCAGTTGACGTCGATCCTACCTGGTGCCAGAAGTCATAATAACACTGTGGTGGGAACAGTGCTGATCATGACGGAGGTGATGGCGACCGTGAAGATGGTTGTGGTAACAGTGGAGGTAGGAGAAGTGGTGGAATTAGTGGTGGGGAACGTGGAAATGATGGAAATGGTAGGAACGATAATGGTGAAGGTGGTGGAGGTGATGGTGATTGTGGAAGTAAAGGTGGGAATGACAGAGGTAGTGGAGGAGCATTGTGAAGCTGATTCCGGCACCCCACTTGGCCCAGGTCTCCTGACTCCCACTTCTGGCCCACATAACCGGTACCAGTTTGTGGCCTGTTAGGAACCGGGTCGCACAGCAGTAGGTGACCTGCCGGCAAGCTAGCGAAGCTTCATGTGTATTTACAGCCGCTCCCCATCGCTGGCATTACTGCCTGTCAGATCAGTGACAGCATTAGATTATTGTACAGTTACTTCATTATATATTACGCTGTAATAATAATGGAAGTAAAGTGCACAATAAAGGTAATGCACTTGAATCATCCTGAAACCATCCCCCCACCCTGGTCTGTGGAAAATTTGTCTTCTACAAAACTGGTCCCTGGTGCCAAAAGTTGGGGACCATTGCTGTGGACGACATGCCAGTCCCCACCCACTCTGCCCTTTACTTCTGCAGTCACAAGCCAGGAGTGCACTCCACGTGCCTTGGGGGAAAACCCAAGAAGCAAAGGCAGCAGTCCATGCCCCTGCGTGGTGATCCAGGTGACTCAGGCTGAGACTCGGCAGCCGGCCCATTCGCCCTGGTCTGTGGACAGAAACACGGCAGCCACAGGGACCAGTCCTGCCATGTTCAGGGTGCCTGTGGACCTGGGAAGTGGATCTCCCTAGACTCTCAGGAGGAAGCAGTCAGGCTCTCTTCCCCTTTTGCAAACTCGGCATTCCTCCCTGGGTTCCTGCCCATGTTCTGTGACATCACCTCTCTGGGCCTGTCTGCTAATGGGGATGGTTAATGCCTGCCTGGCAGTGCCATTGGTGATGAGGAGACCAGGTACAGAAAGCACCTAGCTCCCCACTTCTCTTAGCAAGAAAAGGTGTCTGAATAATTTAATACATCATGGTTATCATCATTGATCTTCAAACCAGAGGCACAGGAGATAGAAGGTGATTGCCGCTCACTCAGCAGGTGGGTGACCTCAAGAACTAGCTGAGTCTTGATCTGGGGGCCTGGCTCATGAGCATTTTGCACATGACACAGTGCTACTGCCTCCTCTCTGCAGACCCTTCCACACCTTCTCTTTCCTCTCCTTCTAGTCTCAAACCACAAGTTTCTAATTCTCAAGACCGCAGGTCTCGGTGTGTGACAGAACCATGACAACATCCACTAAATCAGTGTTTCCCAAAGTGCGACTCCTTCATCACCCTGAACCAGATACCTGGAGAGGAGGAGTTCATCTATGGGCTTTAGGAAATAGTTCTATTGTTTGTTTGTTTGTTTTTGGTTGGTTCCCTGACTGGGAAGTGAACCCAGGCCACGGAGGTGAGAGCGCCGAAACCTAGCCACTAGACCACCAGGGAACTCCCCGATAACAGTTCTTTGTCACCATCACCTTAGCATTATGTGCGGTCCCACCATACGAAATGGCGCTTTTTGTAGATTAACACAGACAGGCATCAGCAATTTCACATGACTCAGCCTAATAGGATGTGTCAGATGGTGCAAGAAGTTATAAAGCATAAAAATTGCTATGTAATAGCAACTCCACTAAT
The DNA here is from genome assembly GCA_004026885.1 of Lyroderma lyra. Taxonomy (NCBI): domain Eukaryota; kingdom Metazoa; phylum Chordata; class Mammalia; order Chiroptera; family Megadermatidae; genus Lyroderma; species Lyroderma lyra. The sequence goes on from PVJL010000291.1 coordinate 461,089, forward strand.
AAAATAAAGCATTAACATTTTAGTGAAACCCCCCAACACTTTTCCCCTGAGTCTATTCCCTTTATCCCTCCCACCCCCATGCCCGCCTTGCTCTAGAAATCACCAGTCTCCTGAATGACAGTTGGTAATGTTTACGTACATCCTCCCCTCGTTTGTACCCCATCCCCAGGTCATTCTGTTCAGACTACAGTTGTACCACTCGTTACATTTTTGAGCTTTGGCACGTTAATCCATGTAGCCCTAGTTCATGTATTTTAACTGTTGTGTAGGATTCCATTGTAGTAGGCGTATATTGCAACTGGTTTGCCCTTTCTACTTTTGAAGGATATTTAAGTTGCTTCTAGGTCCTTGGGGGTGATTATTTTATAGTCAATGAAATGACTCTATTCCTTTATTGGTTTTTGGTTATATGTGTCACATTTCAACGTTCAATAATAAAATTCGGTAATTCTGATTCCGTAATCATAAATCCTCGCTTTATACATTATCCTCATGCTGTCCGAGTCAGCAGCCACACAAAATATCACAAGGGCTTCATTGATTCTGTACATAGTAACATCATATAGGAGGGAGCTAATCAAGTCACAGACATTCAAAGATGAAATTATAGATATACACAGTGTATTTGTTACTATTCATAAATATTATAATGCCTTCCTCTCCGAGACAGGCATTCTTAAGCCTTAGATACAATATACAGACATTCGCTATTAGCATAAAAACCAACTTCATAACAGTAATCAAACACTTATAGAAAACATAACCAGGATGGGAATGGAACTCAAACCTCCCAACATCTTTCTCTCTGCTCCAAATAGCTGCCATTGAGAAGGCAGGTTTTATTTAGTCCTTTTATTATTGTGGGATTGTCACATGGAAACCATTTAAAGACCCTATCCTTGAACACACAAAAAGATGAGCAGCACCTTTCTTTAAAATGATCAGTTTTCGGTGTGAGTACAGTCCATGACCCTAATGGAACGTAACTTATCATGATTCTGGAAGGAATTACAGGTGGGCGATCATGAATGACCAGGGCCAGAGGTGAACTCGTGAGAATGCCCGGAACTGAATTCAGAGCCCTCAGGAACCCGTTTTACTAGTCTTTTCTCAGAAACACAACACTCCCATGGGTTTAGCTGCTTAGGGGTTTTCTTTGAGGTGTAACACCGTACGATTATAACACGGAAGGAGAAAAAATTACAGAGACTCAACCGTGAAACCTTTACGACTTGGGTTATATCCCAACATGTAATTGATTTGACTAGCTTCATTTTAACAACCAATAAATTCCTTCATTCCAAGTGGGTTTATTACATTTAATTCATTAAAGCCACGCATATGCCGGAATGTTTATAAAAGACAGCTATATTGATTCTTGTGTTTATTTTTTATTTCTTATTTCTTCACCATCACAAATAATGGTGCTTCCTGTGTCATATGCACACGTGTAAGAATTTTTCCAGGGAATATACGGGGGAGTAGAAATGCTAGATGTGTGGGGGGACCCCAAAAAGCCGGAATTTATTTATAAAAAATTGTGTATTTATTCTTCCATGTTTAAACTTCAGTCACCTTAAAGCACTCTCCATTGGATGCAATACAGCTATCGAGACGCTTTTCCCACTGCTCAGAACAGTTTTTGAACTCATCAATTCTGATGCCTTTTAGTGCTTCTGCTGTGTTTTGTTTCACCTTTTCCACATGGGCAAAACATTTCCCTTTGAGAACAGTTTTTCATCCAGGGAAAGAAAAATAAGTCACTCAGGGTGAGACTGGGTGAATAGGGAGGGTGGGGCACAGGGTCATGCTGTTTTTGGTCAAGAACTTCTGAACACTCAGCGCGGTGTGGGCAGGTGCGTTGTCACACTGCACATTGTTCGTGTGTATCGCCCACTGTGAAATGGGCAAATGCATTGAAAGAGTCTCCAGAAAAAGATCACTGGAGCCAAACACAGCCTCTCACAACCACACCAGATGGTACATGGATGCAGGTGGGTTCCCAGAACACTCACCTGGCAGGGGAAGCCTGCACTACAAGGGGCCCGCCCTCCAGAAGATCATTCCGGTTTTTTGAGCCCCCCCACCACCACCATATATCTATTCTTGTGTTTATTTTTATTTCTTATTTTTTGCCATAAAAAATAATACTGCTTTATTGGTCACATGCACATGTGTAAGAATTTTCCCAGGGAAGATACTGAGGAGTGGAAATGCTAGCTAGGTATGTACTTATTCCACCCTGCATACGTACTGTCAGATTGATACCCTATATGGTGATTGCACCATCCTATATGGCCTGCACCAGAATAAGAAACTTCTTGTTTTTCAACATCCTTACTGGTAGCTCCTAAACTTTTTACTAGTTTGCTGATGTAGACAGCTTCAGTCTGGTGCTAGTCTGTCTTTAATACCTCTCTAACACTTGCTGACCTCACTTGGAAACAAAGGGAAGTTGGACCTCAGGATCAAAAACTTCAACAAGCAGAAGACGCTAAGCTTCTGTAATATCGTTTTGCTTTCCGTGTGTTTGTCGCAGTTGACTAGTATTCTTGGGCATGTGATGTGATTGTAGGCTATGATAGGGATGTGAGATTGAGAGTTCCCTTTATGATAAATAAGTAAGCCAGATTAAAGTGAAATCATCTGGGAAGTAATAGTACAGGTTGCCTGTGATTATGAGAAATAAAATGCGGCCGGGGGGAATGCTGCACTCATGACTAAATCACAGGGAAACGCCATGGAATTCTGACATTGGTGGGTGCTGTAGTGGAGGAACCTGTCCCTATACCCAGTACCATCTCAGAGCTGAAAGGAATCGTAGGGATTGTGTAATCTGACCACTGATTGCACAGGTGACGAAATTGTGGTCCAGAGAGAGGAAATGTCTTGCCTGTGGTGGCACAGTGAGTCAGTGGCTGAGTGGAGGCTGGCATTCAGGTTTTCCCAATTAAACTCATGACTGAGTAGTGACTGGGTTGATAGGAAAGAGGACGGTAGCCTTACAAGTGGCTAGGAGAACTTGCTCTTATCCCTGGTTCTCTGCACCCAATGTCTGCTCTTTCATTATCCATCATCCCCACCTGGGAGGCTTGGGACGGGGTTTTCCTGGCCTGGTCCTGTCTTTCAAGTGCCTCAGTGATGAGCTGCTTAAGAACACAAGTTCCTTATCCCTCCCAGCTAGTGACCCCCTACCAGTTTCTCCAAGGCCACGGCTGAAAATGATACAGTATCTGCTTCATCTGTTTAAATTCTCCTTGGGCTCCTTCTTTTCCAGCTCTTAAGTTTTAAGCTCCCCAAGTCTCTGTTTCCCTCAGGGCTAATTGATGGACATTACTGCCTCGTCCAAGAAACTGTGTGGTCTTCTAATTGTTGAGAAAAGAAGTCTCAGAAAGAAAGAGGGGAAAGGGGTCAAAAGTTTCCCCTTCCTTCTAGCTGCAGTAAAGCCAATGCTGTTCTGCGACGCAGTTAGTTCTGACAAAATTGAGAGCGTTTGCACAAGTGTCCATCTCATTCTTCTGTTATGAGAGACCTGCGTGAGAAAGCTTCATTTTATGATTATAAAACTTTCCTTGAAAGTGTAGTTTGTACAAAGGAGTCTTTTGGGTTATCAGCCTGCAAAAATTATTGATTTGCCCTGTGAATTATGACCTTTAATGCCTGAAAAGTAGGCGATTTTGATTATCTTAATTGATAATTTGTTGCTCTGGGGATAATATTTACCTTGATGTCTCTATTTGCTTAGAAGTACACTTTGTTAGGTAAGAAGAAGAGCTTTGGAATTTTACCTTCTGCCTTTATGCACCAAGTTTATAATGTCACAATCTTGTTGGATTGTTTATTCAAACCTGGAGTTGCAAGTTCATCTCATTTAAAAGTGTACTAATTTCTAATCGCTGTTTAGCTATACCTTTTGCATTCTGTTTTAGTGGTTTCCCAAAGGAATATACATCTTCCATTCCTCAACCCACATAGAGGTAATATTGTATCACTTGATATAAAATGTAGATACCTTGTGACTATATAGGTCTGATACCTATCCTTTATGCTATAGTCATACGTATTTAAAAGTCACAAGACAGTACTATCATTTTTGTTTTAAACAGTTATGTTTTTAAATAAATTAAGAAAAAGCACAATTTTTAAATATTTACCCAGAGATTAATAATTCTGGCGCTCTTCAATCCTCCCTGTAGATCTAAGTTTCTAACTGGTATCATTTGCCTTCTATATAAAGAACTTACTTTAGCATTTCCTGAAGTACAGGTCTGCTGCAACACATTCTGTTAGTTTTCTTTTATCTGAAAATGTCTGTTTTTCCTGCATTTTTGAAGGGTATTTTCACTGGGTTTAGAAATCTGGTTGGACAGTTTCTTCTTAGTTCTTCCAAGATATTGTTCCACTGTCTTCTGGCCTCCATGGTTTCTAAGGAGCAGTCAGTGATTATTCAAATACTCTTCGGTGTGTCATGTGTAGTTTGGATTGGGCTGCTTTTCCAAGTTTCTCCTTATCGTCGACTTTCAGCAGTTTGTCTATGATGTGCCTACGTGTATTTTCCTTGTATTTTTCCTGCTTGGAGTTTACTGAGCTTCACAGATCTGTTGACCTTTCACCAAATGGAAGAAGTTTGGGGCTTTGTTTCTTCAAGCTTTTTTCCTACCCCATCCTCTCTCTTCTCCTTCTGTGACTCCAAATATGTCTAAGTTGGACCTTTTGACATTGTCCCACAGATCTTCGAAGCTCGTTTCCTTCCATCTTTCTCTCTGTTCTTCAGATCAGATCATTTCTTTTGCTCCATATTAAAGTTTCCCATTCTTCTATTATTCCCCATTTCATTGTTCATCCTATCCAGTGACTTTTAACATTTCATACATTGTACTATTCATTTTGATAATTTTCAAGTAGTTTCTATTTTTTTTCTGCTGAAAGTTCCTATCTTTTTCATTTTTATGAGCATATTTTCCTTTATATCCTTTATGTCCTAGTTGTTCATGATTACAGTCACTGCTTTAAAAATCCTGTCTGCTAATTTCCACATCTGGGTCATCTTGGGGTCAGTTTCCATGGATTGTCTTTTTCTTTTGCAAATGAGTCCCTTTTTCTATTTCGTTTTGTTTTATAATCAAGTAATTTTGGATGTATGCCGCACATTATGATTAATAGGCTGTAAACACTGTGGATTCTGTTATAATAGGAACAGTGCTCATTTGTTTGTTGTTGTTTTAGCAGGCTCTTAACTTGGCTGGAATCATTTCAAATTTAATATATGTGCTGCCAAAGCCAACACTGGCTGGAATCAAATGTGAAGTCTCCTACTCCCGCCTCACACCCATAATAAGTTGTGACTCAAATCTCAGTTCAGTTCCTTTAGCTTTAGCTGAGCTGTTTGGAGTCTGACCATGAATGCATACATGGGTCATTGGTCAGCCAGATATTTGGCAGTTTAAACAAAGAATTTGGAACAACTTCTCTCTGTTCCTCTCCTTCTAGAATATCTACCCCTACTTTTTCAGCAGCTATTGTTACCCTAAATTCTGTCCTCTGGTCTTTCAGAGTCATAACACTTAGTATATTTTAACACAGTGTTAGTAGCCTGGCACAGCAATGATTAAGACCTGCCATCAGGCTAAACCCAGAAGCTGGGAATTCACCGGTGATATTTTTGTCTTCCACGTGGTGACTATTGTCTACTATCTTTCTGCTCAAGTCACTCCCCAGTGCCTCCAGGTAGTTGTTATTTTTATATTCCTCACCCCCAGAGTTTATAGTTGTTAGCTGTGGTAGAGTTGGTCAGATAGGAGCCATTCAACCATACTGGAAGTGGCAGCCCTTATTCGTCTCATTTAAATGAGCACTGTAAATGGTTCCACCTGAGAGACAGTACAGCTGAGGCCAGGAGAGGAAACAAGGTCATGGGTGTATTTGTGAATGGGCAGGGACAGCAATCAGCTATGATTGAAAAAAAAAAAAATTGCACTGGGGATTTTTAGAGTAAAATCCTGACTGGCTCCTATGCAAAACCTCTATTTTGTGCATTAGTAAATTGGGGATAATATTAGTAAATAATCAGTGTTTATTAAGTGCTTACTAAGTCTAATGCTAAGCCTCTTAAAGACATTATCTCTTACTCCTCAAAACAACTCAATGAAATTACATTACTTTTATTTGAAGATTTTACATAGGAGACTGAAGTTCAGTGAAGTTAAGTCTAAGATGACAAATTGTGCAATTAATCAATAATAATAATAATGGCAATAAAAATAAGAACAGTGAACTATTGTCATGTTGTAGATAACGTTAGGTGTCCTATATACATTATCTCATTTAATCCTTCCAACAACTCTAGGAGGTAAATACTATTATTACCACTCCATCCAACTCTGTGAGACAAATACTGTTATCACTCCACCTTTTGAAATGGAGTAATGGAGGCTAGAAGAGGCTGAGTAACTTGCCCAAGGTCACATAATTAGCAACGGGTGGATCTGGGCAGATTGAACCAGGCAGATTAGCTGTCCTAACCCAATTGCTTAACCTCTGTGCCTCGATGATTGCCTTCCTGTTATGATAAAAAATCTGAAAAGACCAGTCATCTTAGAGACACTCAAAGAGTCCGTCCTTTTAGTATACACTGGATTGGATCAACTGGCATCCACCAGGCTGTAGGTTTCCGTGGCCCATGCACATGGATGGTACCTGCGAATATCTGTGGGTCTGAATCAGCCTGAGAAGCCATTTGCAACCCTGCTACCCAGCCTACAATGCAAATGAGGAAATCTTCCTAAGCAGGAATAAACAGCAATGAATTGCAGAGGTTCCGTCATCCTGTTTTTCACTTCATGTTTTGGATGTTGCAGGCTGAGTGAGCAGAGATCCCAGGCTCCGGCCCAGACAGCTGCCCTGCCTCTGAGTGCTGCCATGAACCACTTCCAGACCATCCTGCCTCGGGTCCGGATGCTGCTCTCCAGCCATCCACCAAGCCAGGTGCAGGCCCTCCTGGACAACCTGCTGGAGGAGGAGCTTCTCTCCAGGGAGTACCACTGTGCCCTGCTCCATGAGCCTGATGGGGAGGCACTGGCCAGGAAGATCTCCTTGACCCTGCTGCAGAAAGGGGATCTGGACTCAACCCTCTTGGACTGGGCCTGCAGTGGGCTGCATGCCCCGGCGGCCGAGGGGGACCCCAGCTTCAAGGGCCCTAGTGGTGAGTTGCCATCCCTTGGGCTCTGGGAGCAATGAGTGCTTGTAAGCCACTTAAGGATTTTCTCGTCTCTCTGAAAGGAAGTCATTGTGATCATCCTTGTCCCAAGATGGAAAGGCAGACCTGGACAGGAATCAGGGCCCCTGATGGAGCTGGCAGGAGCAGCAAGTGCTGAGCGAACTCCGTCTGTGATGCTGGGTGTGCGGAGGCATACAGCACGCTTCCCTCTCTGCTTAAGAGAGAGCCCTCCTGAAGGCATTCAGCCACGTGCCCGTGTGCTTCACTCTCTGAGCCTCCTTAGTGTGCCGGGCACTGGGTGGGTGGGACACAGACGGACAGATCAGCTCTTGCAGGCAATGGGCTCACGGTCTAATGGGGAAGATGGATGCAGGCACGATCAGTGAGGTTCAGTGATGGAGAAAGGTGCCACACACAGGAGGGGCAGAGCTGGAGGGCATAGGATGCTCTGTATGTGGAGGTGAGTGCGCACACATACGTGCATTTGTGTGTACGTGCACGCGTGTGTGGGCTTGGGCATGTGTGCACACATGCACGCATGCATTTGTGTGTGTGTTCATTTGTGTCACAGAGAGAGACAGAAACCAAAGGATAGACAGGGAGAAAGAGAAAAGAAAGGAGAGACAGACTGAGATGGAGAAGGGAGGGAGGGAGGGAAGGAAGGAGAATGGGGCTGGGGAGAAAAAGGGAGAGGATGGGTGGAGAGAGAGAGAGAGAGAGAGAGAATAGAAACCACATCAGAGGAAGAGAGGGAAGAAGCGTCTTGTTTTTAAAGCGTATTGATGACACTTGATGCATCTTAAATCAGAAAGAACAAGCCAACGCCACACTGTTTCATTCTCAGTCTTGGCTCCTCAAGCATGGTAGGTCTTCCTTCCCAGCTACAAAGAACTTCTCTCTGTTGCAGACAACCTTCTTCCCACAGATCTGTGGTCGCTCCGTCTCCTCCACGCAGATCTGTGCTTTTGCAGTTCTATGACTTGATGTCACAAATTCCTGGTCCTCCTTTGGCCCTTGATGGTTTCAGAGTAACTTGAAACTTGAGATGATAACAGTGATTCACATTTATTGCATATGTACTGGGTGCTAGGTATGGCCCGAGCATATCCGGGCACCCTCTTAGGTAGCTCCCACATCTACCTGCAGCCTTTGAAGACTGCCACCTCACTGAACACATAAGAACAAAACAGCCTGACCAGAGGTGGGTCCCCAGCTAGGAAGTGGCAGAGGTGGGATTGGAAGACAGACAAGCTTTAATTTTCAACCTGGCCTTGAGGGGTAAGAAGCCCTTTGATGATCTTGACTTTGGCATGAGGGTGATGTAGGTATTCCTCCCACTCTGCTTCCAAGTCACAAGTTTATATGGGGTTGACTCTCCTGTGGTTCAAGTCTCACCTGATGATCTGTCTCTGGACACAACTTTTCCTCTCCCCCTTTTAACGGGCCCCTGGGGAAACAGGCATCTTTGCCACCTGGTGATCTCCCTGACTTCTTAACAGGAGGGCCCACATAGCCCATGTGGCCTCAGTGGGGCTGCAGAGGCCACCCTGGGAGGAAGTCACAGCCTTCCTTTCTCCTTCACACGCACCCCTTTGGATACCTCTGCCCCTCCCTCCTCTCTTGTTCTGGTTATTTAACTGTGTTTCCTCCCTGGGGCTGTGATACTTTTTTTTTTTTTAATTTCTGATCCCCCTTGACTCAGAAAGGGAACTGGGCTTCAGGAGGCTGGGAAGCAGAGAAGGGCACATCTCTTTGTTTCCTGCTCCTCCTTCCGTCTGTCCTCCAGGCCAGCTGAGCTCCTCTCCAGGGCTGAAGGCTTGACCCAGGACTTAGTCGGGTGTGATGCTGGGGGGTGGGCAGCTTTCCCAGGGGCAGAGGGAGTGCGGGGAAGAAAAGTGTGTGGTTTATCATTAAAGGGCACTGACTTCAGTTTCAGTGGGGGTTCAGAAGTGAAGGTTTTGTTACTCTCTCTGCCACCCTGTAACGATCTTCACCCTCCACTGAGCTGAGCCCTGCACTGGCTCCCCCTGTCACGCAGAGGAAAAGCTAAATCCAGACCCTGGCCTACAAGGCCCTTCGCCATCTGGCTCTCACCACCAATCTGCTCTGGCCCCCTGCTCCTGCCTGGCTCATACTGCAGCCACGCCGGCCCCCTCGCTGTTCCTGGGACAGGCTCGGCATGCTCTCTACCTCAGGACCTCTGCACCTGCAGCACTCTTCGCCAGCTACCCTCATGGCCAACTGCCTCACATCCTTCAGCTCTTGGCTCAAGTCACCTTCTCAGGGAAGCCTACCCCCTTCCACACTCTGAGCCCAGCCTTCTAGATTGACATTGCCACCTTCTAGCTATTGTTTTACTTTTGTATGTTGGCTGTTTCTTGTCTGACTCTCCCATGGGAAAATAAGTGCCACATGGGCAGAGATCTATATTTTGGTCATAGATGCATCCCAACTACCTTGCGTGATGTCTGGCACAGGATAAGGATGCCATATGTGTGTGTGCTGAATGTTGGATGCATGGATGGATGGGAGTGTGAGTAGGTAGATGAGTGGATGGAGGGATGGATGGAGGGATGGATGGATGGGAATGTAGGTAGATGGATGAGTGGATGGAGGGATGGATGCAGGGATGGTTGGATGAATGATGGATGGGAGTGTGGGTAGATGGATGAGTGGATGGAGGGGTGGATGGATGAGAGTGTGGGTAGATGGATGAGTGGATGGAGGGATGGATGCAGGGATGGTTGGATGACTGATGGATGGGAGTGTAGGTAGATGGATAAGTGGCTGGAGGGGTGGATGGATGGGAGTGTAGGTAGATGGATGAGTGGATGGAGGGATGGATGCAGGGATGGTTAGATGAATGATGGATGGGAGTGTGGGTAGATGGATGAGTGGATGGAGGGGTGGATGGATGGGAGTGTAGGTAGATGGATGAGTGGATGGAGGGATGGATGCAGGGATGGATGGATGGGAGTGTAGTTAGATGGATGAGTGGATGGAGGGATGGATGCAGGAATGGTTGGATGACTGACGGATGGGAGTGTGGGTAGATGGATGAGTGGATGGAGGGATGGATGGAGGGATGGATGGATGGGAGTGTGAGTAGATGGATGAGTGGATGGAGGGGTGGATGGATGGGAGTGTAGGTAGATGGATGAGTGGATGGAGGGATGGATGCAGGGATGGATGGATGGGAGTGTGGGTAGATGGATGAGTGGATGGAGGGATGGATGCAGGAATGGTTGGATGACTGATGGATGGGAGTGTGGGTAGATGGATGAGTGGATGAGGGATGGATGGAGGGGTGGATGCAGGGATGGATGGGTGATGGATGGGAGTGTGGGTAGATGGATGAGTGGATGGAGGGATGGATGGACGGATGGATGGATGGGAGTGTGGGTAAATGGATGAGTGGATGGAGGGATGGATGCAGGGATGGTTGGATGAATGATGGATGGGAGTGTGGGTAGATGGA